>JAVBHV010000062.1:1800000-2272500 GCA_033992175.1 Spiraea crenata | reverse complement strand
GAGAGTGTTGAGTATTATATACGATTGGACAAAGTCTTCGAATGGGTTTTATTGCAGGAATCGATCGAAGGAAAAGAGAAACTTGAATGGGATCGATCGAAAATGTGTGGAAATTTGGAATTCGGGGATTGAGATGCGGAGGAGGCGATGGGTTTGTTGCAGAGGAAGAAAGGAGAGTGATAAGAAAAAAATTGTAAAAAAAATTTAAAAAGTTTTTTCTTGGCTGAGGTGTATATGTGGGACCCACATCGCTGATGTGGACATGCCACATCAGCAAAGTTAACGAAATCAGTTTGAATTAACAGAATATGGGCAAAAATTCCCAAAAAATGAGTTGCAGGGGGCAGATGGGGTACAAATAGAGTTGCATGGGGCAAAATGTCTCTCAAAGTGAGTTACAGGAGCAAAAGGGATAATAAGTGAATAGAAAACTACTAGGTTTATGACATCATGCCATCGCGGGACAATGATGTCATGATCAGTTCAATATTTTAACATTCTTTCTGGGTACTTTCCGTTCAGTTTGAATTACATTCAATGAATGTAGACGGCTAAAGAGGAGTATGAAAATTGTTAGCTTATATAAAATACGGCTAAGATAACGTAGAAGTTAGAACTAGTGAGGCTTACTTCAGTAGGTGTGCTTACTCCAATTGCCTTCCTCTTGTTCTTCTTTGATGACAATGATGGACCTGCTGTCTGTATCGATCGAAAGCTTTCGAAATGTTCTTGACAACCTCCGGTTCGAGATCTTAAACTGCTGTTTATGTACATTAGGAGACTACCAGTTCATTGTAGTGCTTTTTAAATTGTTGCTCATGCAACTCTTATACTTCTGCTGCCCCATCAGTTTTTCATGTCATTGACTGTTTGGTACAACACTGATACAAAAGAAGGTTTAAATAGTCGTTGAGAGAGTGTGGCTATACAAAACCTCTTTCTAGTCCATTTAAGGATTCTTATTACGCAGTGACGTATTTAGGAATTTTTTTTGGGGGGTTACATTTTGGGGTAGAAATTGAAAAGGAAGTTATATTTTGTTGGTAGAATTTTGAGGTGAAATTGAGAAGGGGGTTATATTTTGTTGGTGAAATTTTAAGAGTGAAATTGAAAAGGGGGTTACATTTTTATGGGTAGAAATTTTAGGGGTCAGTTTGTAAAAATTTGGGGGTCAGTTTGTAATTTAAGGACAACATATAGTAAAATTTTAAAAATTTTAAGAGTTAATTTTTAATTTTAAGAAAACCAGTGGGGGCCTAATCTCTCCCTGGTTGTATGCTGGCTCCGTGCCTGTTATTACGTTTAATTATGCAAATACGTTATGGCACTTCATTTTTGTTTCACTTTATCTCTTGTAAGATAAATTGACTCACTTTGCCCTTTGCCACTCTATTTCATGTCTCCCATTACCCTCTCGTCCAAGTTCCGTTAAGTGGTGGCTTCGGACTGTCACGTATCACACTATGATTGGATGTCTGAAAGGTGGGTCCCACTTGTAAAATAAGTTGCGCAGAAGAAAATCTGATTTTGGCCCTCGAAAACAGCTACTTTGAGTATAAACCCACCAACTTTTAGCAAAAGCCCTAAATCCATTTAATTAGCTTTCCATGTAAGCAAATTTTCTATATTAAGCGTTGATGAGTTACAAATTAATTTCTTTTGTTGAATTATATATTTGTTAACCTACCCATTTTGCCCTTTCACATTATAGCACCCTTTTTAATGTATGCTCCATACCATTAATGTTCTTTTATAACTTTTAATTCTTTTCTTTTATTCTTATTCTCCTTTTTATTAGTCTTCCTTTTGACAATAGTTTCATTCTTTTTGATCCGAGTGTTCGTCTCCGTTTCAATACTTTATTTTAGTTTCCTCTTGTGTAGGTATAATTATTTCCTTACAGATTTATTTATTTTTCCACATGTTCCTTTTCCTACAATTTCAGAATTTTTTTTTACCTCTTATGAAGGTAATTTAAACCTCTCATGGAGGTATCTTGATTTCTAACAACTACCTCTAATGGAGGTATATTATTTGACTTACGAATTCAACTTGTTTCATCCTAAATTCCTAAAACAAATAATAATTAATATTGGGGGTTAAGAACACCGAAAGCAAAGTGTCAAACCTCTAGTAGAGATAATTTCCCAAATTTTGAAACTGTGTCAAATCTCTAAGTGAGACAAAGCTGCAGACCCAATGATCTACCTAAAGAACAGGTATGAATATCCAATTATCAATGAACCACAGCAACCATCGCCACCCCACACCTCACCATGATCAACTTGTTTCTTGTCCTGCGCCACTCTGCAAGCCCCTCAACCATCTTCAAAACATGATATTGAAGCTGCCTATGGAATAGGTAAGAAAGATCTAGAACCTATAGCAAAGGTGAATTAAAACAAAAATAGCAAATACAATCACAAATCTCTTGGAGTTTTCATAAGCAGAAAATCAGTCCGTCCCCCACCACCCACCCCAAATCCATATGACAGTATTTATACAATTGCCTACTTAATTTGAATTTAAATTAATTGAAAACGAATGGTACAATTACTACCAAATTGAAACGGATGTACCTCCGGAATTTTTCAAATTCTATACCAAATGGCAAAAATGTAATTCACTAAAAAGATGATGGGCTTGATTATACTAATTTTTATATTTTTTTAATTATCTTAAATGCTGACTTGGATTAACATTTAAGAGAGGACTAAACATAAAAGATGTATTATCAATTGGGCTATAATCAGAAAGCCCCTAAAAATTAAGGGTAAAAATATGAAAATTACCCCCAAACTTCCACCGCATCCCACCACCGCTACCTCCACCAAATTAATCAACTACCATCCTCAGAAGAAAATCCATTTGTGGAGAGAGGAAATTAGTGCCAAGCAAATTTGAATCATGTTAACAACAACAATCCTGTTCCTGCCCTCGAACAATTCAGCATAACATGTGCAAGTGCAACCGCCCTAAAGCTTATGTTTAGTATTTCCAATTTACATTGGTTGACCCACCACACCATACTGGCCTTCACAATCCAAATTCAGCATTTAGCATCAGCACATGGACCCCTAAAATATCCCATTTCTACTATGTTACATGTTTAGCCTTATCTATACTATTATTTAAGGAAACACGTTGTTACTGTTCTGGGTACTGTTCATGAACAGTACTCGCGTAGGCAAAAGACCCCTTTGCCCTTTCAACTTTAGCAACTTTAAAAAGCTTGATTAATACATGAGGGTAAATCGGTACATTACCATCCGGTACTGTTCAAGGAACTGTTTCCACGGTTCCAATACTGTTTATGAACAGTACTGACACTTTTTTTTTTTTTTTTTCCTTTCTATTAACTCTTCTACAACGTACAAAATACGGTCTCTTATTGCACCCGCATAGCGGGTGTGCTATTTTCTAGTATGACACTTATATTCATCCAAAAAAACAGAAAACAATGTAACCACATTTGCTAAGCAAATGTCCTATATCGAAGGAAATCCTATGTTCCAACTCTGATGTTCCATTCCAATTGCATAGGAGATTCTTTGTATTTTTTTTGTTTTTGTTTTTTAAATTCAATTAAATTGATGAATTCTCATTTGCAATAGAATGGAACATCAAGGTTTTCAATTTGGGCTGTAAAGTCAGCATCTTTGGACTGTTTTTTAATCCAATTTGACTAATTGTTTACTGGGTTTTGAATTTTGATTGCTATGTTTTGATTAGATCTGCTGCACACGTTTTCGTACATGCAACATTGGGTGGAAAGAGTATGTGTTTCTTTTACTAATTTTCCAGGAATTTGCCTGCCCAAAAACCTCCACAATACCATATGAATATGTGTTTCTTTTATTTATTTTCCCGGAATTTGCCTGCCCAAAAATGTGTAAAGATGTGGGAGCAGTTGTAATGTTCAAACCCAACCGCACGTTACAAACTATAGGAACCTCATTAACAAATTTCCTCAAGTCAAGACCTTCATCTCATTCACAAATTCCATGACTTGCTTTGGCGCCTACATTCACCTCGTCATAAGAAAAAGGAAAATGTGTCAGACTCCTGTCATACAGTGCATACATGATTGCTGACCATGTCATGAGTAGAGCTAGTTGCACATGTTTGTCCTGATACAAATGAGGCCGAAAATGTGGGAATTGATCTCAAAATATGTTAGACTGCATAAGAACAGTAAACGACAATCAATCTGAATATTCTATCTAGTAAGAAATAATCATTTTTCTCTTGTAATAAACTCTGCCGTCGAATGCAAGTCCAGTCTTGTATGATTAATCGGATCCAAGATTGAAAAGATTCCTCAGTGTTCACCAAAAGGCAATACTCGCACAGGACCCCCACTACCTAGTCGCCTTCACATTTAGCACTCTGTTCACACGTATGAAGTTGAACTTACCAACCAAACATACTGTACGTAATTATTCTACACAAGAAACATCCCTTTTTTTTTTCTTTTTTTTTTTCTCTCTATGCATACTCATGTTTAATCTATTTAATTGATTCTCATTTAATCGTTCCATCCAGCAGCCACAAATCAAGGAAAATGTGCTACAAGATAAAAAGAGTGTGCTATAATTGTTTCTCCGGTTTGATTTGTCACAAATCTAGCACAAAATTAAAAATCATAAACTGAAAACGAAATGATAAGCAAACTAGACTAATTAACTAGGTAAAAGAAATATCACTAAACTCTCCTCTCGCAAGCAACCTAAGCAACTTGGGCTTCGGAAACTCAAGTTGATAGAAGCCCAACGAGAAACATCACAACAGAAAGGTAAGTCAAACTAGATCGAAAAGAGAAGAGACGGCCGTTTAACTACAGTAAAGGCTTGCCGCCGGCGGCGGCGGCGGCGGCACAGTCAATCAAACGATCTAAACCAAACGGCATGCCAATGCTTGAGATCAACAACTCAGTTTCATCAACACGTAAGTTTCTAATTTTCATCGATTTCATTCAACAATTGGGCTTCAAATTTTATGCTTTAGGTGAATTTAGCCTCAAATTTTTATTTTTTCGTTGTGTCTGTCGAATTCTGAATTCAAATTTATGTAGTTTCAAAAATCTGCAGAAACGATGACAATTTGCACAATCTCTAACGATTGAGCACCAGGTGTTCGATGAAATGCCAACACAAGTTAATTCTGGATACACATGTAGAGTAAATCCTAAACTTGTAGGGCATTTACAAGGAAATTGAAAAGACACAATCTCTACATAACGAATCCAATTTGCTCTCCCTTCATTTTTCACCAGATGGTTCTGTGTCTTGATCTTTTTCTTCTTGTTCTTCAAGTACTAATGAACTCTTGTCTTTCCCTTGTTCCTCAGCTTTCAGCTTTTCGTTCTCGATTTCCTTCTTAAGAGCTTGAACCAGATTGTGTAGGCAGAGTTCAGCGCCCCCAGAAAATGACTTGGGCATCAAGTGTTCTGCAACATCCGCTGGAGTGATATTGGTTTCCTCCAGCAACCCGCGAATCACAGGGAACAAATCGTGGGATTTGATCTTGAGGTAGTTCTTAGATAGTACTTTGAATGATTCAAAGTTGCAGTATGACAACTCTATGTGCTTGTCCATTCTTCCTTTCCTAATGAGTGCAGCATCGAGTTTCTCCACGTAGTTGGTTGTGAAGACAATGAGCCTCTCTCCGCGACAAGCTGACCATAGGCCGTCAATGAAGTTTAGCAGGCCGGAGAGAGTAACCTGGCTCGGTTTCGGTTCCCTATCCTCTTTAGCTAGCTTCTCCCTTGGATCTTTCTCTTCATCGTCCTCCGTTTTTACTTTCATTTTCCTCCTTTGTCCTGTGAGATCAAGTGAACAATCAATGTCTTCGATTACAATAATGGACTTGCTTGATGTTTCAATCAACAGCCTCCTCAGCTCAGTGTTGTCCTTCACCGCAGTCAGTTCGAGATCATAAAGATCGTAGTTCAAGAGATTGGCCATTGCAGCAATCATGGTGGACTTCCCAGTTCCGGGAGGTCCATAAAGGAGGTATCCTCGCTTCCACGCCCTCCCAGTCGATGCGTAGAACTCTTCGGCTTTGCTGAACGCCATCAAATCATCGATGATGTCCTGTTTCTTCTCCGGATCCATTGCCAGCGTTTGAAATGTTGCCGGGTGCTCAAACACCACATGGCTCCAATGTGAGCCATTGTTGGTGTAAAGCTTCCTCTGCCGGTTTCTCACATGAATGGCTTTCCCCTCTTTCAAGACATGAGCCAGGTATGGCCCGATTATGAGATCTCTCTGCTTCTTATGGAAAGTGAGCTTGTAGTACCTTTTCTCATCGTTAACGGGAACGTATGAAAACGTTTGCTGTTTGGTGGTGGTGTTTTTCCCAGAAGCCCACCATATCTTGGCTCCCTTGAATTCATCAGCAACCTCTTCATGGTCATCCATGCTCAGAACAAGGGACTGATTGTTCTTAATGTCACCCTTCAGCCGCTTTGCTTGTGTGGAAGATTGCGAGCTCAGGTAGTTCTCAATAGCAGAGTAGGCTTCACTGCGCATCAGGCGCTCTCCGGTGAACTCATTGAAGGTGATTTGGATGTAGGGATAGACATAGCCCACCAATCTCTGCGAGTACTTTTCGATGTGCCGGCGAAGTTCGGAAGGAAAGAACTGCTGAAAGATTGCCCACACGAACATCAACGCACCAATGGTGGATCCCAATTGAGCAAATATGTCGTTTGAAACCACCATGTTTTTGCTTCTTCTTTGCCTCTGTAATTTTGTTGAGAAATGAAGTTGTTTGTTAGAATTTGTATACTCTCGTGAGAATTATATTAATCCATCTATGCTGAAAAAGTTAGGGGGTGGGTCGGTATTGGCTATTCAGTGTGAATACCATCAAACATTTCTGGTGCAGAATTGACTAGTAGATTTGTCTCAGTGCTCAAAGGTCGGTCGGCAAAGACTCCGTGGAGTCGTGGCCTCGTTTTCTTCCTCAATGGGCTAAAGTTAAGTAGAATAGAAAACTACTAGTTTTATGACATCATGCCATCCTGCGACAATGATGTCATAATCATTTCAATAATTTAACATCGTGCACATTCTTTCTGGGTACGTTCCTTTCATTGAATGTAGTCTTTGTGGGTACGTTCCTTTCGTTGAATGTAGTTTGAATTACATTCAATGAACTAGTAGATATTTTTGTTCTCTCTGTAGATGGCTAAAGAGGAGTACGAAAATTGTTAGCTTATATAAAATACGGCTAAAATAACGAAGAATCAGTAGTGAGGCTTACTTCAGTAGGTGTGCCTACTTCAATTGCCTTCCTCTTGTTCTTCTTTGATGACAATGATGGACCTGCTGTCTGTATCGATCGAAAGCTTTCGAAATGTTCTTGACAACCTGCGGTTCGAGATCTTAAATTGCTGTTTGTAGCTTTCGAAATGGTCTTGTCAGCCTCTGGTTCGAGATCTAAAACTGCGGTTTATATATATATATATATAAGGAGTGACAAGAGACTACCAGTTCATTGTAGTGCTTTTTAAATTGTTGCTCATGCAACTCTTATGCTTCTGCTGCCCCATCAGTCTTTCATGTCATTGACTGTTTGGTACAACAGATACAAAAGAAGGTTTAAATAGTTGTTGCAACTGCACGTTTGAGAGAGTGTGGCCATACAAAACCTCTTGCTAATCCATTGAATGATTCTTATTACACAATAAGCACAACAGACATTAATACACAAAGATCAGAAATTTGAAGATAACTTGACTCCTTTTTCCCACAGCTTCAATGGCAGATTTTGGTTGTGTACTCGTTTTCAACTGATGTTCCGCTCATTCTACATCTTCTTTAGCTGATGTTCCATTACATTTCACTTCATCTTTAGCAGACTTCTCTTTCTCATTCTCTTCTTTCTCCGCCTTCAATTTTGCTTCTTCCTCCGCCATCTTACTTGCTTCTTTCTCCGCCTTCATTTTTGCTTCTTCCTCCGCCTTCGCTTTCAATTCTTCCTCCGCCTTCACTCTTGCCGCCTCCTTTGCAGTCTCCAGAGCTTCAATCAAGTTCTTCACACAAGAATCTGCATCCTCTATAACAGAATTAGGCATCAAGTTCTCAGCAACATCAGCAGGAGTCATATCGACTTCCCCCAACAAACGCTCAATCGTTCCAAACAACTCATGAGACTCCAAATCCAAGTAGTTCCTTGCCAGCACTTTGAATGCCTCATAACAGCAGTACGACAATTCGATGTGCTTGTCCATCCTCCCCCTTCGTATCAGAGCAGGATCAAGTTTATCCACATAATTAGTAGTAAACACAATCAGCCTTTCCCCTCCACAAGCTGACCAAATTCCATCAATGAAGTTCAGCAGCCCCGAAAGTGTGACCTTGCTTGTGTTGTTGTTCTCTTCTTCTTCCTTCTTTTTCCTAATTGGATCCTTCACTTCATCCCCCGCCTCATCCTTGTCTTCCTTCTTCTTTCGCTGGCCGGTAAGATCAAGCGAACAATCAATGTCTTCAATCACAATAATAGACTTGCTCGGCGTGTCAATAAGCAGCTTCCTCAGGTCAGTGTTGTCCTTCACTGCGGTAAGCTCAAGATCATAAACATCATAGTCCATGAAGTTCGACATAGCTGCAATCATTGTAGACTTTCCGGTCCCTGGTGGCCCGAAAAGCAGGTAACCCCTCTTCCAAGGCTTCCCAATTTTCGTATAGTACTCTTTCCCTTTGCTGAACTTGATGAGATCATTGACAATATCTTCCTTCTTTTCAGGGTGCATCGCCAGTGTCTCAAATGTTGCAGGGTGCTCAAAGACTACATGGCTCCATTTAGTCCCTCTGTACGAATACCAATTCTGAGCAGGGTTGTTAATGTAGAGCTTTCTCTGCCGGTTGGTCACCAACATCTCCTTCCCTTTGCTGATCACATGATGGAGATAAGTCTCCGTGATGACATTGCGGTGGCTTCTGTGGAAGCTCAGCTTGTACTGCTTCTTGTCATCAGTTTGTGGATAGAACGAAAATGTAGGCTGCCTAGACGCCAGTGGCTTTATTAAAGTCCACCAGAGCTTAATGCCTTGAAACTCATCGGTAACTTCTTGGTTGTCGTCCATGCTTAGGACTAAAGACTTGCTGTCCTTGACCTCACTGGCTTTGAGGCGCTTGGCTTTGGTAGATGACTTGGTGCTGAGGTAGCTTTCGATGGCAGAATAGATCTCGCTGCGCTTGCGAAAGTCGTTGGTGTATTCATCAAAGGAAATTTGGATGTAAGGGTAGACGAAGCCCAGTATTTTGTGGCTGTATCTTTCGGCATATTTTTGCAATTGGTAAGGAAGGAATTGGTTACACATAGCAGTGACGAACATCACACTGGCAGCAATTGAGCCCAGATGAGCCCATATTTCTCCCATGGTCAACATCTTTGCTGTTTTCCCGAAACTCTTGAAAGGTTTGAGTTTCTTCTTACATAAGACTCGTTTTATATAGAGAAATGAGAAGGGACTAAATGAGAAGGGACTCCTTTTCTTGGAAACTAAGTTACGTCCTTCCAATTTAAAAGTCTTTTGATGACAATATATATTCTTGAATAATTGAAAGAAGCCAACAGGAAGTTTACTGAGCAGATTGATCCTACGAAGGCCGCCACATTGGACAAAAAGGGATCACTGTCGTGAGTCATCACTAATTTATAGTGAAAATGCAGAGCAATGACTACCCCAGTGCAGAAGCTGAAGACGAAAAACGAATCACGTCAAGTCAATCTTTAGGAAATTTCTGGTTGGGGAGAAAGTTATGTTTTATACCGCGATGACGTAATAGCAATGACATCATAGAGAGTAGAATATGGAAAGATTCATTTGTTGGATTCATTCATTTTGGTTTTAATTATTTAGACAGTGCATACAAAAGATTAGGTAAAACGAATAATAATGCAAGTGGGCAATAAAATAAACAACTACACTGCAGTACAAATGGCTGATAGCTAACAATTCTCCCAGGGCCAATGCCTTCACTTCCTCAAGGGGCAATTCACATGAGAAGAAAAGATTAGGTTAGATGTCACCATCTTCAAGAGGTAAAGCCGCAACTGTTAATTAGTGTTTAATGTGTTTTCTTGGTGAGGAAGTTTTATGTATTTTGGTGTATTGAGGAAGACGATGAGCTAAGAGCGAGTGAGTGAAGATAGAGAAGAGAGCAAATGTAATAACATAATTGTATTTACTCATTACCAATGAAATGAAAGAGTACAAACTTTTATATGCTATTAAATTGGATTGGATCCTTCCCATTTTTTTTGGATCACACACGCACCTTTCATGCCTTTTGGCTTGCATAACATTGGCTAGCTAATCACTCAGCTCGTGGCTCAAGCCCTTTCACAATGCAGCTCCAGCTTCAAAACGATCAGCTCGGCACTTGTACTTCCAACACTCCCCTTTAAGTGTTGAGCTGATTTCACACCAAGTCTCCCCCTCAAATAATTAAAGCGATCCTTAGGCAAAGCCTTTGTAAAAATGTATGCCAATTGCTCATCTATTGGACAGTACACTAGATCAATAGCACCCTCCTGCAAAGCATCTTTAATAAAATGATACATGCGATTAATATGCTTAGTTTTCTAGCGGAATGCTGGATTTTTAGTAATGGCTATAGCAGATGTGTTATCACAGTGTAAAGGAGTTGCTTCTGTTTGGAAATCTCCAAAATCTTCAAAACTGCCTGAGCAGTTGCCTCAGCTGTGCTAACATACTCAGCTTCTGCATTAGATAGGGCAACACAATTCTGCTTCACTGATGCCCAGGAAAACACTCCACTTCCAAATGTAAATGCATAACCTGAAGCGCTCTTCATATCATCCGCAGGGCCACTCCAATCATTGTCACAGTAGCCAAATAGCACAGAACCTTTCCCTTTTTCATATTCTATACCATAATCCAGCATTCCCTTCACATATCTAAGCACTCTGCTGGCAATTCCGTAGTGTTTATTTGAAGGACAATGCATAAAACGTGCAAGGAGGCCAGCTGCATGCATGATATCTGGCCTAGTTGCAGTGAGGTATAGTAGGCTACCTATCAGTTTCTTCATTCACTGCACCACTTCCATCATCTTTTCTTAGTCTATCAGTTGCAACCAAAGGAGTAATAGTTGGCTTACATTCAAGCAAACCAGACTTCTTCAACAAACTTTCAGCATACTTCTTCTGTTGAATAAAGATACCAGACTCAGTTTGCAGAATTCCCATACCCAGAAAATGATACAAGAGTCCTAATCTTCTTTTCCAGCTTTAATGAATCCTTCTGGTTGCTCTACATACACCTCTTCCTGCAGAACTCCATTCAGAAAAGCTGACTTCACATCCAACTGATATTGTTTTCAACTTTTCTGAGCAGCTAATGCTATTAGGGTCCTAATCATGTCAAGCCTTGCAACTAGTGCAAAGGTCTCATTGTAGTCAATACCAGGCTTCTAAGCATACCCTTTTGTAACCAGTCTTGCCTTGTTCTTCTGCGCTGTGCCATCCAGATTCAACTTGGTCTTGTAGACCCATTTAACACCTATTACAAGCTTATTGGCTGGCCTATCTACCAATTCCTAGGTTTGGTTCTTCTCAATCATGTGCAACTCATCCTCCATTGCTTTAACCCAGGACTTGTCTTGAGCAACTTCTTCATATTTCTCAAGTTCTACTATGCAGAGGTTACACTTGGCAAACCTCATTTATATTCTTCCAGTTCAGTGGTGTGTCATCATGTGATCTAAGTACTCCTTGATCCAGATCTTGATGATGCACCTCTTTCCTCACTTCTGATAGGACTAACTGACTGAGATGAGCTTGTAGGACTTCGAGGAGTAAGAGTCTCAAATGCTCCAAAATTTCCAATCACTTCAATTACACCAGTTTCTTCTAATTCTTCAGAAATGTAAGCTAGAGCACTATTCTTCTGTTTTTTTGAACCTTGTTCCCAATTCCATTCTGCACTCTCGTCAAACACAACATCTCTGGACAAAAGTAACTTCTTGGTTAGAGGATCAAAGATTCTGTAGCCCTTTTCACATGGACCATATCCTACAATTACTCCTTTCAGACTCTTTGCATCCAATTTCTGCATCAGTTGTGCAGGAACATGCATATAGCACAGGGATCCAAACACTTTCAGATGTGCTCCATGGCTTTCTTCCACTATAAGCTTCAAATAGAGTCTGGTTATGTAAGGCTTTGGTAGGACATCTGTTAAGTATATATATACAACAGTGTGTACTGTATTTGCCCACAGCAAATAAGGCATTTTCTTCTCATGCAACATTGCCTTGGCCATCTCCACAACCGTTCTATTCTTCCTTTCCACAACACCATTCTGCTGTGGTGTGTATCCTACAATGAGTTGTCTCTGAATTCCTCGATCTTCACAAAGTTGAGTAAATTCAGCAGATAAGAACTCACCCCCTCTGTCACTTCTCACACACTTGATCTTGAAGCCACTCTGCAACTCCACCATGGACTTAAACTTCTTAAAGTAGCTCAGTGCATCAGACTTGTATCTCAAGAAATAGACCCAGTTCATCCTTGTGCAGTCATCAACTATCAGCATAAAGTACTTATTTCCTGCAAATGACTCCGTCTTTTCACAGTAAGTTGGAATTAAGCATTTATAAATTCTTCACACCATCCATCTCAGTAGGTAGACCAGTTAAGTTAATCATTAGGAGATGAGAAAGTTTTCCTCTTCAATCCATGTGCTTGTTGAGCCACACGAATACCTTACTATTAAAAAAAAAATCCACACCAGAGGTTAGAAGTACGATAAACATCGGACTATATCGACATCGTATCCATGTTCGTAAGCGCATATTGGGTGTGAAAAATATATTTTATGTGTTTTTAAGGGTTGCTTTTGGAATGTAGAATGGGTGTAATGATAAATTTTAAGTTATCTAAAATCAGTGATGGGTTAAAGTATGTTGGGTGTAATGATCAATTTGATGAGTGTGGATATAATGACCCTTATGTATGTTGGTGTATTGAGGAAGACGATGAGCTAAGAGCGAGTGAGTGAAAAGAGAGAAGAGAGCAAATGTAATAACAGAATTGTATTTTCTCATTACCAATGAAAATGAAAGAGTACAAACTTTTATATGCTATTGCATTGGATCCTTCCCATATTTTTCGGATCACACACACGCACATTTCATGCCTTTTGACTTACATAACATTGGCTAGCTAATCACTCAGCTCGTGGCTCAAGTCCTTTCACAATGCAGCTCCAGCTTCAAAACGATCAGCTCTGCACTTATACTTCAACAGCAACGCAATGCCTTCTCCAAGGGGTAATCAAACATTAATCAATTCTTCACTTGGTGGTGGTGGACACACCATTCTCTTTAACTTCTTCAGCTGCTGATCCATTACATTTCACTTCATCTTTACCAGATTGATCTTTTACCTTCTCTTGTTTTTCCACTGCCTTCAATTTGGCTTCTTCCTCCTCTGCCTTTTTTCGCGCTTCTTCCTCAGCCTTCACTCTGGCCTCCACTTTCGCAGCCTCGAGAGCTTCAATCAAGTCCTTCAAGCAAGCTCCCGGATCCTCCTCGTCCGATTTAGGCATCAGATTCTCAGCAACATCAGCAGGAGTCATATCGGTCTCCCCCAACAAACGCTCAATCGTTCCAAACAACTCGTGCTCCTCCAAATCCAAGTAATTCCAAGCAAGCACTTTGAATGCTTCATAAGAGCAATATGACAGTTGAATGTGCTTGTCCATCCTCCCCCTTCTAATCAAAGCAGGATCAAGCTTATCGAGATAATTAGTAGTAAACACAATCAATCTCTCCCCTCCACAAGCAGACCAAATTCCATCTATGAAGTTCAACAACCCCGAAAGTGTAACCTTGCTCGGAGCGTTCTCCTCCTCCTCGGGCTTTTTTGGAATTCCGTTGTTATCTTCACCATCTTTCTCCTCCTTCTCCGGCTTCTTCTTCTTTCTCTGGCCGGTCAGATCAAGAGAGCAATCTATATCTTCAATCACAATAATACTCTTAGCAGAAATGTCCATCAGCAACTTCCTCAGCTCGGTGTTGTCCTTCACCGCGGTCAGCTCAAGATCATACACATCATAGTTCATCAAATTAGACATTGCCGAAACCATAGTGGATTTTCCGGTCCCCGGCGGTCCATAAAGAAGATAACCCCTCTTCCAAGCTTTCCCAATTTTCTTGTAGTACTCTTTGCCTTTGCTGAACTTCATCAAGTCATTGATTATGCCCTGTTTCTCCTTCGGATCCATTGCTAAAGTATCAAATGTAGCAGGGTGCTCAAAGACTACATGGCTCCATGCCCCTCCTTTGCCTCCTGAATTGTTCACATAAAGCTTTCGCTGTCGATTTGTCACCGAAATCGCCTGACCTTGCTGCCTCACATGATCAAGATAAGCCCCTAGTACAATATCTCTATGCCTCCTGTGGAATGTGAGCTTGTACTGCTTCTTCTCATCATACTCCGGATAGAACGAAAACGAGTTACTCTTTTTCTGGCTTTGAACAGAAGCCCACCAGAGCTTGACCCCTTCGAATTCGTCAGTGACTTCCTCGTTGTCATCCATCCCGAGCACAAGCGCCCTGGTGCCCTTGATTTCGTGGGCTTTAAGGCGCTTGGCTCGGGTGGATGACTTGGTGCTGAGGTAGCTCTGGATGTATGAATAGACCTCGCTGCGCCTCATGAACTCGGTGGTGTACTCGTCGAATGTGATCTGGATGTATGGGTACACATATCCCACCATCTTTTTGGTGTACTTATCGAGGACATTACCGAGATCATCAGGGAAGAATTGCTTGAACACTGTATATGCAAACATCAAACTGGCCATGATTGAGCCCGTCTGCGCCCACATTTCCCCCATCGTCGTCATTTTTTTCTTTTGCAGAGTGATTGAGAAATTGATGAAGGGGCTATGACTAGTGTTTACTTTGAAAATTCATCATATTCACAGATATATAGAGTTTTGTTGGACAAGATTGTAAGGGACAGGGACCACACTAGCTCAATTTCCAGGCGACTTCTCATGACGCGGGGTCGTGGAAATTCGTGTCCCCATCTTACACAAATAATCTTTCTTTTCAGCCTGCCAAGTTTGACCATTGGAAGAAGCCTAAAGCCAATTGCCATCTACAATCCAGATTCAGAATGACTAAAAAAACTTTAATGTGAGTCACAGTACTAAAAAACTTTAATGCTAGTCACACTAAGTGTTCATTTCAAGGATTAACATTGACGCAGCTTGCCCCCTGTTTTTCTCAGTCAATTGTTCTGCACTGTTTTTCTCTCCATATTCAACAGTTTTTCTTCATGGAATTTTTTAAAAAATCGACCATAATTTTGAGAATCTTTCCGTTTCGAGAAATTTTATAACCAAATGGACTTAGAAATTATGGAATCTTTCTCTTTCAATACAAGAAATTCTATAACCGAATGAACTTTAATATCCAATTCTTATTTCCAATTCATTTCTCCTATTATAATTCCCAAGTCCCTTTCCCTTTCCCTTTCCCTTTCTTTTTCAATACGAGAAATTTGAAATTATGGAATCTTTCTCTTTAAACATAACTGAATGGACTTTAATATCCAATTCTTATTTCCGTTCCCTTTATCCTATTATCATTCCCAATTCTCTTTCCCTTTCCATATTATCCTTTCTTCGGAAACAATTTCGCCACTCCTGCCTTATAATAACGTGTACCTTTCTGTACACATTGAGCCCAAAGTGGTACCCATTTCCTTCGGTGCTTAACCGGATCCTCTGCATTCGTTTTTTGGTACAATCACTAGTTATTCTTGAGTTATGTTTTCATCTAATTAATCCCCATGCTTTTCTGGTCCAATCGGTACTCATACTAAGCTTTTCTTTAATCGCTACTCATGTTTTTCTGGTCAAATCATTACAAATGTACATTTTTCTATTCAAATAACTATACGAGGACGAGGACTCTTTTATTTACAAGGAATACAAAGAATCACTACGTTTTCGTTTTCTTGATTACTTTATGTTTACTAACCCTTGCGAATCAAAATTTAATAAATCATAAACATCTCAGAAAGTGATAATCAAATACCCAAGGGGGAAATTCTCATTCCTGAATGTATTCAAATATAAGGAAAAAAACATCAAACTACAAGGAGCCCACAATTTTAGGAATGCAAAGGATTCTGCTCAGATTACTAGATTTTCATTCTCATTGATTTTAAAAATCTCTGAAGTCTGACATGTGAAATTATCAGAATTCATCACCGCAGAATACCACGAAAAAACAAACACAAAATCAACAATCAAACATTGAAAAAACAAAATGAACAATTAACCAGTGTTGAGCTCTCATACTTTCTCTCGAAAGTTCTCCGTCATGTGATGAATCGGAATAGCGTATATTGCCATTCAAGGCACGTCATCACAGAGCAAACACCAACAAAAATATTCAAGCAAAATTGAAAATTATGAAAACAATTTGGGATTATGAGAAAAATTGAAATTAGATCGAATTTGGGTGATCAGAGTTGGTTAAGGTTTGTCGGTCACGGTTAATTCAGAAACACGGACCAATAAGTTCCTCATCACATCACTAAAACCCTAAATTTTGAAAACTAATTGGGGGATTTGACAAATTCAATTATGAAAATAGAAGATAAAACAGAGAGAGAAATCATCAGAGACTTAAATACTACGAATCATGGAAAATGGACGCGTATCCATCATATTGTTGCAGTTTTTTTCTCATCACCTGATTCGAATTTGATTTTAAGAACAAGGAAAAAAACAACCAGAAAAGATAGTGTGGTTTGTGTGTGCAGCTGTTGAAGATAAACCCTAGATTGAAAAGAAGAGGAGAACGATGACTCGGAGAGGTGGAAGTGGCGTATTTATATAGGTGTAGAAACCCTAATGCGAAAGTTCCACGTCGACGTGGATATGGGCTGGTTGGGCAGAAATGAGGCCTTGTATACACTTTTGAAGCGTACTAAATAGGCCCGTCTTTTGTGGGCCTTGCTCTGCATGCGTTTGACTGTTCAGTTTGTTTCGCTTTTCGGCCTTAAGTGTACCCAAGCTAGTGTGACATGTACGATTAACCGTACTAAATCAAACCAAACCAAACAATTAATGAGATACTTGGTTCATGCTCTTCTCATTGTATGCAATTAAGTAATTGGATAGATAAGGTCAAATTCAAGTGGAGTGGGTTAGGCAGTTTATCTAAACTAAACTAACTGAGGTTCAGTTCGGTTTGGTCTGAGACTGTATTCGTTTAATCTGATACTGAACCAAACTCCTTAGAATTTGTGTGATTGGACCAGTTTGAAGAGTCCGTGCTTTTTTACCCACACCTACTTCTTCACCTCACCATCTTTAGTTTGGAGAAATTGAGCTTTAAATGTCGCAGTCTCAAACCCAATTTCAAAGTTCATATTTAGCACAAGGGTATTATACAAGCGATAATTATTCTTTCAGCAAAACTATATTATACAATGACATCACACCAAAGAAAGAAACTATAGTCTACATGGAAGTATACTCACCACCCCATCCGGAAGGACAAAAGGTGATCACATACTCACTCGCATTGCAAGTCACCAGTGGAGCTGGTGAATCATAAGCATAACTATAATAAGAGGGACAAGCAGCTTTGAACATCCTTGAGTACACATTTGGCTTGCATTTGTCTGGTGTTCCATAAGCATTCCTGCAACAAAATGAGTCAGTGTTAAAGGCTAAGCAAGCACTCTTGCAGGCCACCACTTCCCCCCTGCTGTTCAAGACCTTAAGCTCCTCCGGGCAGCTACTCTTCAAATCTTTCGAGCATTTTCCAATGGCACATTTGGATGATGGCGGCTTTGATAAGACCGTGACAGGAAGATTGTATCCATCAACCAAGCTCACGTCATAAAAATTTGACTGGCCTTTGTCACCTTGAAGCGAAACCTGCACTAATGTCACTGGTGGAGTGCCTATTAGTCCATTGCATGCTAATCTTCCGCCACAGTCTCCTGTTTCACAAGCAGGTTTCGACTTGGAAGCAAAATTGCATCCTGTTCGGGCCCAAATTCGACCACTCCATGACCAAGGGGCGGAGATGCGCTGAGTCTGACCAGCAGGGAGGTAGAAACCACCATCGGCTATCACTGGCTGTCCGGTATTGGGAGCAGTTGCTGGCCATATGGGGAAGGGGCACTTATTGCGCGTATAAAATGTTACTGTATTTGCCATTCCATGTCCTGCACAAAGCAATAAAGTTAAAGACCAATTTTGACATTGAAAATAAGAATCTACCTTAGTAATGGGGCAAACGAAACTGTGAAACAATCTGTATTCTCCATGGAAAAATTACCAAATGACATGAAATTCCATGTTAGGAACAAGAAGGAAGTAGCAAAAAGCTTCATTCTCTGGATGTGTTCAGGTGAAATGCAATAACCATATACTACATTTATACTTGAAGATTAGATGGTGCTTATGCTTGGATTGCACTTCAAGATTTAATATGGACAATCTTTGAAGACAATTAATAAAAAACCTTGGTTATGGTGGCCTTAAAAGCAACAAACTTGAATAAATGTCATTTGGGAATTGATCTCTGTTGACAAACATGAGAATCCACACAAAGGTCGAATTGCTTGGAATTGCTTGGACAAAGGAAAATCATGAACAATAGGTTGGCCACATGTAAGACATGAGATGGGCAGTAACTATCAGCAGTCCAATCTAGCTGCTCACTTTGCAGCAACTCTTTCTAATGAGAGGTTGAGAAATCTACGGTGGGGGTCACAACCTCCCCCCTCTCTTTGTTTTGGTTCTTTTCAAGAGATGGGTTACCTTGTCCTCCTGGTGGAGAGGCATGAGCTTGATGTATTATCCTTTGTACCCTCTTTTTGTTTGCCCTTGTGCCGGAGTGGGTTTCTTCTCATTTCTGAAAGTGTTTGTACTTTCTGTATTAGTAGAGCCCTTTTTATTTGCTTGTACTTGCTTCGGCTAACATTAGCCCTTTTATTGAATTCCTCAGTTGATAAAAAAAAAAAAAATTTTAAAAAAAAAAAAAAAAGAAAAAAAAAAAAGAGAGCAGAAAAAGAAGAATGCTCTAACACACAATTCCCAACTTTACAGGCATCCCTTCCATAGAAGAGAATTTGCATATCAGAATTTATCTATCTTCTAATGTATAAGTTCACGAGAAAACATATATAGACGAAACAAATATGCACCCTGTGATAAGGATATGTATATACTCCCCTACCATAGAAAGGAGACAATAAGCCCCCAAAAAAAAACAATTGGACAATGAGTCAATTGAAATTGAACTTGTCATCTTCTCTGTGGTGGAAGTAATGCAAAAACTTTCAGATAATCATCAGTGCAATTAATGGGGTAATAAAGAAATTCAACCCACAGAGTCAGAGTTCTCAGCTTTTGTGCATTGTTTTATTCTTTCCAGATAATATTGTTAGGACAAAAACCAAATGCAGATATCTCTTCCTCTTTTTATAACAAATTAATGAGTCGCCAATTCTGGTCTCTGCAATGCGTTTCAGATATGCAAATATCAAAAATTGCCACTTTTTAGTAAACCTACTCACATACATGGAAACAGCCATTTAGTGTCCAGTGTGGTTTTCCTTACCTTGTGTTTTCTCCTGCCAACTATGGAGGTTGGGAATATCCACTGGAATCCACATTGCACCAATTCATTGAATTCCTCTCAGCAAAATTGGTAAACACCCTCTCAGCAAATTGACCCACTGCTTAGTGCAGGTAGATTGAATTGTTGGTCAGCTGATCCCCACCAACCCAAATCTGATTTCATTTACACCAAACACTTCAACCACAGTAACGCCATAACGGAACAACTAAATGGCAAGAAAAATTAAGCGAGTAAAACTACACAACATAACATAGTCACCACAACGCTGTAACGGGTATTGGCTGGAGAGGGTCATCGGTCATGTACTTTAAACTAAGCTTTTGCACTTTCGCTCTCTCCTTTTGCAGATTAGAAAAGTCTCAAAGGCTTTTGTCGTCCTCGTAAACAGGGACTCTCCCCCTCTCTCTCATCTTCTCTGTGTTTGTTTTTTGTCTCCAATCTGTAACATTTTCTAGGACAGAGCAGTAAGAAAATGGACTCAAGCATTGGTTCCCTCACCACCACCACCACTCCGTTCCCACCATTTCAAATTTGAATACCGTTTTCATTTGTTTTTGGGTCCCCATAGCTGCAGCCCCCTTCGCGCCCGCCTCTCTCTCGCCTTTCCCTTTGACCACCTCGGTCCAACCACCCAAAAAAACAAACCCACCATTTTTAACCCCATCTTCTCTCAGTAATTTCATCGAACACTCGATCTGCAGACTAAAAAACCATGGAAAAACCACCACATTCCGCCGAAACCAACGATTCTGAATCTATCATTAGTACCCTCCAAGATCTCAGCTTCAAAAATAGCTTCAGCATCAGCATGTGCAGCAGCACCGCTTCTGGGTCCGATCAGAGCACCACCAACATCAGCAATGGAGCTCCGGAAGCTAGCAAAACCACCGACGCCGCCGAGTCCGTCGCCGATTGCGCCGAGTCGACCCGGTCCGACCCGAACGAGGCCAGCTTCCGGAGCTTCTGCCCATCAAAGCCCCACAAAGGCAACGACTCGCGGTGGGACGCGATACAATGCGTGAAGGGCAAAGACGGAAACCTGGGTCTCGGCCATTTCCGGCTGCTGAAGAAGCTCGGGTGCGGCGACATCGGTTCGGTTTACCTGGCGGAGCTGAGAGGGGTCGGTTGTCTTTTCGCCATGAAAGTGATGGACCGAGGAATGTTGGCCGGGAGGAAGAAGCTGATTCGAGCCCAGACCGAAAGAGACATATTGGGCCTGCTGGACCATCCGTTTCTGCCGACCCTTTATTCGAATTTCGAAACCGAGAAGTTTTCGTGCTTGTTAATGGAGTTTTGCTGCGGCGGCGATCTCCATACTCTCCGGCAGCGGCAGCCGGCGAAGCATTTTAGTGAGCAAGCAGCGAGGTCAGTGACAACCCCTTTTGACAATTCTTCAAATTGGGTTGTGTTTAGTCAGCAAAGTTGTCTTCTCTTATTGGACACTAATTTGACCACAAATTATGTCATAAGTAAAAAGTTCAATACTTTATGTCAAGATCATATCTTTAGATCCTTCTGTACTATGGATTTTGCACTCAAAATTATAACTTGATTTTTGATTTAACACTTTCTAGTTGAAACTTTTGGTGGGGGAGCGTTGTTAAAGTTCACTAATTCTAAGAATCTTATGTTTGTACTTAGTAGCCACAATACAAAAGCCCTTTTATGCTTCTGTTATTTCATTGCAATTTGACGACCATCTTGGCTTTGTTTTCGATTTAGTTAATCGATTTATCAGTCCATTTTGTGGTTGTTTAAGTGCATCTACTTCTCCTGTCTTGTGATAGTACTTGAAAAATATACAGAAGGATTAGGGCCATGATTGTGGGATTGTGAGCATTACTATGTTCAAAAGTAGTATTAAGGCTTATGGTTGTTTCATTTTCTTTTGCAGGTTTTATGCTTCAGAAGTGCTTCTTGCGCTAGAGTATCTCCACATGATGGGAGTGGTGTACCGGGACTTAAAACCCGAGAATGTACTGGTGAGGGAGGATGGCCATATCATGCTTTCCGATTTTGATCTGTCGTTAAGATGCTATGTGAGTCCTACTCTTGTTCAGTCCAGTGACGAGCCAGACTGCAGAATCAATGCGTACTGTATTCAACCGTCCTGCATCGTTGACCCATCCTGCAAATTACCTGTTTGTATCCAACCGTCTTGTTTGCAACCTTCTTGCTTCAAGCCTCGGTTTCTAAGGTCCAAAACAACTAAGGAAAAAAGTGAAAGAACAGGTTTCGGAAACTCAGATTCATTCCCGGTACTTATTGCTGAGCCAACGAATGCACGCTCTATGTCATTTGTCGGAACACATGAGTATCTAGCTCCTGAAATAATAAGAGGAGACGGTCATGGTAGCGCTGTTGATTGGTGGACTTTTGGAATTTTCTTGTATGAGCTGCTCCATGGGAAGACACCGTTCAAAGGGAATGGAAACCGGGAGACTTTGTTCAATGTGGTTGGTCAGTCTCTTAAGTTTCCAGACGGGTCTAATGTCAGTTTTGCTGCTAAGGATTTGATCCGCGGCCTGCTTGTAAAGAATCCGCAGAAGAGACTAGGATTCAAAAGGGGTGCTACAGAAATTAAGCAACACCCCTTCTTTGCAAGTGTTAATTGGGCTCTCATTCGCGGTACACAACCTCCGGAGATCCCAAAACCAGTTGATCTTTCTAGTTTAAATCAGACATTCAAGTCGACAGCGCCTCAAAATGACAAGGGAGCTACTGAATCGAATCGGTCATCAGGTCCATATTTAGATTTTGAGTTTTTCTGATAAAATTTTGATGGGAAAGAAAAGCATCCTAGATCATTCTTGTGACATTTTCGGAGCTTATTCATGTTCTCAATGAAATCTTTATTTCTTCACAGAAGTCTTGCTTAATAGGGGTTTAAATGTTTCTTTATGATCTAGCTGACGCGTGTTCAGCAATTAAAATTGTCCAAGAAAAATAATAGAGATCTGGTGTTCAAAAGGGAGAAAAACTTGAGTTCAACCGGAATGTAGCTCATTAGATATCTAACTCTCTCTGTCTAACTAATCACTTGACATTTCGCTTACTCTTTTCTGTAGTATGAATTGACAAGGTAAAAATGTATGAAGCTTTACCACTTTCGGAAAAAAAGATCTTGAACTAGACAACACAGAAAACCCGAACAGTGATGATGTCTCCACTCCAGGCACTTTGCCGATCTTTTGCTCTTTTGCTCTTTTTAACATCGCTTTATTGGTGTGGGATTCTCTGCTTTCCTTGAATTGTTCCATGTTGTTCTTCACTTCTTTATTCCCCTGCTTTCTTCAAGATCTGTACTTTATCAGTGTCCAGTCCTGGTTACTAGGTGATTTACTATCCCGTCACAGTCGTTCTGATTATTGGACCAAAACCATGAAGAAATAAACAAAGACGACATCGATTCATTTGAAGTTTTTATTTGGCAGCATCTCTTCATGCGTTTTCACTATTGATCAAAGTTGATTGGTACACAGAAATGAACTAAAGCACTATTCTAGTCCAATCAGCTCGGTGCTTTAACAATTTCCCACGTTCATCTTTTTTGGCATCGTTTTAGCAAATCTTCTAGTCCCCACACAATACAATACTAGCAAAACGACTACATTTTGGCTGTGGTACTGGTGTGGCATATATTCATTGTGAGATGTTAAGTGCAATTCGAGTATGCATGAAATTTGAGCGTAACATGTATCTTTCACTTATGAAACTGCTCAAATTCACTGAAACTAAACCTCATTTTCACATTGTACATGTTAAAATTCAATAACTCACACAAGAAAAAGATTCAGGAACAACATTTTGCGCATGCTCTCATTTATATATGTGAATATATGTTATCTCTCCTCCAAAGGCCAAACAACATTTATATAAAGCTCCATGTTCCAACCAAGAGTCTTGGGCCAAGACCTAACAGAACACAGTCAACACAGTCATAGATGAAGATATACCATATTCCCACCGATATTTATGATGCAAGATTACCCTTGAAAAAGTCACTATAACTAACTTATATAGCAAAATGCCATATCTTCATGGGATCAATTGTTTTTATAAAGTCCTGTAACTATCAACCTTAATTTCCTCTCCTTCATCAATGAGGGGTTTAAAAAGTCATATAACCCATAGGCATTGGGCCGCCGGTGACCCGAGAAAAACAGAGACACGAAAACAACATTCCGATTTCCCACCATCTTACGATTCCGACAGATATGGCGGGAGAAACAAAGGTGCTTTCTTTAATTAGCCCAATCTTTTAAAAATGCATTTAAATGCGATAGAGATTAGGATATATCATTAGTCATGCATGGCTGCCTAACATTTTCTAGCATCTTTCTCTCCCTCGTTCATTATTAAGCATCCAAAAACACAACCAACAACAATACGCGTATATATCTACTCTTTTATGATCAATGAATCTGCTTGATATATACAGATGGGAATCATGTAGTGGTTTACATGTACTCCAGTCCACCCCAAATTAAGAAGGCGGATAGATGCTAGCTACTTCCTAGGCTACTTCTCCTCTCGAGTCCCCATTCACATGAACAACTTCATTCTAAAGATCAATTAGTCGGACATAGGCGCTAGCTAACATATTTCGACATCTTTCTTCCTCGTTCATTATTAAGCAACTCAATACATAATTAGTAACACAAAGCAAAATAATCAACCTTAATTAATTACATATCGGTGAACCCAAAGCCCCCTTGTCACTATCTCCCACTCCGTTTCGGAAATCTCGGCGCCACTGTCATTTGGTGTCATAAACAACAAACATTTGTCTTGTCCCAGTCAACCAACCTCCTCACAAGTTCATGTTATACTATAAATATCCACAACTCAAGTGTTAATAACATAGTAACACTAATTAGAAAATCATTAGAACCAATATATTTCCCTAGCCAAAAAAATTGGCTAAAATTCATCATTTCCCCCAACAAAATGGCCTCAACAACAAAGGAACGCTCTCTCCCCACCTTCCCGACCATCAACCAATGTCCGTCCATCGGCCGAGAAAAGCACACCGTCGTAGCCGACATGGACGGCACACTCCTTCGCGGCCGGAGCTCCTTCCCTTACTTCGCCCTTGTCGCCTTCGAAGTCGGCGGCATATTGCGCCTCCTCTTCTTACTTTTGGCAGCCCCACTAGCCGGACTTCTCTACTACGGCGTGTCCGAGTCCGCCGGTATCCGCGTCCTCGTGTTCGCCACCTTTGCCGGCATGAAAGTCTCCGACATCGAGTCCGTCGCACGTGCGGTGCTCCCGAAGTTCTACTCGACCGATTTGCATTCCGAGACGTGGAGAGTGTTTTCATCATGTGGGAAACGGTGCGTTTTGACGGCCAACCCGCGGATCATGGTTGAGTCTTTTCTAAAGGAGTTTTTGGGTGCCGATTTGGTCCTCGGGACGGAAATTGCCACATGGCGCGGCCGAGCAACCGGGTGGGTCCTATCCCCCGGAATTCTCGTTGGGAAAAATAAGGCCGACGCGCTGGTCAAAGCATTCGGGACAGACCCCTCCGCCGCACCCGACGTCGGCCTCGGCGACCGAAAAACCGACTACCCGTTCATGAAGCTTTGTAAAGAGAGCTACGTGGTGCCGGCTAAGCCGGAAGTGGAGCCGGTCAGCCACGACAAGCTGCCTAAACCGATAGTCTTCCACGACGGGCGTCTTGTCGCGAAGCCGACTCCGCTCATGGCTCTACTCATAATACTTTGGATTCCGGTCGGTTTTGTCTTGGCTTGTCTACGTATCGCCGCTGGCTCGCTGCTCCCAATGCCGGCCGTGTACTACGCCTTTTGGGCGTTGGGGGTTCGGGTCTATGTCAAGGGGACCCCACCTCCGCCGGCCCAGAAATCCATCGGCCAGAGCGGAGTTCTTTTCATTTGCTCTCACCGGACCCTCCTCGACCCGATTTTCCTCTCCACCGCTCTAGGCCGGCCAATTCCGGCCGTCACGTACTCCATCTCTCGTCTATCGGAGATAATCTCCCCGATCAAGACCGTCCGTGCTGCAAGAGACCGCATCGCGGACGCTAACATGATCAAGAAGTTGTTGGAAGAAGGCGACCTAGTCATATGCCCTGAGGGGACGACGTGCCGAGAACCGTTCCTCTTGCGATTCTCGGCATTGTTTGCAGAGCTTACAGACGAGCTCGTCCCCGTGGCCATGTCCAACAGAATGAGCATGTTCCATGGGACAACGGCGCGGGGATGGAAGGGAATGGATCCATTTTACTTCTTCATGAACCCTAGCCCGGCCTACGAGGTCACATTTTTGAACAAGCTGCCGTACGAGTTGACTTGCGGGGCGGGCAAGTCGAGTCACGAGGTGGCGAATTACATTCAAAGGAATATTGCGGCGAGCTTGTCGTACGAGTGTACCACGTTCACGAGGAAGGACAAGTACCGGGCATTGGCCGGAAATGATGGCAATGTGGAGGAGAAGCCAAAGCGTGCCGCCGCAGCTAAGAGAAAAATTATGGGCTGCTAATTAACTAGCTAATTAAAGCTACTGTATAAGGGTGTGCTTTTGCTTTTTGTGATGATTTTCTCATGAATTTGATTATGATCGTATAATCACATGTAATGTAACGAAAATTTATGCATGCAGATACTAGTAGTACTTTTTGAATTGGAAACAAATGTCTTGCCTTTGGTAAAAGAGGACCAAAGAGGACCCAATAATTCTAGCTTTTCATCATTTTGTCTTTGAAATGTAAAAGAAGCGAAAGTGGACTGCATGAAACACATGGATTGTCAAAAGAGTAATTGATGTATTTTCTTGAATCGTAGCAGAATTTTTGAAACAATTAAGAATATCCCACTGGGCGTATAATATAGAGCCGGTCATTTGTGCATTCAGCTGGCCCGACAATGAATAGACTGGTCACAAGATGCCTAGGCCCAATACATTCTCCAGAAACATGGGTGGCTGGTTTAGACATGAGAAGCCCAAATCATGATTTTAATACCCCGTATACCCCTCGTTGGGAATATTGACCGCTGACTATTCCACAAGACATCAAAGCAAAAAGGGACCCACGAAATTCAGTGGGCGCCCAATGCATTAATGAATTAATTAAGAAGTTGTCAACAAAAACCCAGCGTTTTAAATTAATCACACCAAAATCTCGAGTCTTTGTTCCTCTCCTCCGATTCTGCACATCTTTCAGAGCTCACCAAAAACCCTAGATTTTCTCAAATGGAGTCCGGATTTCTTTTCGCAATCATCCTCTGCTTCCTCTGCATTTCCCCGCATCTCTCCTTCGCCAGAACTCACGTCCCAATTTTGATCGAGACGAAAAAAACGTATGTATACGTGTATATATACGTATATTTCTTTAAATCTGCGTTTTTTTTTGTATTTTGATTGAATAATTTGTGTTTGAACAATTTTGTGGGGTGAATTGCAGGGAGGGGTCGGTGATTCGATTGAGAAAGAGTGCGTCTTCTGCCACTTTTGATCCAACTCGTGTCACTCAGCTTTCATGGCGTCCGAGGTTTGTTCCTTCTCAATTGAACATTTCGATTTTGTTTTCGCTGAATTTTCGATTTCGATCGTTGTTGCGTTTGATTGTTTTCAACAATATGCAGGGCTTTTCTGTATAAGGGGTTTCTTTCTGAGGAAGAATGTGATCATCTAATCGCTACTGTACGTTTTTGTTTAATTTCGAATATAATTCGGTGATGTGGTAAATTGTTGAAAATGTGGTTTTGATTTTGATTTGGGTTGTGTTAATTTTGGGGTGTAGGCCAAGGATAAGCTGGAGAAGTCTATGGTGGCTGATAATGAGTCTGGTAAGAGTGTAGAGAGTGAAGTCCGGACGAGCTCCGGAATGTTCCTTATGAAAGCTCAGGTTTGTTGATTCCTTTGCTTTCTTGAATCAGTTCTTTTACCTCAATGAAAATGGTATGGTTTCGGTTACGCAGTGCAATTAGTGTTCCTACGCTGGATTATATCCAATAAACTCTTCCAAATTTATGTACATTGTTTGGAAATGGAAGATTTTTTGCTGTACATGTTACCATGTTGCACATTGAACTTCTTCCAACCCATGTTAGTTTTTTGGGAAGTTTTGAACCTAGTTTTCAGCTGAATTGTTAAGCTTCATAAGGTGCCGGCTGAATTGTTAAGCTTCATTCTGTTAACCTTATTATGGGATAGAACTGAACTCCGTGCACTTGTAAGGGTCAAGATAGATTGTATTCGTGCACCTGATGCAGATAAACTTAAGTTGTAGTTCTGACTGGGATTACTGCTCAAGCCTTGTTGTATTTGTTAAGCTTCTGTGTGGTAAAAGTATTCTCATGTTCATCAGAAAACCGTATTGTTGTTCCTATTTTGTCTAGCCTTCCACATGTTTGAACTCAGAAAGTTTACTGATATTTTTTGTTTCACCTTAAAGGATGAAATAGTTGCTAACATTGAAGCCAGGATTGCTGCATGGACTTTTCTTCCCATTGGTAAATCTGCGTGCTTTCTATTTATGATTTGTTGGACTGTCAAAAAAAAGTGTTCAATTTCATTTTTATTGAATTTTTATCATCTTCAATCAGAAAATGGGGAGGCCATGCAGATACTGCACTATGAAAATGGTCAAAAGTACGAACCACATTTTGATTTTTTTCATGACAAGGCTAATCAAGAATTGGGTGGCCACCGTGTTGCCACTGTATTGATGTACCTCTCTAATGTCGAAAAGGGTGGGGAAACAGTCTTTCCCAATTCGGAGGTAAATTGTTACTTGGAACGTTGTAATCTCCTGTCATTTTGTGTACCCCTTTGTGAATTGCATTGGTCTTCTTATGTCCCGACAGGTAAAAACAGCTCAACCTGAGGATGCTGACCTATCTGATTGTGCTAAACAAGGCTATTCAGGTATCACTTTTTTATGTTGTCACATAAACTAAATATTTGAAATTTAGTGCTTAGTTCTCCTTCTACTGATCCATTCATGTACTCTGTACAGTAAATATGGGAGTGGAGTTGTGAATGTGCTTTCTTTCTAGTTGTGGTTCATATAGCAGCATTTTTACCTTAGTTAAATGTGATTCAGCGTGATGGGAAAGGGGGAACGTGAATATTCTTCTACTTGTATTTGTAGTTCATCTTGAAAGCATTGCAACGCCAACTTGACTCAGAGAATGAGCTACATAGCCGCATTATCTATCTATGTTATAATAATTAATAATTGCGTACTTACTATCTTTCATGACAGTGAAACCGTACAAGGGTGATGCCTTGCTGTTCTTCAGTCTCCATCCCGATGCACAAACTGATTCAAAAAGTTTGCACGGGAGCTGCCCTGTAATTGAGGGTGAGAAATGGTCTGCGACCAAGTGGATTCATGTTAGGTCCTTTGAAAAGTCACTAGTGAAGCACGCAAGCAGTGGGTGTGAGGATGAGAATGAGAACTGCCCCATGTGGGCTAAAGCCGGTGAATGTAAAAAGAATCCTGTATATATGGTGGGTTCGGATGGAACTATGGGATATTGTAGGAAGAGTTGCAAGGCTTGTTCATCATAGGGAGGTCGGCATTTGCAGTTGTTTGGCTTGGAGATTTATACAGAGTGATTAATGCGTAGTTGTATATAACATTGAGCTCGTCCATATTGAGTTATATGTTGGACCTGCTGCCCAGATTAAACTTTGGTAGTTTTTGTCTTTTCAGAGATCAAACTTTGATAGTATATTTATGTACTTGCGCAGTTTACAATCACAGAATTGAACTTCGGTTCTCATTTTGCCTCCCATTGCTCTGCAACATTGTTACTGGCTTTGCGGATTAGTTTAGTATGACAAAGTTGAATAAATGAAACAGTTTTTAGCCGTCTTCTGTTTGGACCTTTCTATTTTATGCTAAAACGTTGAATAAATCACTTTTGGGGGCTGACCCTAAGGGGAGCGGGCCGAGACGGTCATCTCGGGCGCCCGCTTGAAAAGGGCCCACGCAAAAAAATTATATATGCTACATATATATAATACAAAAATAGTTGTAGGTCATTTCATTTATGTTAGGAGTTTTCTGGTATGGTAGTAAGTTGTTGTGTATGTCACTTTTATGATAGAAGTTCAATTCTTTTTTGGGACATTTTCTATTTTTTTTTTTTCAAACTTTCTATTTTTAGGGCTTTTTTTTCCTTTTTCAATTGAGAAAAAAAACCCTGAAAATAGACTATGTGGATTTAATTGGTACATTTGGTAGAACAACTAGACTATGTGGATTTAATTAGTACATTTGCATCTAAAAACGCAAGGCGAACAAGATTTATATAACTTTTTTATGCAAGTATCAAGTGAAAATGCATAACTTTTTCTTTTTATCGTATTCATTTTTGCAAGCCAGAAAAAAAAAAAATTATGAAGTAGCAAATAATATTATGGTAACATACATAGAATGAAGAGTCGAAAACATTTGAGGCCTCATTTTGAGAGTTCGTCTTGGGCCTCCGAATTTTCAAGGCCGGCCCATCGTTTTCCATATGAAGAGCTCAACGTTGAAGGTGAGATTGGATCATGAATCTCTTATTCTTTGTCTACATTAACTACATGGAACTGTGCAATGAAATGTCGATGGTTCTGTTAGCTACTCAGAAGATTCCCTTTTCCAAATCGTCGATATGGGTTAATTAGACTGTGCTTCAGCCTTAACCAACACAATTCATCCAATTTGAACCTGGATAGCATCATGCCGCAGGAGCCATACATGAGAGAGAGAAGGATGCATATATACTATAGTTTTGTTTGTGATGTCACGCTAAACCGTTTTCTATGAGGTGAAAATGTTCATGCAATTGTGGTTAATTGGGAGCCCTTATGACATGCATTTCTTGCCTCTTCTCTTAGCTAACTTAACCCTTTGTTTTCATCTTTTAAAATGTACTTGCAAAGTTCAGAACTTGCATCACCATTACATACTTCACTTCACGTCTTCTCATTTCTCTCCTCCCTCAACCTCTTCCTCTATCATGGGGCGCCCGCCTTGCTGCGATAGATCAAATGTGAAAAGAGGCATATGGACTGCAGCAGAGGATGCGAAACTTCTCGCATACGTATCAAAACATGGAGTTGGAAACTGGACTTTGGTTCCTAAGAAAGCAGGTTCATGTTCTATGCTTAATTTTGTTATTTGTTCGTCCGAATCATTGACAACATACATACAAGTTAACCAAAATTATGTGCTTTCATGAGTTTGTTTTCAGGACTGAATAGATGTGGGAAGAGCTGCAGGCTTAGGTGGACTAATTACTTGAGGCCTGACCTCAAACATGACACCTTCACTCCTCAAGAGGAAGAGCACATTATTAACCTTCACGAGGCTATTGGAAGCAGGTGAACCTTTTCTTATTTGAATTCTCTCCTTTCATATAAATTATCAATATGGCTAGAAAATGAGACATGTTAATGTAATAGATAGCAAGTTTACTGATGTTGTAGAGGATCATTGCAAAAGTTACTTCCAAATGGACACAAATACGACTGTTATAACAGCCTGTATTCTGTTAGACCTTCTGCGCATGTAAAATGACTGTCTATCTTTAACTCTAAGCTCTAAGCACACTTAATCAGAATGCTGATGTACTGCAGGTGGTCTCTCATTGCACAACAACTACCCGGAAGAACGGATAATGATGTTAAAAACTATTGGAACACCAAGCTGAAAAAGAAGCTTATCAAAATGGGAATTGACCCTGTAACCCACAAACCCTTTTCTCAGATCCTGACTGACTATGGAAACATCAGCGGTGTAGGAAATCAACTGGGGGCCTTTTTTAAGAGCTCGAACAACAGCGCATGCGTGCCTGAATCAGATTCAGGCATCACAGGACTTCCATACACCAACATGATGATGAATAATGTTCCTATGGTTGAGAGAGCCAATGTTGGAAATGGACTATCAGACAATTCCTCTGCTAGCAATCTTTCACTTGGCTTCTTAGCTCAGTTTCAAGCCAGCAATCATGACAATTTGCAAATGCAACCACACTTTTTGAATGAAGTAACCTCTTCTTGCTCTTCATCTTCTTCTCCTCGTGGTAATCATCAATTCATCTCGCAGCCAGCTTATGTGTGCCAGCAGCGTCATGACCAAGCTCAAATTACACCGTCTTCTGTGTTTAATTGGCGCGAATACCTTTTGCATGACCCCTTCTCATCTGCGGATCAGCTCACACAAGAACAAGAATTACATGGTCAGTGCATACTGGCTACTAATATAAGAGAACACAACAACTTTGCTGCAATTCAGGCATGTGGGGTTAGATCAGCAGCCAATATTGGAGTTCATCAAAGGAACGATAAATTGCCTGCAGACCAAGCTTCTTCGTCTTCCATGACTTCGTTTGTGGATACTATCTTGGATCAAGACAGTGAAATGCAGGCAGCATTCCCCGAGCTCTTGGATGGCTCTTTCGATTATTAATCAGTTCTTACATTTCATGTCACGGTTTAGTTTGTACTTCTCGATTAATTGACGTAATGAAGCTTTAATTTTCATGTTGAATATGCATATCCTTTGAATGAAAGAAAAACAGACTCCAACGACAACTAAGACGAGAAAAGATTATGATAACGCAAGTTTTTAGGACGAACAGTTTTGACTTAAAATACCCTTTAGTTACTCAACCAAGGAATGACTAGCCAAGAGTAATGTAATTGCATCTAGAATATGTACTAACCACTCTGTAATGCCTATTCATATGGCCAAGTCACTAGGTAGAAACTTCTCTTTCTCTCGAAAAGAATTTGTGGCTAAATTTATGAGTATGCTTTCCACAAACTTAAGAGAGCAAAACAACCTCAAAACAGAATACAGTTTTGTCAGTTGAAAAAGGAAAGCCTTTTAATGTCACCCTGGAGTGAGACCGAAACAGGGAGGGCGAAAGAGAGACGATCAAGGACACAGAAAGAGAAGGAAAAACAAAGTATTGATAAAATGACTGCATTACAGAGATCGGCAATTTCATTTCGAAGGCAAGGCTCTTCCGGCCTCATTTGGGAGGACCGGATTCAACTAGTAGTCGACCAAAACCACCCTCCTCCTCCTGTCAAAATTTCCATTAATAACAATGAGAGCGAAGAACATCAAAATGCTGATGAAGGATTTGAAGAAAAGAAGGTTGATGATTCATCGTCCTCATCATACTCATCTCTGCCTCCTAAGCATGAACACAAAGTTCAGAGATGCCCTTTGTCTACCATCTTTGGCCCATGCCTGAAGACTCTGACTGCCTAGATGGATCCTAGTTATGTGCGTGCCTTGTGGGTAATTACTTGTCGCACACTTCATCCTTTTATTACCTGCTGACTATGAATTAGGACATTTGTTTTCTGATGTTCTTCTCTAGACCTTGCGAAAGATGGAAACTAATAATCACCAGCATGCAGAAAACGCAAAGATAAACATAAGAGGAGCTTTCAGATACAACCAGTGGGAAGTAAATGGAGTAAACAAATGAAACCAGTAGACGCAGCAGGAGGAGGAAGAGGATGCTGGCTACTGGCAAAGAACCTTTAGAGAGACACCATAAGCATAATGGAAAAGGAAGTAAGGATAAAAATTTTGTTCTCTTTATTTTACTCTTCATGCCGAAACTGTACATATAAGAATCTATATCTACAAATAAATAAAAGATGCTCAAAACTCAAAATTTGAGACTTCAACTTATTCTAGACGTTAGCTTGTTTAGCAGTGCTTCGTTTTATTGGCCTAGCCAAGCCAACTGTAAACTGTTCGAATTGATAATATTAATCTCTACCTCTTACGCTCCAATCTTTGATAGCTCAATCAATCTTCTTGGGCGAAAGGGAGGATATTTTTGTGAAAACCTTCGCACTTGCTGGAATTGCAGACAGTTTTAACTCGAAACCCCAGATAATGATTTATTACTGTAGTCAATTTCATTCAACCGTATGCAGCATAACAAATGCTCAGGCAAGTCTTCTGCCTTGTTCCCCTGTTTGAAATTAAAAATGGATAGCAAAAATAAGGAAGGGATCTTACGTAGAGAGGTAAACAGCACATATCCAGACTTGTGAAATAAATCGTTTACCTGAATTGTCAGACCAATATCCAATATACTTAGCTTCATTCTCTCATGAAATGCTTCAATACCTTTTCTCGAAATGTAGCTGAACCTATGCATATCCAGATCAATTTCAAAGTAGTTTTCTCCCTGTAAGAGTATGACCAGACCAGAAGAACAGTAAGAATATCTGATGTAAATTCGGATTGTTACATATGTATGGAAAAATGTAAACTAAAACTTACCAAGTAAAATTCATGTTGAGGACGTGAAAGAACAGGTTTTTCATTGTAAGCATGCATTAGTTTCTTCTCAGCTGTGCTTAAATGAAGATCCTCCAAATTTGCCACTCGTCCCAAGATCTTCAATCTTTCCCTGAACGGTGCAATTGTATCAACAGGGAATCCTCTAACTCTCTCAACTTCATCGTTGATGAATTTCTGTCAAGGAACAAAAGAAAGACACAATATAATTAATCGCCTGAGTGTACTAAATAAACATGAGGACTGAGTAATGAGTCTACATAATGCAATATGTTTTGAAGACAACAAGTATCAGGAAATATACATTTATACATGTTGATAATCAGGACTCGGACAGCTAGGAAATCACGCATCTTACACTGATACTTTCTCGGAAATGAGCGGGAAGCTCTTTTGAATAACTTTCAGAAATCTTATAGTACATGACCAAATTCATTCCTTCTCCATCACTTTCGCCTTGAAAAAAGTTGGCTGGATAAAGTGGTATCTGCAGCATAGACGAAAGCACACAGAATGTGAGAAAAATGATAAGAAACGCTTAGATAAGACGAAAAGCCCGTTCCCTAGCCTAGAGAACAAGCAGATTGAGAACATATCAACAGGTTTAGCATGGAACGATATGATTAGCAATCTCAAATGCTGGAACAAAGACCAAGCTGAGACAATATAATCAAAACCTGCAATAACCATTGTAGATTTGCAGCATCTTCCAACTTCGAGCCAACTAAAGAACGAGGAACAAAATAACAGGTAAATTTTTTTAAAAAGAAAGTGTTTTGTATGAATTGGCACCTGAACATTTACAACAAGAATAGAAGGGAGATCTCTAGATGCATCCACAACCGGAAGTTCCACAAACCGAGCAATATGATCAATCTTTCTCTGAGATACGAAAACATCAGCCGCAAAAGGATAAAAGGCAGCACAGTTTGGAGCAAACTCTTTCTTTTTATCCCTGTCAAACAAAGGAAGTAAAGACACAACAATGTATCAGCCAGAATAACAGAAAAACGATAAACCCCATATAGATATACTTTGTGCTCTCTCTCACCTAAGAAAAGTTTTTCCCCTGACTTTAAAAGTGTTTGGCTCAAGAGGTGACCAACAATCCGGCATTCTCTTCCCCATGGGGCAGTATGGAATTGTAGAACCTGCTAGTGGTCTTCTTGCAAGCACCTTAGGCGATACTAACACAAAAACACGAGATGCAGATCAGCTACCTGTCCACTTCAAACAGTTGTATAATCGAAATGCACACAACACTAAACGAATGGTAAGCGATTCTAGGGGCGAAACTCACACAATGTGGGCGCGGGATCAGCTGCTGCTGCAGCTGAAGAAGCATGCCCTTCCCTCCACTTGAACGAAAGGACTTTCCTCCTCAAACTTGGTGTACTTTGCATTGTTCTTTTTTCACCTGAGGGACCAGCAAGACATGGCAGGCAAGCATTTTGCAGAATCCCACAATTCTCTAACGCTTGCATTTTCTCCCCTCCACCACTTCCTTCCAAACTTTCCTCCGCCGACACGGCGGAAGTAGAATGCACCGGCGGCTGTGCCTCCCTCAGTCTATGTGATAACCGATAAACTTTTGGCGACGAAACACTCAAAGTCGACGCACATTCTGACTCATTTAAAGACAACACATCTGAAAAATTCAACCAACCCACTTCTCAACTCCATAAAAAGATCATAACTTTACTAATCTCACACCAAATTTCTACACAATTCTATAAAAAGATTGAAACTTTACAAAACTTACCATCGTGCACACTGTAAAACTCGTCGTCTCGTTCGGATTCAATCGCCGAATTCGCATCAAACCAAGCTCCATCCGTACTTCCTGCATGCAACTCATTACTCGGCGAAATTAATCAAATTGAACTTAAATTCAAACGACAAACCAACAATTTCAGAGTTCGAAAAAGATTCAAACGAACAACCTTGGAGTGCGGAAACAGTTCGGGATCGATCGGAAGACGAAACCCGACGGCGACCATTTCGTCTTTTCCGGCCATTCTTCTTCTTCTTCGGAAAAACAATCTTACAGCCCTTCGGCCTCGAAGCACAAGCTCCCATTTTTTCCCCCCAACGTCACCGATCGGATTCCGCCGCTTCTTCCGCGGTTTATAAAATAAGCGCCGCCGACGACGACGCTGCAGCTGCTTAATTCAGCTGGTGGTGGCGATCGGTTGATCGGTTGGGTAATTAATAAACTGATTAGTTGGCTAATTAATTAACCCAAGGTGGAGATAATTAATTTGGATTTTTCGCTCTCAGCTCCGGAAGTGGGCAAGTTTATAGTCTGCCGCTCTCTTTTGTTGAAAGTCAGTGATTATTAAATTCAGATAGATTTTGGTTTAATTAACAAACAGTCAGACGGTTGGTGGCGACGCGCTCTTTCCACGCATACGAAGATGGACGGTCAAGGTTGCGCCAAGTGGCGTCAGGCGCCGTGCTCACAATGACTTACTATTGTAGGAGAGTGATGTCTTTTTTTGTTGTTCAGCTTTGTTTGAAAATATCCCATTGGATGTCGACCGAAAGATGCTCTTGGATGACCTCGATCTTACTGGATGACTCAGCACGTGTTTCCACTCGTGTTTCTGCAGTAAAGCATAACCCACTCGACTCATGGGCATTTTAGACTATTGCGTCGTCATATCTTTCAACTAATTTGCATTATAAAAATAAAAAAAGGGGCTGTTATTTCCACCCCCAATCCTCTTTCCCCACCCACTAGTTTAAAATTAATTCAATAATAAAATAAATTAATATTGAAAAAGACAAAAAAGTCCTTGAATAAATAGAAGCTCCTCTGTCGGCGTCGCCATCTTCAATTTCAGAGGTCCACCGTCGCCATATTCATCTCAGATTTGAGTTTTGGATTCGCTTTCTCCGTCCTATCTTCTTTCCTTTTGATCCTAATATTGATCCTAATTTTATTTGAACAGTGTTCCCACTTCGTTTTTAGGGTCACCGATTTCACAATTTTTCAATCTCCTTCGTCTGTAGTCATAAATTGGGTTTTGGTGGTTGAATTTCAAGAATTCGAAGGAATCTTTTTTTTGGTTACAGAATTCGAAGGAATCTTTACCAAAACAAATTTCACAGATCTGAAGACCATCCAATTCTTCCGAATCCTTTTTTCATTTTGGACTGCTGTTCTCTTTGTCTTCAATTGTGGAGAGTTTTGATGGGTTCTTTGGGGGTTTTAATGGGTGTGTTAACTGTCCCACAATGACTTTGGGGAATTTTGTAAGTAAAGCCAGTTTGGCTGATCTACCATGTCGCCGTTGTCGATCTCGGGCGGTTGCTCAAGAAGACAATTCAATGTGCAAAACCCATTTCACCTTATCCCTCAGAAACTCAAACCCAATCCCCACATGTCCTTCTCTTGTCACAACATCCCAATTCTTGATCTCCTCCCCAAGCGTTTCCTTTCAAATGGTGGTTACTGTGTTGGTTTTTCATTACTCGCCACCCTCCCCGTCCTCTCCTTCTCCAGCGACAAGAGGAGCTTCTCTTTATTCAAGGACTTTTTTGTCTTTTTCAATGTTAATATATTTTATTATTGAATTAATTTTAAACTGGTGGGTGGGGAAAGAGGATTGGGGGGTGGAAATAACAGCCCCCTAAAAAAATCATTAAGATCTTTACTTATGCATAAAAATTAAAGAAGAAGTAAAGTACACAATGACATTTATTGAAGTATTAATAACAGCACCCTAAATAAATACATTAGTGTATAACACCACACGCACCAGGGTATCGGAGGAAAAGCCCTAGTTTTATGTTGGGTCCAATTGTACTTCTGTCCCGCTTGTATCAGTTCATTTAATATTCATGTCGAATTCAAGCTAGTGTGAGTAAGACCTAAGTTCGTCCTCTTCCTTCGTGCTTAGCCCAATGGCATCTTGTGGTTAAAAATTCTGAAATACGCATACACCAGACATTTAGACAGTTGGATTGCGATGATTTGTGACGCAGTTTATTTGACACTTGTATAGCGAGGGAATGAGGGGTGAGCCTACGAGTCAAACGACTAGCTAACTCGGCTCGTATTACTGGACTCGGTGCAAAATGAGCCGAGTCTTAATTTCTTTTTTCCAAAACGAGTCAAGTTTGGACTCGACTAAACGAGTCCAATACGAGTCCAAAAATTTCTGAACACGAGTACTCAACTCGACTCGTTTAAAGATGTGTAATATATGTGGCTTCCTACGATTGGCTTAAAAGATATGTAATACATATAACTTGTAGTACCATAGTAACTTCAAATCTCCTAAAAAACCTAGGGTATATACTTTCTTTTATGCCACAATAAAAATCATTGAAGAGACTCCATAGCCACTTCTCTTCTTCATTGACCATCTCTATAGCCGACAACTTGTATGTTGAATTAATTTTTTTGTTTTAGAATAATTATACCGTAATTTCAAAGTTTTAGTAGACTTGCAAGTTTCAAATACTTTTAGTGGCAAAGCTCTATGGAATCATTTCAGACTGAATCGAACTCGTTTTAAAATAAAACGAGTCAAGTTAGAATCCACAAAACATATGCACTATCCGATTCATGCTCAGCCCTAGGAAGGACTAGTAGCTTGGGCATGTTTAGGTGGTTCTCGGCCCACGATGGAAACAATTGTTTTGGAGGCCCATGATGAAGATAATTGCTTGTTTTTGATATTTTTCAAAGTGAGAGGAGCCTTCACTCTACAGTTCTTACGGTGGAGCTCAAGCAAGTGGCAATGGCGGTTTCATCATCTCCGATTTTCTCTCCATTCGTACCGAATATAACAACCAAGGACTTCACCTCGTCCTCTACAAATCTTCCTCGCTTCAATTTCCGACGGCCATCGCCAGTCGTCGCCCTTGCTTCCAGTAAGCCAATCATCTTCACACAAATCAGTTCAATTTTGATCAAAATTTCGTATCTTTCGTAGAAATTTGAAAATTCTGCGTTGTTGTGATGGCTGCAGAATCGAGTAAGGAATGGAGTGAGGCGAAGAGAGTGTTGATGGAGCAGTACGGCTTCGACCCGGACGCGGCCTTGTCTGAACCGTCACCAAAGGTAAACTCTTTCTTTCTTTCTTTCCTGCTTGTGAATTCATTTGCCTGATTTTTTATGTTCATAAATATTTTAATTTCGAAATCGGAATTTTAGAGCAAGAGGAAGAAGGAGCTAAAAGATGCAGAAAAAGGCAAGGAGGTTTTACAAAAGGAGCCTAAGCCCCCGAGAACTACGCATAAGTTACTTACGGTATGCACATTGTCGTTTTCGTTTCGAGTTGATAGCACGTTTGGTTTCTTTCAACTTGTTGATTAGCTAAAGGGTCTAACTTGTTTAGCGGATGTTTTTCGGATAATGTAGGTGCTTGGAGGAAAGGCTCGACGAATGAAGTTGCTGTCGCCGAAGGGTATGGACGTACGCCCAATGATGGAGGTAGTGAAAGGTGCAGCCTTTGATATCTTGCAGGTAGAACTCGTGTCCGCGACTGTTGGGCATTAGAGGCCATTCAATGTGCACTTAATTGTGCAAACAGTTCAAATGATTGTGTTATAGTATGGAGTTTGAAAATTTACTTGTGAGTATTGCTATATGTCTTAGGCTGCAGGTGGCTGTCCTGCATCTTTAAGGCCTGGCCGTTGGTTAGACTTGTACAGTGGTACTGGATCTGTTGGAATTGAAGCTATCAGCCGAGGATGTTCTGAGGTACCTTTGAAAAACTAGTTCCTATCTTTTGCTACTACAGAGTGTTGTACTCTTAGAATTAGCTCTTGCTCAACATTAGTAGTCTTCTAACTTTAGGTGAAGTTGGGTTGGATCCTGTAATTTTCCAACGAAAAGTTTGATACTTTTCAGTTTCTTGTCTGTTTTTGTTGTATTCCATAGCATTTTATATCTTTTGCATCTTTGGCTTAGATTTCTTATGAAATTTCTATGGTTTACAATCCAATGTTCAGGTACATTTCGTTGAGATGGATCCATGGGTTGTTTCAGATGTTTTGCGTCCAAACTTGGAATGGACTGGGTTTCTCGATGTTTCAGTTATACATACTGTTCGTGTTGAAAAGTTCCTAGAACGTGCAGAGCAACTTGGAGGTATGCGCTGCTAGTGTTTCGCTGTCTTGTTCTCTGGTAATGGTAGGCAAAGGATAACGTGGAGATTAGGACTAAACTATAATCCATTGTGCAATACAATTATAATTTTAGATCCGCCAGCTCCATGTGACTTGGAACATAGCAAAGGATAACGTAGAGATTAGGACTAAACTATAATCCATTGTGCAATACCATTACAATTTTAGATCCGCCCTCCATATGAATTGGAACATATGTGTCCATATTTGGTTCCATGCAGGTAAACAACCATTTGATTACATTAGTGTTACCCCTCCGTATATGGAAGTTGACTATGCAGTACTGATGCATCAAATATCAAGTTCGGCCTTGGTTGGAGAAGATACCTTCATAGTAAGTTGTGGATTATTCGTTTATGCTATGTGCTTATATTTATGCTGGTTCTTCTTTAATCTTCAAAATTTTTATGGTGTAGGTAGTTGAGTACCCACTAAGGACTGACATGCTGGATTCATGTGGAGGCCTTGTGAAGGTAATGCGAACTATCAGAAAACAACCTCCCAGTCTTTGTTTGTTCTCCTTGATGGAACTTAACTACATGCTATTATCCAACAAATAAAGTTGGCTCTAATTACTCCAGATAATCCTGTCATGTATGCTTGAATATTATGGAAAATGTGGTTTGGGTTTTTCACTAATCTAATATGAAACTGCAGATAACCGATCGACGGTTTGGTAGGACACACTTGGCTATTTATGGACCTAAGTGGGCCGAGAAGAAGAAAAAGAAAGAAAAGTCTCTTGGGAGAGTAGCAGTAGAGGTTTGACTGCTTGGTGTTTCTTCAGGAGATGATATTGAACATCCTTTACCACTATGTTGAAACACGATGGAATATTTACCCCAGTAACTTTGAGCCTGCTGCATTAGCTCTAATGAACTTGCATGGTAAATTGCCGTTCCATGGGCAGCACATGTTCAATTGGGTTTCTCACATAGGCCAGTAAAGTAAATAAATTTGTATGCATCATCTAATGTATTTAATGTATATTCCTGTTTTGTTACATCTCTCTGATCTTTGGGTTTTCATATTGCAGGTTGAAGACTTCACTGGTAAATTAGAGTTGCCTGGCTAATCAATGATTTTTGGAAGCTGAGTTGCACTTTATTATGTTAATGATGAGTTCTGTGAAAAATGTAAGGAATCAGAATCTAATTTTGTATATACTCAACCTTTTTTCTTGGGAAATCAGCTATATAGGTAGAATTTTTTGGTGAAATTCCTAAGTACTTATCTTCTGGATATATTTGAGTTGTTGCCAAATTAATATTTGGTTTTTATTGAAGTTATAGCACATATTCGCACCAGATTTGTGCTTGTACTGTATGTTAATCTTTCCTTTCAATCAAGCTATATATACATACTTGTTTATATAATATGTGGTCTACGAAGTCTATCTCTTGACCTATCAATGTTCTAGTTTTGAACTTTAGCATTCCCCAAATCTTTCGGTGATTTGTAGCAAAACAGTTCCTTTTGAATTTGTTTGAAGTTTGCTTTGGTTTTGTGTTTGTTGGAGTCGTTGCTGATAAGATGTAGCGACCTTATTTTATTCATCATGTTGAGGTGTGGTGGTCTTACTTCATTCAAGGTCGGTAATACAGGTCGTAGAAGGACGCATATCATTTAGTATCAAACTGATTGGCCCCACTAACTGATTTATGCTTCTAAGATCTAAGGTGAAGCAAATACTTTTGACCTGAATCTGTTGGGTTTTGTAGCTCATAATCAACACTGGGCCCTTGAAAGCACAGTATATGTTTCAGCTAATAGAGGTGACAGTATCTGAAAGTACAAATTTCATAAAGAGAGGTCATTTTATATCAAATTTCATACATAGATAGGTGCATGTGTGCTTTTTGGTTTCTCTGAAAGCACAAAGAAGTTGCATAGGGAGTGAGAAAAACTTAGGTAGGGTACACTTAATTTAGACACACATGTATTAACTTTGAATTTGTTCAAAGCCTTCATTGCTCATGAATCATGTCGGATTTATTGTGACTTCTCAATCTTATTTTTATGTAATTCCTATTACCATCTAACACTCACATATGGTCCAAAGAGCATTGTCTCAAATTCAGTCAAGTTCAGCATTTTCCTCTGCCTTCTACATTCTAGGAATTGCTACTTATTGTCCAGTTATGATTAAGTGGCCATCCCATATCTGAGAGTTTTGTTCCTTTTTTTTTTTTTTTTTTTTTTTTTTTTTTTTTTATAAATGATTTCTTCTAATGGAATCTGCATAGTTGTTTATATCTGGAGCTGTCTGCATTTCATTCAGTTACGATATTTTGTACCTAATGTTTGTCCCATTTTGCATCTCCCATTCCTTTTTGGACCTGTGAAAACTAATTGGCATAGTGGAAGCTATAGAGCAGAAAATAAGCTGCTCTTGATGGACCCCAATCAATTGATACATATGGTATATTTCTGAAGAAAGAGCTAGGACCTTTTGGTGGACCTCATATCTTCCATAATTGATAGATTTGCCCCACATGTGTCATTGAACAATAGTTCTTTCAAGGGAGCCATGGATTAAAAAAATAAGAATTGGTTGAGTAGCTTTTATTTACAGTAGCAAGGAGGATTTCCAAAATAAAGTAGTTAATGCTTATTTTCAAATACTCTGTGATAGGAAACCTTCCGGTTGCATGCCTTGATATTTCAAGCTTTTATACATCAGTTTTTGTATATAGTCTCGATGGATATATGTTTAATCAAATTGGTATAATAGTTTTTCAGGTTTGCACAACACCGCTGGTTCTTTTCAGGTTTCGATGTTTCTGATTCCGCTATCGTATTGGTCACTTAATTGTTTTTGTTATGTTTTAGGATTTGTTGCCATGGTCCCCCCACTTGGATTGCAATGGCATCTCCTTTAACTGTCACTTTGAGGGTGTATTCTTATGATGTTAAGGGTGTTTGGTTAATCTTAAACTTGGTGCCAATCCAATGAACTATTCTTATTTTTGAACGAAAAGTTGCATCAGACCCTTCTTTTTATGCTTTAATTATTACTTTATTAGAGACAAGCTTAGAACTATTTCCTTACTGAGCAAGAAAACTCCCAATTTGGCTAAAATTTTAGCCCGACACCTTTTCCTTTTCTTGTATTGGTAATATTATTAATAATATCATCTGGTTTCTGTTGTTTTTCCAAGGTCGTTTATGATGTGTGTGATTAGTTTAGTTTAATGAAGAATTCCGGGGTTCTCTGTTAGCTTGCACTGGCGAACCAAGAATCACCAAAGGGAGGGGAGGGGAAGCAAGCAAACCAGTAATAGGTGATTCCTTGCTGTTCTCATTGTTATCCTTATTGATTTATAATAGGGTAGGCTCTATGTCTTTTAGAAACTTGGAGTACGTAACGGATTAGGGGGGGATACTGAGGTCCCCTATTAGCTGCATAATAAAAAAGCACAGACCAAAGCAGATAAAGCGGGCTCAAATGGACCCATTCAAAACACAAAAGAACTAGAATACCGAACTTTTCTGTTTATTATTCTCTTTTATTCCCTATCTCTATCTCTCTCTCACACAGATACACACTCATCTCAAAGACAGTATCTCCCTGTATGAGCCTTTATATAGAACCAACAACTCTACCCGCCAAGTTAAAGACCTTCTAATCATTTGTGCTATTCTGTTGTGCTTTTTGTTCTCTCTCTCCCTCTCTCTCTGTGTTTTGCTTGTGCTTTCTTGTCTGAGAGTTCATCTCTGTCCTCTCAGAACAAGCATTGGTCTTTTGGTTCATTTTTTATCTTGGTTTCAAATGGCCAGCCATTTGTAAAGCCAGTAGTTATAAGAAAAGGCAGAAGGAGGGCTGGAGTGATACACATGGAGAGTGGCAGGAAGTTTTTAAAAGCTCTGTTTGGAGCTGTTTTACTTGTGGGTGTCTTTGGGGTTTTCGTTGCCGGAATTCTAGTAAATCGGAGTACTGGAAAACTGACCGTCGCTGTTTCATCCACCGAAATCTTCAAGCATTGGAAGTTGACTGGGAGAGAGCAGGAAGCTGTTCTTTGGGACTCACCCTTTATTTATGTGAGCAAGAGAAGAGTACCAAATGGACCAGATCCCATTCATAACAGGTACATTTCCTTCGTTTCATCAAAATTGTACCATTATAATTCTCTCTAGAATGATTACTGCTGAATTATGAAAGGACATGCATGCTGAGACATAGGTCGTAAAGAAAACCCATAATTGGAAAAGCAAGATCACAGTAGCTAGAAAGAGAATATATTGTTCCCATAAATTCCATTTCATATATTCCCTCTCTGGTTTTCAGAGATGTGATGGTGAACTTTTCTTCATGGAATAAATTTTTACTTCCTTTTTTTGGTTAAAAAGAAATCCATCCCTTGTACTTTCTTTGTATTTTGGTTAAAAAGAAATGATCCCTTGTACTTTCGTATGTTAGTGTTTTTCGTTTTCGCATGGGTACTGGTCGTATATCTTATAATATCAACTTCATGAGCTAAAGAAACCATCTCAATAATTATATTTGAGATTTTCATGGAAATTGATGAGTTTGTGCCTCTTTATTAAAAGCTTCTTTATATATCAAACTTTCTCTTATTTTTATAAGGGAACACTTAAAGGCCTTGAAGAAAGAACTTGACAACTTTTGTTATGGGAGAGAACATGTAGCTAGCTCCTCCTTTTCCTTTTAGTAATTTGGTTAGTGCATTTGAAAGATCATTAGAATTGAAAGTTAATTGAAAGTTTAGTCTTTAATTTCATAGAAGATCCACTAACCAATTTGGCTGGGCCCTGAACTCGATATCTGTATTGTCTGCATGTTTTGCCATACCATGGAGACAAAAGTTGAGTAGCTCATCTCATCCTTTATAAAGAACAGTATGGAAAAAGTAAAAGAATAGAAAGAGCACCAAAATCTTTTGCCTCTAATCTTTCTAATGCCATGTAATTTTTGTTTTCAGGAGAGCAGTGAAGGATAGGCAACCGCCTACTCGAGCCTAGCCCGTAGTGAAGGGAATTTTGCAGCTACCATCACAGCTGGAGCAGGCAGCATGTACAATAAACTCTATATCTGCATTCTGCAACATGTGAAGTTACTTATGGTTTTCCCTGCCTCTAGGAATTAGTATTTGTGGAGTGATTAGATATGGAAATTTTTGGAGAATGTAGGTTGAAGGACACTAGTTTGATGTTCAACTCTTGAGCGTTATGTAATGGGATTGGTCACCATGATTTAATTCGAAATGCAACCCTCACTGTAAAGACTTTTCATGGGCAAGGAAAGAAAAGAACCCAGGCTTCAAGTTCAAGAATCTTGAGAAAGAAACTTTTGCATGTATTGGAATGGTATTTGCTTATACGTTCTTTGATGTCTAGGGGACAAGTTAAGACCTGAGTAGATACTATACAAAATTGGACCAACAACACCCAAGAAGAGTTTCTATTCTACTCTATAGTATTAGTCCCCTACCAAGAAAAATTACTTATATGAGCTTTTTTGGGGGTTCAAACGCTTGTATGATTTACTCATCTTTCCACTTTGCTTTCTAGTTAGGCTTTCTTCAAGTGGCTTTTGTTTGTGTTTCCCAAGTAAAGCAAAGGTATATGTATTATCAAAGAATCCTTGAATGGTGCTTTTGCTGATAATGTTGTTATTACATATTATTGATTCTTATTATTTATGATTGATTTTTTTTCCCTTTTTTTTTTTCTTTGTTTTAAAAAAGATAATAGAGTTTTATGATTTTCCATTCGCAAATTGCTACATGCTTGCTAAGTTCGAGGACAACCGAGCCCAGTTTTGTGAAGTTCACCGACGATAATGTAACTTTGGAATATAAGTTACCAACCTTAACTATGGTGGATGTAAAAAGGAAAGAGAGAAAAGGAAAAGCAGAATGCATTCAAATCAAAGTAAAGATAATGAATATGCAAAGTGAAAACAAAGGAGCTAAAAACTGTGGTCTTCTATTGCTTTTTCTTTTGCTCCTTCCTTTTGCTCGTGTTGATTTTGATTGATTCGAGAGTGGCAAAGACTCGGTCTAAAGCAAATGAGATTCAAAATTACAGTCCTTTTCTGGTGCATGGGGGAGACAGATTCCCCTCTCGTGCACTTCCCTTTGATTGAAAGAATCAAGGAAGTAAGATTTTCACCTTCAAAACCAGTCGTATCCAATTTACTTTGCGCGACAAGACATGCATGGTGTCTAAAGGTCACTCTGCCTTTGATCCAAATCTAACTCACCAGTCATTATTGGCATTCAAAGATAGCCATTCAAGGTCAAGAAAACTTGATCTTTTCCAACGAACTAGTCGTGTGAATGAGTTAGTCCGATCAAAACTCTGAAATAGCAAGTCTAATCTGAAAAATGTTCACAAGTGGTGACATCGAGTGAAAAGTGAACTGAATAGAGTTTTCTTTTATATACTGAAAATCGAGATGTAAATGGTGCTGTGCTGAATTTACTGAAAGTTGTAGTGGCCTTGGGCTACAGATTAGACTTGGATTGCTGCAAAGAACTTTCTTGAGCTCGTCAATGTAAGCACGAACGTCAAGTTGGCCTTAAAAGTGTTATCCCACTTAAATTCTAGTGGCAAGACTAAAGGATTACACAACTAGCCAACTAATGTTAACAACTGAATCCAGTGGTTCAATACCATATCACTACATTGTGTAATTCGGCTGTTATCATAATGATTCAACAGGGAAATGTTTCTATGAAAGTTGCTGGTAGTACTTCGCATAATCGGAAGTATAACGAAACAGATTAGTGGACAGATTAGTGGACAGATTGCTGGTAGTACTTGTTTTCTAAGAAACAAAAGCTCATCGGGAAAAGATATAACAGTAGGGAACAACTGCCATACAATATCTAACCATTCAAATACAGAAAGAAAAAAGAAAGTTATGAGAAACCCGAATCATCACTTTGGAGTTCCATGGTATAATTTGTGGTAAAGTTCATATCTTATTCAACATCGAAGTTTTCAGTTTAGGGAAACGAAAAGACCATACCCACAACCTTTCACTTAAACTGGTGTTTGAAAGAACTAACTAAAATCGTCAATACAAAACTCCACGCTGCTGTCCCAAGGATTTGGTGTTTCGAATAAGTAATGTATAATACTCGAAGTGGGAAAAGAGATGGCCAAATGCTACGACACCTTCTAATAAGCAGGTCTGAACAACAAAGAAAAGACTTCTGTGTCGAATATGTCCCGAAGGGTTGCTTGTTCAGTTCTGACCTCACGAATAGTCCAAGTGCCTTCCATCAATTCTACAGTTCAGGCCTATAAGCTATCTAATAGTTTCAGACAAATAAATAAGTTTCTCATATGCTATCTACTAGTTATTTTAGCCAAGAAATAAGTTAATCATATAAGTAAAGGCTAGCTTCTTTAAGAGTGAATGCAACCTGATCATTAGAAAAGAAAGGCTACCTTCTTTAAGAGTGAATGCAACCTGATCATTAGAAAAGAAAAGAAAACAAACAATATGATAACATACCCCTAATATCTGAAGGAGGTTATATGAGGCTAAGAGCACAGTAGCAGTAACACGCAAAAAACTACATACACGATCTTGTTTATATTCCATACAAGGGGAATATGAAAGTCCAAGTAGTCCTATTGATCCCACACACAATACAGGAAACCTGAGCTCTTGATAGCACTTTCGAACATATTGGGTAGATAAGACCGGTAAGGCAAGGAATCTTCTGGTTACATATGCTGTTGTATTACATTAGAAGTTCCATTTGTCATCATCTTTCATACCAAACTTCCAAGGCCAAAAATAGGGAAGCACCTTGTAAATATCACTGGACCTCATTTGAGTACTGTTTCATATAAGTTATAAAAAAGGGATACAAATAATTTATTGGGATGCAAGGCCCTGCTGTTTTCGTAGATTATTCTATTATACAGCTATACTAAAAAAAAAAAAAATAGGAAAAACCAGCTAATAAAAATGAGATCACACCATTTACATATTAACCGTGGAAAACTTACCTCACGATGGAAATTCTGTTTGTCAACCTTCTTCCCTCTTTGGCTTGAGAAAAATCAAAGGGAACTCATCATCCTGTTCACTGAAACTGTGGTCTTTCCTCACACTCTTCAATGAATGATAAACCTGGTACATCGGCCACCTATCTTTGGGCCGAGAAATCACACAATTGGTAGCAACTTTCAGAAATTGCAGAATTTCCTCATCGTGCCCTTTTCCACAGAGAGATTTATCAATGGCATCCTTGGCTCGACCAGAACTAGATAGATGATTTACCCATTCCACTAGATTTCCCTTAAAACCTTCGTCAGGAGTGCTGACATCAAGAGGCTTCTGCCCTGTCACCAGCTCCAACAGTACTATTCCAAGTCCATAAACGTCCCCTTTCAATGAAGCAACCAGAGTATTTGGAATCTCAGGAGCTACATAACCTAGCTCTCCCAAATCTCCATTAACAAAAGTGCTTTCAATAGAATCAGAGGCCGTAAGTGCTGCCAATCCAAAATCCATTATCCTAGCATCAAAATCTTCATCGAGGAGGATCACATTGGAGGATATGTTCTGGTGCATAATTGGAGGCTGGCAACCATGGTGCAGCCAGGCAAGTCCCCTTGCCGCACCCAAACCAATCCGAAATCTAGTCGGCCAATCCAACCCTCCACCATTTCCATGCAACCAAGAGTACAAAGTCCCACTGGACATGTACTTGTACACCAAGAGCTTCTCCTCCTCCACAACACAAAACCCCAAAAGAGGCGCCAAATTCGGATGCCTAAGCTGTCCTAACCGGTTCATCTCCAACCGAAACTGCTTCTCCCCAAGCTTACAAGCACTCAGCCGCTTGATCGCCAATGCTGACCCATCCGGCAACAAAGCCTTGTAAGTAGTCCCTGTCCTAGTCGAAATGATCACATTTTCGGAACTAAAATTATTTGTAGCCGCCATCAAATCCGCCAACTTCACCTTCACTAAAGGCTTCTGAAACAATGACACCTGAGTAAGCCTATGAGCCCTCAACCTCTCAGCCCAATCTTCTCTCCCACCACCATAACCACCCTTCCTCTTCTTGCTCAGCCTCAAATGGTACCACCACCACAGCCCAAAAGCCAACAACAACGAGGCCGCCGCCCCGAAAACCCCTGCAGCAATTATAATAGCCAAACTCTTCTTGCTCAACCCACCACATTTGGACCCAAGAGGCCCACCACACAACCCTTTATTCCCGGTAAAATCAGCCTTATCAAAATGGTTTAAAAACGCAGGTATAGTACCAGTCAACTTATTATTGGCCACGCTAAACCTCTTCAATCTACTGAAGCTAGAAAACTCATTAGGAATCGAACCCGTGAGCATATTATCCGAAAGGACCAGATTGTTCAGAAACTTACAGTGCTGCAGATCCGGCGGAATCTCGCCGGAGAACTCGTTGCCGGAGAAGTCCAAGGTCACCAAAAACGGCAACCAAGTGCAAATCTCCGGCGGAATCGACCCAGATAGCTTATTGCCGGCAAGATCCAAACTTTGTAGGCTCACGCAGTACTCGATGTCCTTCGGAAGCGACCCGGTTAGCTCCATATCCCGGAGCTCCAGATTGAAGATTCGGTTTTCCCGATCGTTCCAGCACGTAACGCCGACGAACTTGCAGATGAAACCGACGGAGGTGTTCGTAAAGTCCCAGGACGACAACCGATCCAGTGGGTCTCGGAACGATCGCTGCAGGCCCTGAAGGCACTTGACGTCATCTTCAACCACCACCGCCGCGACGGAGCTCAAGTACAAGATGGCCATCATCGGAATCCATACCCGAATTTTGAAGCTCGGTTTCATGCCGAAAGATTGAAACTTTACGGCGACTCGGAGTGGAGGAAATTGCGGGTTCGATGTGGTGAGGACTAAAAAGCAAAAGCTGTGGAGACTTGTCAATTTAGCGCGTCACGGAGAAGAGGGCCATTGACTTGTCTGTTCTTCTATCTATCTGTTTCGCCAATGGCGTGTGGAAATTACCACTTTGGGGCACTAGCAGTACAAATTGATTCTTTGAATTCAAACATTTGTGATCGACAATTACAGAATTTGTGTGATCACTGATCATTTGATTTGACTACAATAATTTGAACAGGGGCTGCACTACGAATGAATTAGGAGACACACACACATTAGGTTTAATGATGGATTGGTGGATTAGTTGTTTATAACTAATTTGTGTTTTGTCTATGACGATTTTGCCTTTTGTGCGCAGCCAACCGGGGTATGGGAATATGCATCTTTGACTGCCACTAGCTTGTAGACTGGGTTGGCGTTTATTGTCGTCACACATGAAATTTGTCGACCAAAGTGAAAGTAACAGGCAAACAAAAGTGTGTTCGAAGTTCTTTCCCGAACTTATTCATCCATGGGATTTCAATCTAGAAATATGGCGGTATTACCGTATAGCGTTTGTATGGTGCACTTTAGACATTTTAAGGATTTTTCTTAGTTTGGTTAACATCGTGAGAATTATTTGGAGGCTCTTATCAAATATGTTGAGCATGTTAAGAGTTTCCTCTCCATTTTTCACGACATTAATTATAGCTTTCTTTTTTTGTAAAGAATACAAAGATAGTCAATATGGAATTTCGAACCATGAATTTCTTTCAACAACAAACTACGAAAGTATCAAAAACATGCTGTGAAATTAACTTCTGATGAGGTGATAATCATAGCTCTTAAAGACTTGAAATCTACACTAGTCAATTTTGTTTTTTCTCGTTGTCTTTTTAAGGCTAGTTGGTTGGTTTGGTTGCACTCTAAACAACTTATCTTTGGGGAATTATCAAAACTAAGCCAAGTGGGGAATATTTGTTACAAAATGTTGGGGCAGCACATTTCATTCTAAAATAGACAAATTGTTGTCTAATTGCATAGGAAGTCTCTTCACAATTCACCACCCAGTCCTCACTGCATTCACAATTCTCCGCTGACGAGCACCAGCGCTGTCGGCGCTGACCACGTTCCCCAGCGTGCTTCGGATGTCCTCCGTCGCTCAGGAGAAGCCGCCTGTCACTACTGACGGTGGCAAAGACGGAGGAGGAATCGCCGCTGTCACCTCCACCGTCGAGTTTGAGCCGAGCTCCGTCTGCTTGGCGAAGATGGTTCACAATTTCCTGGAGGAGAGCAACGAGATGCAACCGCCGCCGAAATGTGGTCGCAACCCCTGCAATTGCTTTCACGGCAACAATAACGACAGCTCCGACGACGAGCTCTACCTCTTCGACGGCGGTTTAGGCGATTTGATCCCCTCCGGCTCGTTCGATGGCGTTTGAGAAGCAAAACGAATTAGACAAGAATCAGAAGCAAAAAGACGATTTGAGAAAGATTGTCGTCGATGAGCTCCATTCTCTCTGCTATAATTCTTTAATCAACAAATCCAAATGGGAGAAATCATCGTCTTTCCCACCCGACATGTTAATTCACATTTTTCCAATTTTTTTTGGTTTTTGGATTGGGAATTGGTTGGTTAATGAAATGAGATGTGAAAATGGTTTGATCAAGACGTCGACGGAGTTTGGAGGAGAAGAATGGTGTGAAGTTGCTGAGTTACAGAAGGGACAATATTAATATTATAAGAGACTATGTGCACATTGTGAATAGTAACTAATTTTTTCATAAATGGACTACGACCCGATTTTGGTGGACTACGATCACACTATGGTGTACTACGAGTCTACCACTACACTACAGACTACGGCCACAATATGGTGGACTACGAATACACTTTGGGTACTCAGGGATTTAATTGCAAATTGTGAATAGTAAATTATTTTACAGAAATGGGCTACAGTCTACAACCACACTATGGTGGACTATGATCACACTATAGTGGACTATGACTACATTACGACGGACTACGGCGACACTATGGTGGACTATGACCACACTATAGTGGATTACGACCATATTATGGTGGACTACGACTACACTTTGAGTATCCAGGGATTTAATTGCAAATTGACCATAGTATTTTTCCTAGTGAAGAATTGCCCGCTGCCCGTTGCCTATTTTGGAATAAGTTTTTTCCACTTCGCCTATTATTGATAATTCCCCCTAATCTTTTTCGGCCCGATACTTACTAAGTCCAATCCATTTTGGAATACTTGTCTTTTGGAGAGAGATGCCCAGGCCCAATAACATAAGCCCAATAACATAAGACATGACGTCACGTCATCAGTTCAAAAGACCGCGCGTTTACCAAAGAGCAGCGACCGGCCTCTGTGGGTCCCCCCATCGTGCAATTGCGCGCCTAAAGTGGCTAAAAGACGAAGCCAACCCCGAATTATACGACACCATCTCCGAATGATTTTAACTGGAATTCCGATGTCGTCTTCAGTTTGAAACCCTTTGTCCAAGACAGCCTGCTCTGCTGTCCTTATCATTGAACAGAAAAGCTGCAAATCCTACAAATATAGTCCAAAACGAAATTGCTAAAACGCCCTTAAGATACTACACTATTTCCGTTACGTTGTAATATAATATTATACACATTAAGTGAACATTTTGTAACTATAGTGTGTCTCTTATTGATCTTAATTGTCTAGACATTATATCGGTCTCATTGTGCACATCCAGATTGGAAATGTGTCAATATCAGTTAAAACCATTAATAATTTTTACACATTTTTAATGCCCAGTTCAGCCAATTTAACTTCCATTTACTTCGAAAAGAGATAATTTAGACACACCATTTCATTTTTAACATACTACCTCTTTAACTTTACTCGTTGGATTGAATAATTATTAAAATAAACTCAATAGATATAGTTAAAGAAAGATAAGCTAGAGGTGGAAAACAATGACTATTTCAAAAACCAGAGAGTTAGTCTCAAGAACACTTGACTACATTGACTACTTCTGTTATAATACGTGAACAAATCATACAACGCACAACGAGGTTAACGTAGTATGGGCAATTACGTAAAAATGAAGAAGAGTCTTTCAGTTGCCTAACAGACAGACAGGGGCACACGCATTACCAGCTAACCACCGAAGTGAGAAAATAACCAATTTATTAGCGACTATTAACTCCCTTTTCTCCTTTTCTCTGTTGTATGCTTTTGCTACTCACCAGTTCACTAGTTCGTTGGCTCCCAGCACCAAAATGGACGACGAATCACAGGTCAGAATTCTCAAGCTCCGATCTTTACACAACCACTGCCGTCGCCGCCGCTTCCTCCGCCCAAATTTCAAATCTTTATCTTCAATTTTTCGTTTTCCCAGTGAAAAGTTGCAGTCTTTATTTACTTGGTTTTGTTGATGGTGGTTGCAGAAAATGTTGGCTCTGAAGAAGTTGTACGCGGAGATGATTCTAAACACGGCCAAGGAGGCGGCGGCGAGAGTAATGGCGGCGGAGCGGAAGTCTCTTCGGTTTCAGCACGATCTCAATTCCACCAAAGACGAGGCGGTTCGTATGCTTCTCCGATTGAAGCAAATGATCGATTCCAAGGTTTGATTTTCTTGTTGAATTTCGCTTGCTCGAAGTAAAGTTTTGATCTTTACTGTTTTTCTTGTTTGGATGATATGATTATTGGTTTTGTTCGGAAGGAGTTGTTTGATTTTTGTTGAATTTTGCCTGCTCGAAGTTAAAGTTTTCATCTGTACTTTTTTTTGCTTGTTTGGTTTGGATTTTGTGATTATTGGTCTTGTTTGGAAAGAGAGTTGTTATGATTTTTGTTGAATTTTGCCTGCTCGAAGTTAAAGTTTTCTCTTCACTGTTTTTTGCTTGTTTGGTTTGGATTTTGTGATTATTGGTCTTGTTTGAAAGAGAGTTGTTTTGATTTTTGTTGAATTTTGCATGCTCGAAGTAAAAGTTTTCATCTTTTGTGTTTTAGTTGTTTGGATGATGTGATTCTTGGTCTTGTTTGGAAAGAGGGTTGTATTATTTGCATTTTTAATGTGAATGTGCTTAAATTTGTAATTTCATTCTGCAAAAAGAATCCATTTTTTGTTATGTTCAAGTTTGAAGAAGCTTCGTTTCGGAAATTCGGGGTTTTGTGTCTGTTGTTAGAGCAATTCTATCGCTCAGAAGCAAGAAATTAGGTGTCTTTATACTACTTGTTATGCTGAGGATGTTATAGTTCTGAACTAGGCCTATGTGGTGCCTCTTTGCTAATGTTTACCTGTGACCTTGAACTACATTGTGGATAACTTGTGATATTTCTACTGATTACTCATTCTTAAGTTGCACTAATCAATATTTCAACTGATACAGACAAGTGAAGCGGAGATAGCTTCCTTGAACCAACAGAGAAAGATTGAAGAGCTTGAAGCACAACTCCAAGAGGCTGAGGATATCATAACTGATCTGAGAGCCGAGTTGAGACAAGTATGGAATGAATTGGAGAGGGCAAATAACAACCAAGTTATGCCTTTAGATGAACAAATCACAAGGGAAGAACCATCATTTTCCAAAAGTCCAACACCCGAGCCCATCCTAACCTCTCCTTCAGGTTCAGGACATGAAACTGTTCCACCTTCTAGCCTTAAGAACATTCCACTGAATAACGGTATTGACTACAAGTGCTGTGATGCAGAGGAACAAACTGTGCAGTCAAGTGTTTCTGATTTGGACAAGTTTTATGCCCCTGACGCTGATCTTCCCTCAATAATCATGAGAACCAAGGAGCCTGAATTGCTAAGAAATGGGTGCACACAGAGAATTCGTGCTTTTGAAAGAAATATAATTGATCAAAAGCTGCTACCTTCTGGAAATGTTGACAATCTCAATTCACACGGGAAGAATGAGTTGGTTATCAGATCAAGTGACAAGGAGGAAGAAAATTGTAACTCCCCCTGTATTAGGGACAAGAGCATGGAAGTAGTTAATAACCCATCTGTAGGAGGTCTTGCTAAATTTCGTGTGTCACGAAGAAGAAAGACTCGATTAGGGAAAGCAGGAACCTCTGGCCAATGTCATTTTAATAAGCTCATGACATCTCGCCAAGCAATAACTGTTCCCTCTGAATGCATCATGCCCTCTGTCAAGACTGAAGATGTAGAGTTGAGAAGAACCTCCAGTCGTTCGAACAAGAGTTTGCAGCATAGGGGCTGCTATTATATGGACGAAGTTAAGACCATTCCAAAGGGAAAAAGAACAAGGAGAATGAAAAGGAAGGATGGCACTTCTACCTCAACCACTGGGTGGCCGTCTTCTATTCTTTCCCGCTGCAGGACTCTTGCATATCTAGCTAATGCTGCTGTTAAATCTTCTGAAAATCGACGAAACACAACTGAAAGTGAGGTTCATACGAAGCCGTTACCCTGTCTGGATCCTGGGTTGATGTTAAGAAGTGACGTGGATTGTATATCAGGCTCAACCGGTGTTACTGTTAGCATGAAGGGGATTCTTAAATCTGAAGTTGTCGAGACTGATGCAGAAGAGGACATGGAGTTGATAGATGTGCCTGTGTTGCTAATGGAAGAAAATGCTGTGGAGAATCCTGTGTGTCCAAGTGCTGATTCTGACCTTTGTACTGCTGATGTATCACTGATGGGTTCTGAATCAAAAGATGTGAAGGTATCATTCATAAATTCTGAAGTAAAAGATGCGAAGGTATCATTGATGAAATCTGAATTGAAAGATATGAAGGTGTCAATGAAGAATTCTGACTTAAAAGATGGGAAGGCATCCTTGTTAAATACTGAATTAAAAGATGCAAATGTATCACTATCCAATTCTGGATTAGAAGATGCAAATGCGTCAGTGGTGAATTCTACATTGCAAGATGTGAAAACATTAAAAAAGTCAGATGGAGCTCCAGTTCTCAAGTACACTTTCCAGAGGAAGCGCAAGAATTCCTCTAGAAACCCCTGTCAAAGTGCTTTTGTTGAGGAGAATAGTGCTAAGAGGAGGATGGGAGAGAGAGAATGTATTGGACAACAGCCACCGATGACAAATGAATCATCCAGGGAGAGCCGGAGATTGGCTCAGGTTGCTCGACAGGTTAGTTGGCAACAATCCCTTTCTTCACTCTCTCAAATGTGACTTTAAAACTTAGAAAATGACCTAATTCTTCATATCTTAATTGTATAAGCATACAAGGGATTAGGTCATTTTGCAATATGTTTGGGAAAACTTTACTTAGGCTGAGTTGGGTAGGAAAGTAGCCCAATTAAGGAATCACATACTGGCAGACTTTCAAACAACAAAAGAATATAATTGGATGTTGCAATGTTTGATTGACTTGTATAGACTTGGGATCTTTAATTCAAATGACTGGAAGTATATTGTATAGCTTCCATTTCCCAGGGCTAGAAGCCTAAAAGTGTAACAAGATTGCTGAAGTCTTGACCTTGGCCTATAATGGAAGTCATTGTCTCCATATATATCTGCTTTGATATGAGGTGGTTTGTGAAATAAAAATATGTCTCTACTAGCTTTTAACTTTGGTTTTTCTAGATTCACTGTCTAATATACATGTGAAATTACTCTACCAGATGTTTGATATCTCTTAATCTTTCATTTGTTGGCAGCTCATATCATTGGGCGGGAAACGATGAGATCAGAATCGTGACTTCTAAAATCCAGCAACTAGTAAGTTGGATATAAGGACCATCCCCTTAATCAATCATGTTCAGAGGCGGGTTTTTTTTTTTTGCATGGAAATTTCACGACAGGAGGAGATTTTGTAAATCTGCAGTAATATCCATCAATCTGATAGCTTCTAATTTGCATTTGATATACTATTTTGCAATCTGATAAACAGTTGCTAAACCTCACATGCTGAGACCTCCAATATCACATATTGAAAGGAAACATTACCTCTCTTTCTTTGATCTTCAGTAAGCTCTAGTTTCGTTAGCATGCTTATTCATGTGAAGCATATCATTATCATGCTGAGCTGCCTGAAGTTGATGCTTATAATCTTCTTGTTTCTCATTTTCTCAGCAATTTTGGGATGGTTTTCTAGTAGTGATATAGCACTTTTGGAAGTTCTATTTTGGATCAATGGACTCACCTGACATGAATTTTAGATCAATGACGCATTTGTCATCGTTAGAGCCGCTAAAATGACAAATTGAACTTTCAGTAGGGAGACAACAGTCAATATGTGAATCACTCCTTTATCCTTGTCCGATCTTCTGTAAGCTCTAGTTTCATTGGCATGCTTATTCATGTGAAGCATATCCTAATCATTCATCAACATGCCCTCATCTATTTGAAGCAATGTTTGTTGCATTTGAAATTTTGAATGAAACTGTCAACTTGGAGAACAAAGGTGTTCTGTTTGATTCTCAGAACTCAGAACAACTGTAGGATTGCAGGTTGCAGATCTCTTTTGAAAACGCAGGAATCAAAAGAACCAAAAGAATGATTCTCTGGTTCACAGCTGCCTCTGCTCTTGGTATTGAGGTAATTTAGGCATGGTGCAGTCATTTTCATTGATCAGAAGAATGGTGGCCAACCAAACGGCAAACAAGCGTGCTTTTCAAAACCTCATGCTTAATTTCGTTGCCCACCATTTATGCGGCAATTCATGCTATACTTTTACAGTTGGTTTTATTTGCTTTGGATTCGAGTAAAAAGTTATGTGCCTTTAGCTTGGTACGATATTCCTAATGTTCTATGCAGACTAATAATATCGACTCAAAAGTACATGTTTAATTAACTGAATTCACTCTTAGTAAGAAATCATATTTTAAAGTACAAATCCATAGTTTTCATGCAATGAAATGGCAAAATGAAACGTATTTCACTATACTAAGAGCTTATTTGGAGTGATTCCCGGAGGATAAATCCAATAGGAAGAAATCATCATTTGGTTTGCAGTTCAGGTTGCTAATGAAGTATGTACAGCAGGCTTTAGTGAATCTATGTCTATCTGTCTCCTCTCGACAAGCAGCTTCAAGCCTGCCCAGTCACATTTTCTGATCATCATAGCTGGCCCCTGAAAAGTAAATCCCCACTAGCAAATCCCACCAAAACACTGTTTTCAAGTAAAACTAAATCCTTAGGAGATGTCTTTTCCCCATTCTATAAAACCCAAGAAGTAGAATCACCATTTAGAGGCATGTGAATTTGCAAAATCCACATATACCAAACACATTCAAATGGAGAAGAGAGGGAGAGAAGCAGAGGAAACAGAGCTTCAACTTCAAGAGCACATTGTGCTGGCAATTTTGCTCGCCGCAGGAGCTGCTGTACTAATGGCATGTTTCAAACGTGTTGTATTAGTGATGGTGTTTCTAATGGAGCAGTGGCGAGCATGGGTTTTCCTCGTACTCAACCTCGTCCTCTTGGCCATTCTCTTCACCTCCATTTCCTTCACCTCAAAACCCGAGAACCCGAAATCCAGCAACAACAATGCACAAGGGAACAAGAGAATTGAAGTGAAAAAGAAGAGGAAATTTTACAGGTACCCATCTGTACAAGTTGTTGAAGAAGTTAATGAAATCGATGAAGAACTATGCAAGAGAACAACCAGTGTCCGGAATGGGGACGACAAGTGCCTTGAATTCGAAGACAAAACAGACGAGGTTGCGCCGCTGTCCAAGGAGGCGCTGAACGAGAGAGCGGAAGCTTTCATTGTTATGTTCAGGCAACATTTGGTGTCTGATGCAAGAAACTAATTGATTAAGGTGGAAGACAAGTTAGCTTTGACTAGTATTCTTGACAGTATTATTGGGTGGTTTGGTTTCTCATTCATGTTGATGTGAAAAGGTTAAAACTTGGTGTTTAAGTTCATATTGATGCCCCCATTATTCATAACTCTAGCCTAAACAAACTGAGATTATATTTGCTTTGCTTATATTCTTAAACTTCAACATCTGAAAATTAATTAAAGCAATGGTCCCCAAAGAGGGTTGAGAGCCCTATGCGTCTCATCATTGATAGTAGAGGTTGAAAGGTATCTGCAATGACTCTAATCGCATCTACTTCTTCCCGTGGAATGTCTCAACCCATGAAAGCAACGTAATTTAATTCATATCGCAAAGTCGCAATCCAAATCCAGCTCCAAGAAGAAGAATGGTACCTTGTACCTTGTAACTGCATTGTCGAACCCATAGATTTTTCTTGCAGTTGAAGATACTTGCCAAATTATACAGAACCGCCCTACTAACAGAACTTGCATGTCACCAATTAGTGCACATAAACCCGTACGGCGGGAAAGAAGTGCACAAGAAACCATATTCTGACCAAAAACTAACCTCTTGGTAAAAAATTATTTATGACTGAAATGCAGCAAAGAAAGTTGACAGTCCTATGGTTTACAAAAGATGAGATCAAAGTTCAAAGCTATCAATACACTGATATCTTGTGGTTTTTTTACCCTTTTTTTTTTTTTTTTTTCCTTTTGTCACGGTAGTATATACCCAATTTGTTTTTCTGTTGTCACGGTAGTATATACCCAATTTGCTGGTCCATACACCAGTAGCGTAAATCTCCACCTCCTTCAAGTAGCTGGTGTCATTACTGCTTTGGGCCAAATTATCCATGGAGTCACATGGAGTGATGGTGAGATGATGATCATATTAGGAGTTGTGACAGCAACTTTTCACACATAAGCCAAAACGGTGAAGAGTACTACCAATTATCAATCGAAGATGCCATGAATTGGATACTTGAGCTTGAGGTCACAAGCTTTGGCACATAACTAATGATCAATTCAGCCAATCACTGCACCATTAGGGATACATTAAGAGACGTAAAAGTTCGCTTAAACATGCATATCTATAAGGTTTTCTTCTCACACTTCACACGTGATGAGTAGTTTATTATTTGTCGTGGGAGTTGGACCACTAACCCGTAGGTGTACCCCAAGCTAGATTTTGGGCCTTAACGGTGTGACTCGGACATATATAATCGACTAATTGGACGTTTTAACTCCACAAGATGAATGTGAAAACCACCAACCTACCAGCCCTAGTAATCAAGCAAATGATATAACCTTTTGATGGCAATACCATTTCTTGATTTCCTTTGGAACCTTTTCGACCTTACACGAACGGTATGTGTTTCTCTGGGATTTCCGCCGGAGCTGTAAGCTTCATGTGTCTTGTCTCTTTCTGGGAAATCAGGTTCTTTAGTAAATATACGGCGTTTTCTACGATGTTTTTGTTACGGCTAAATGATCCATGTTTTGTTTTGTGTCAGTACAGCAGTGGAGCTAGACGCCATGCATATGCTAGAAAGTGAACAGATTTTATCTGATCAGCAACCAAGGCCTATCCACAAGAGAACGTCTAAGTTTTTGTAGTTGCTGCTGCATGGACATTCGAGAGATTTGGTTCGATTTGCCATGGACAACGAAAATCATAAATCGAGAAGAACGTTTAGAAAATGGTTCAAGAGAAAGCAGAAGAGAGCTGACCCCTATCAACTAAGTCAAGTCTCAGGTTTTCTTTGTTCCACCTATGGTCCTCTTAAGTATCGCGATTAGTTTCTTATTCTTCTGAGTTCTGAGTCTTCTGGCATAGCTTTGTACCTGGACTGACGTCTTTGAGTACCGAAATTTTCGACAGATGGAGGTGAAGATGAAGAAGATGAAAGTAAAGACTACTTGGATGATATTCTCGATCGGTCCATGGAGATGGATCCATGCACTTCAGCTCATGAGTTGAGGTAATTTGTTGATAATTTCTTTCCAATAGATGAAAGCAACAAGTAATAATCGTTTTCGTATGTTTCAGAATCTTTGTGGGAACCTGGAATGTTGCAGGAAGGTCACCTATGGGGAGCTTGGCAGTAGATTTGGATGAGTGGTTGAATCTCAGAGATGCATCAGACATCTATGTTCTTGGGTGAGTTCAGAGTTTCTTAATTTGATTTCTAATTCAATAAGAAAGCACTATGGAGAACAGAACTCAGGAATCTAGCTTGCAGATTTCAGGAGATTGTGCCTTTGAAGACAAGAAATGTAATAGGAGCAGAAGACCCAACCGAAGCAAGAAATTGGAACCTGCTGATAGGGAAAACTCTCAACGGAAAAGGCGAGTGCCCTTGGTTGACCCCTGATTTGAATCGGATTTCAAGTGAGAGCTACCACTATGTACAAACTTCTGAACATGGAAGCGTTTCCACCGACATGATTCCAACGGGGGACCAATCTAGAACTCGACATGAAAAGCCAAACGGTGTCTGTAAGTACAAGCTAATGGCAAGCAAGAAGATGGTTGGAGTGTTTATCAGTGTGTGGATGAAAAGTGACCTGGTCAGCAAGTATTGCATCTCCAATGTTAAAGTTTGTTCTGTGGCTTGTGGCATCATGGGTTATTTGGGGAACAAAGGTTCTGTTTCAGTCAGCATGACGATCGAAGGAACTAGTTTTTGCTTTATTGCTGCTCATTTAGCTTCTGGCGAGAAGAAAGGAGACGAAGGCAGAAGGAACCATCAAGTCTCAGAGATTTTCAGGCGAACATCTTTCCCTCGATCCCCTACAGACGATGATGTTCCTCATCCTCTCACCATCTTAGGACACGAGTACGTGTTCCTCCCAGTAGAATGTAGCAGTAAAACTTTCACTTTCTAAAACAAGAAGGGAAAAAAAAAAAAGTTTTCACAAACTTGTATCACTGTGAAGAATTGATTGTGTCAAATTCAACAATGATAGAAGGATGGATGACAAGCAGTTCGAATAAATAGGAGTTAGTATAGCTATATATCGTATCCTAAGCAAGATTTAGAATTAAACCTAATCCAAAATAAAAGTACTCTCAAGATTCTGTCAAGCGCTAACCTAGATGAGGTAATTTTTGTAGAATGGAAGAACTATCCCTAATGAGCTAATTTTCCTCTGTGAAACAGCCGGATATTCTGGTTCGGGGATCTGAACTATAGGCTATACTTGGAGGACAATCCAGCCAGGCAGCTGATTAGAAAACTAGACTGGAGAGCACTGCAAGAGTTTGATCAGCTTCATAAGGAACTAGACTATGGTGGAGTATTTCAAGGTTGGAAGGAGGGAGCTATAGAATTTGCACCAACCTATAAGTATTCTTCATCAAATTGCAATCGCTACTCAGGTGGATTTCCATACAGAGCAGGAGAGAAGCAAAGGACTCCAGCATGGTAAGAACCATTATAGTGGTATATTCCACAACACAATGGAGCCACGATCTATGGTACATAAAAACTAACGAGATAATTTGATTATGGTGGCAGGTGTGATAGAATCCTATGGTATGGAAAAGGGGTGACGCAGCTCTCATATTTTCGAAGCGAGATTAAATTCTCTGACCATCGGCCAGTCTCTGCCTTATTTTCAACACAGGTAGAAGTAGCAAAGTCTATTGATCCGATAGTGGTTTCACTGCACACCATTGTTCCGATCATAGCACGTCTTAAAGACAAGGTAAGTTCTAATAGCATCAAAGTATCAAAACACCCCATATATACAATATTCATGAGTTTGTTTGAACACAAACCTTATAAGAAGAAATTTATCATGCAGGAGCAGAACTGCGACAAACAGGCCAAATCCACATTGCTATCATTGATGGTAGAGGATTTAGAAGCATCACCCAACACATAACACAAGGTGTATAGTAAAGGCAGACGAGAGTCATTTCAGCTAGCCTTTGGCACGATGTGTTGTCTCATACATGCCCCAAATTGTGACTAGAAATTTATTTATTTTCCTTATGAAAGCAGGTAACAATTCCTAATTGTGAATGGCATGCATCTATTACCTTGAATATCGTGAACTTAGTATCTAAAGTTAAAGCGTTGATATCTATTTTCAGCAGCTTTTGGAAATGAGCAACACTTACACTGTGGAAAGCTTAAATATGCAAATTCAGTCAAAAACCTTTACATATTATCTCAGAAAACGTCCAAAATAGGCTCCTTATATCTGACAGAAATTCATCAGATTTATAGTTCCTCGAGTTCCCATTTGCAGTACATTAGCTAAATTGAATACATACTGTGTCTTTGAAGTGGATTACTTACAAATGTTCAATTTGCCTCGCTTGACTGAATAACTCCACCGAGGAACTCCACATTGTCTGCATGACAGCTGGGACAAACGCATCTGCTCTGCAAATTCACACCAAGGGTAGCACAGATCTGTTCCAGCTCAGAACTCTCCTTGTTTCTAGTTAAAGCCAAACTTATGCAGAGTCTAGCAGTTGAATTATCTTTCCTCATCTTACAAAACATGAAATTTCTTTCAGCTAGCCGGGGAAAAGAAATGCGAAGTTATGACAATGACATTTAGCTGACAACAGTCATCCATTTAGGAAGAGAAAATACCAGAGAAAGCTTGTCCATAATAACCCATTCTGATCGCACCTCAAAAATGCAGTAATGATGACAAATTTAAGCAGTCAACGGCTTATCAAGTGCATTTGAATGTTCAGATAAACTTTTCATATGCATGGGACTGTTTTAAAGTCTTTCACACATAATCTTTACCATAGCAGATGGCAAACTTTCTTTGGATTCTAACATAACATTGATTAATTTGAGTAAGTAATGCATTCTTGAAAAGGATATCTTGTCAATTCCTGCAATTCTTTGGTTTCTCGTAGCATCTGCCCCATCAAGAACGCCTTTCTTTCGGAATCAATCAATGCTTGCTGGACCTGCACAAGCAGAAGCGCCAATCAATTAAATCATTTTCGTATTGCTTTCCAGGGAAAATGGGCATTGAATACTTCAATTAGGATAGTAATAGCCATTTGTAATAATTCATCGACTGGTTTTCCTCACCTCCTTTTGGATATTCTGTTCTGATTTGTATTCTTCTTCCACTTTACTTGTCTGAGATATTACACAGGACAGATCATCCTCAAGTGTTCTTATAGCAACTTCAGTAGCCTCCTCCTCTACTAGTTCGGGACCGTCTCCTGAAACAAAAGTTTACAGTTATATAAGTTTCCATTCAAACTACTTCATCTGATCATTTTGTTCTGCTGGTGAGAAAGATCTTTTTTTTTAAGACTGATACAATCGAGAACGCATAGGCAGGTCATAACCTGCTGCACTTCCAGTGTAATTTTCCTCATTAACATTGCCAGCAATTGACTCTTGGAACTTCCTGCACTTATAAATTTAGTTTAGTATCTGCAGTAAGGCACTACACACTTCTGAAATAGCACTCACACCAATCATGTGAAACTACTAGCGCAACCACAGTTCAGCAATTTTTGCACACATTTGGTTTACACTGAGTGTTTCCAACAGGTCAACATTGATCAACGTAAAATAGAGTTACATATCCATTCCATCCTCCATTAAAACATGCACAAAATGGAGCATTCAAGTAAAAATCTTGCTTTCGAAACGAGGCTCACCTTATCTTAGCATTCATCTCAAACATTTGGCTTATAAACTCATCTCTGCATACACACACACACACACACAAGTACAGCAAACGTTCAAAAGGCCAGCAATTACAATTACTGAAAACCAAACTCACTATCGAACCGAAAATCGCTTACCGCGAAGCCCACTCTTTGTTCTGTCACAATCCCCAAGCAAAAAATTGCATAAAACAAGGATTAGTAAACAAAGATTTTAATCAACAAATTACTATAAATTAAAAAACCGAAAGTAAAATTACCTTAAGAGCTTCCAAGTCAGATCCAAATGCGGAAACCTCATCTTGAGTCAGAGAAATCCTTGACTGAATTAAGCATCCGATTAACAACCTAATCAAATTTAAGAACAAAATCATTCAATTCCAAAATCACAACAACAACAACAAACCTCGAGCGTTTGAATCGTAGCTTCGTTCATGGCCGATTCAACTTCGTAGCCTTTAAGCTCTTGCTCGATTGTTTCCTTGGTGCGCTTCGCTCCTTCGAGCTCCGAATTCGCAACCTCCATCTCCGATTGAAGCTCTTCGATTCGTTTCCTCAGATTTACTACTCTTCGCTCTGCATTGCGAAATGTACAAAATCAAAGAGAGAAAATTGAGCTCAATCGCTCTGCATAGTCAAAATAATTTTTCTAATTTAACTGCATTTTCTCGGAAACCAAACAGCTCAGGGAAATCGGAAAAGGGAGAGTACCGCCGTGCGACTTCTCGGAGGCGAAATCGTGAATCAAATTCAGGAGATGTTTCCGGGCGTCGCTTCCCGCCATGGCTTTCTTGTGTTTGGCGCTTCGTCTGCAGAGCTTGCTGAACAGTGTGTGGTATTGGACTGTCAAACTCGACCAAGGCTTTATAAATAGAATATAGGCTGTCCAAATAATCTCTCAAGCCCAAGACGAGGCCCAATTTGTTTCCTTCGGTCGATTTAAAAATTGAATAGTAAAACCCAATGAATAGAGGGGACGCTGAACTATCATTTCTCTTGAATGCATACGTGAGTGCTCTAAATAATTGAGTCACATTTTGCAAATTTGGAGGTCATGTCATGTGAAAAACATAGATAGATGGTATCTCATTTTCTTAAAAGAAAAAAAAGTAGGCTCGTTATGATATTAAAAAAAAATGGTGGTATGGTGATTTAGGTTTGGTAGTCTTGGTGCTTCTTATGCTTAAGGGCTTGTTTGGCATCTGTTTTTTCAAATATAAAAGTGGTTTCAAATAGATGAAAGTGCTTTTACTGAAAATTTAACATGTTTGGTAGAACACTGTTCTTTCACTTAAAAATGGAAGCAGTTAAAACTGTTTTGAATAGAAGCACCAAGGAGGTGCTTTCTTCCCAAACCACTTTCAAGAAAAGACACGGGAAGCACATTGAGTCCTTTTAATGAAATTTTTTGTTTCCCAAAATATCCGTGTTAGAATTCTTAAATCCGATAATACCCCTAAATCACCATCGGCGCTTTCCTCTCCTTGCCGTTCTCATTCTTGTCTTCCTCCGAGCTAGTCGTCGTCCATGGTTGTCGCTTTCACTCAATTTCTGGGCAACCAAACACGTGAGAGCACTGAATCGGCGCCGGGTCTGCTTGGTCAAAAAAGAAAACACAAAACGCAAAAAAAAGCATTATGACGACCCCAAATGCTGGAATTTCTGAGGATCGATAAGGTTGGGGAAAATTTCGGGACTGAATTTCACCGGAAGATCACGAAAGCAACAACCATCCGAAAGATGGGAAATTGGCGGCGAAAGCAATAACTAGCACGACGGCGATGACGACCCGAAAGATGGGAAACTGGCGGCTGAAACGGAACGACTTGCAGGTTTGCGAATTGGGAGAAGACGAAGACGAATCCCACAGTCGAACCCTCGGCGTTTTTGCAAAACCCTCGACTCCGCCCCCAAAATCGGTACGATTTCTCTGAGTCGAGAGCTTGGTTTTTTGTGGGCGTAATCCGACAATTGAGGGCTGTTTGATTTGTGCTCTGATTAATTTGTTTATTGGTGTTGTTTGCTTGGTTAGATCGATCAGGGTGGAGATTATGTGCTGGTTGAATCGTTCTGGGATTGGTGTTGTTCTGGTCGAGAGCTTGGTTTTTTGTCTTGCGAGCTGCACCCCAGCTGCTCGATGAAATGTCTGACTGAAATTATGAGTGGATTTGTTGCTTGGTTTTGAATATAGCTAACAACGATTCCTTGCTGGGTTGGCTTAAGAATTCCACTACTTTGAGGGAATTCGTTATGCACCTCTTAATTGAAGTTTCGATTTGTAATCTGTAGGAATACCGAATCGGTTATACGGTGGGTAAGAATCCTATGGGTTTAGGAGATGTGTTAACTGATACATATTGTTGAGAATTATAAGATTTTCAGTTCATATATATGGTTGATATTTTGAAGATTTACATTTCATATCCAGTCGTTATTAGATGCCGAGGGTTTAGGAGATGCTTTAGTCATGAATTTATCTCCTCATGTGATTTCTGTTGAGTTTGTTTGGAAGCTTCATTTAAAAACATCTGTCAGTTCAATGAATCAATACTTCCATTTCACAAAGTTTATCTCTCGTACTTCTATACAGTTGCTGTGTTTTTCAGAAAGACAACCTCCTATTATTGGTAAATGTTTCCTGCACAGTACAGTGCTCCTTGCTTCATTTTAGATTATGTTGTATGTATACTTTAATGCATAATTTCGTTTCCTATATTGCCAATTATGCTATTGTATATTTACTGATGAAGCACATGATGAACGAGTACACTGATGTTCTACAAATGTGAGCTATGTTTTCTAATGACCATGATATATTTTCTTATTGCATTTTTCATAGATAAAATGTCTATGAACATTGATAATCTATCCCAAGATGCATGTGCTGATCAAAATATAAAAAAAGAAAAGGCAGAGTCGAATCCAACCTATGTTGAAGCATATGTAAGGATATGTGTTTCTGAGGTGATAGGTGGAAATACACAAGGTGGTCATTTGAGTAGGTTTGGATGGAGAAATGTCATTGAAAAATTTAATAAGTTTACTCAAAAAATGTAGAATCAAAGGCAACTAAAGAATAAATGGACTTCGTTGAAGAAAGAATATTGGCAGTTGTGGACAACTTTGATTGGAAAGGAGACGGGCTTAGGGTGGGATCCTGTGAAGAATACTATCGATGCTAGCAATGAATGGTGGGAAACAAAAATTAAGGTGATCTTCATTTACTTGTTATTTTATATGGTTACAATATTGCATTGTTTAATATTTTATTTTGGTTTCGGATAATAAATATAAGCTTTTGTAATTGCAGGCGAATGCTGCTGTTAAGCCTTTTCGAACAGAAGGATTGCAAATCGTTGATCTACTTGATATTTTGTTTAAGGATAATGCTGTTACTGGTGAGAGTGCTTGGGCACCTTCACAAGTTATGGTACAAGATCTAGACTCAGCTTTAGCAAGGTTAGGACAAAAAGACCAGGATGTCATCCGAAGGACAGGACAAAAAGACAAGGATCCACAAGGTGGTGAAGATGATTTTGATGATGATAGAGGAATTGAGAATATAGCTAGCATTTCTACTCAACCTTCCACACAAAACAGAGGACCGAAAAGGAAAAGATCTGGACTTGGACTTCAAGTGAAGGATAAATTAGATGAACTCTTAATTGCTGTACAAAACCGAGGCACAACTTCTAGCAACAAAGATAAACCTGGTTGTAGCATTGAGGAAGTAATGGAAGTAGTTGAGAGGATGCCTGAAATTAAGGATGATGATGGACTCTTTTTGAAAGCTGCAAATATCTTAACCGAAAAGAAAAATAGGGAGATGTTTGTTGCATTAAAGCAAAGCAATCTGATCGACAACTTTTGTGGCTTAAGAACAAGACAGTTTGATTTGTTACAATGTTGGTGTTGTTTAATGATTTTACTATCAATATTTAATCTCTTAATTATCATGTGGTTATTATTTTTAAATATTAATGAAAATTTCATTTTGATTATATTTTTTTCCATGTTTACAGATATGAGTTCTAGCAGCAATAGTGGTAGCAGTGCACACACTTCAACAGATGACAGTGAAGAAGAATTTTTATTATCTAAAGGATGTGCAGCAGTAGCAATTGTGTCTGATTACATGCAATTTGTCGATAAAGAGCCAAGTAGGACTTCTTCGCGTACAGGGTACATTTGGATGATGGAAGTTTTGAATGGACATGACATAAGGTGCCACGAACAATTCAGAATGCAAAAACATGTATTCAACCAATTGTTGGAGACTCTTAAAAATGAATACAGTTTACCGGGTGGAGATATATCATTGCAAGAGGCGCTAGCAATGTTTCTCCTTGTATTGGGCCATGGGAACACTAATAGGATGAATCAAGAGACATTCCAACACTCAGGTGAGACTGTCTCAAGGTGGTTTGACATAATATTAGATTGTGTTTGTCGGATGGCTGGTGATATTATACGCTCACATGATCCGGAGTTTCGAAGAGTACCAGATAAAATTAAGAATGATGATCGATATTGCCCATATTTTAAGAATTGCATTGGGGTAATTGATGGAACACATGTACCAGTAGTGGTGTCTGCCGAAATGCAAATACCTTATATTGGTAGAAAGGGCATCGCTACTCAGAATGTCATGGTTGTATGTGACTTTAATATGTGTTTCACATTTGCATGGGCTGGATGGGAGAGTGCTGCTCACGACTCACGTATATTCACTGCAGCTTTAAGCATACCAGAGTTACGATTCCCTCATCCACCAAATGGTTAGTAATAAGTATGTTGAATTTAATTTCATTTCTAGTTTCTAATTATATTCATGAAGATACTTATGTTGGTGCTATCATATTTTGATAGGTAAGTATTATCTTGTTGATTCTGGTTATCCTCAAATGAAAGGATATATGGGACCTTATAGGGGTGAACGTTATCATCTTGATTTTCGACGAGGAAGTCAACCAAGTGGAAAAAAAGAAATATTCAATCATAGGCATTCATCACTACGATGTACGATTGAAAGGACTTTTGGTGTTTGGAAAAATCGTTGGAGCATATTTATGTCAAATGCATAATTTTCCTTTGGAAAAGCAAGTAAAGATTGTTGTTGCTTCAATGGCTCTCCACAACTTCATACGAATTCATTCTAATACTGATCCAACTTTCTAGCTTTATGACAATGATGATGAGCTACTTCCTTCGGGCCATGAGGATGACATTGAAGAGGAAGATGTTATTGAACAACAAAGTTCAAATCATGGACAAGTCATGGATGATGAGCGAGAGAGAATTGCTAATCTTCTTATGTCTCATTAATATTTGTTTGCACTACAGTTCATTTTTAGTGTTTTTGTTTTCTAATAACACAAACTTGGAAGCATCTTGTTCCAAGTTGATTGCATTTTTTACAATTAGATGATGATTTTTATTCATTATTAATGTTGTTTAATGACTTTATAAGATTATTAAATAAATTAAGAAATAATTTATATGTTGAATGTACAAAAGCACTTTTTGATTTTGTCAGCCAAACGATCTATAAAGCACTTTTTAAAAATTAAAAACACTTTTATTAATAAATGCCAAACGACCAACTGATTATTAATGAAAGCACTTTGAACAGAATACTTATATGACCAAAAGGTAAAAGCTCTTTTTAATAAGAGGATGCCAAACGGGCCCTAAGTTGTAATCTACAACATGCAAGGACCACAATTCCACTAGTGCTACTAACACTAAATTTTGTTGTTACATTGGTATGATTATACCCAAATGATCTCATGAGTGACCTAAGTGGGGGGACTTTTTGTATAAGCTTTTCCTTCAAAATCATGCGTTCTGTATGTGATCCCTTACATAATAAAATACGCAATTGCGTCTCATCAATGTCAAACTTTGTCAACAAAGGCGTATCTGATTCATGAGAAGGATGCATATTCCAAATAATTTTTTTTTAATCAAAAGAAAGAGCTTTACTTAATAAAAAGGTTGGCATCTTACCAAGTAAAAGAGTACTAGAATTACATTTGAACCACAAATACAGGAGCCTTGATAAAAAAAATAAAAAAAATAAAAAAAACCTTGTGTATGAGAAAAAAAGTGACTATGATATACTCCTATAAAGAAAAACATATGCATTCAAGAAAAACAGTAGAAAGAACATATCACATAGTGGAAACTTGTCTCCGTTCCCCACTAGATAGCCATTAGGAGGAGAAAACAAAAATTTAATCTACCTCCTTACAACATAACCATCCTAGAGAATTTGAAAATCAAAATGCTACAATATGGTTAGTGGGCACCAAAATTACACACTTTGTTCCACAATAGATGAACAGACAAAACAAACATATCCATCAAGTACTAATTTTTTTTTTTTTTTTTGGGACTGATCAAGTATTGTCTACCATATTTGAGTCTGTTTGCAGATGTCCGCGGATTATTTTATAGCTTCTTTTTGTTAGATATATTTGATTATCGGATTGTGAGTTTATAATCTCATTATGACTTTATAAAGTAATATTCTTTCTTGCCAATATTTCAATCTGTAACACCTATCTTTGATAAGAAAAAAAATGCTAAATTATTGTTTGTGAGAACCGCATATCCATATTATATAGTGCACCATAACTTTTTTTTTTTAGAAGAGAGCTTTACTAAGCATTAGTGCACCATATATAAATATGTAACTTAAGTGAACTACCAATATAGCGGGAGATTCATGGAAATCTTAGCATATAGTATAGCCATAGTGTTTGCTTATTTCCCGGGAGAGTACTAGTGTTTGTTTGTTTTCCGGGAAAATGAGTAGAGCAGAGAAAAGTAGTAACGGTGTGAAGAGGAAGAAGAAGAAGATGATGATGAAAGATGGGTCGATACGTTCCATTTTCATGCACGCAGATGGAGTGGACAAGTGGTTGATGACTCTGGGGTTGCTCGGAGCAATTGGCGACGGATTCGCCTGCCGGCTGAATATAGTTTTAGTGAGCCGATTGATCAACTCTATGGGCAGAGGAGCCACCAGCGCCGCCCGAGCATCCAAATTGGATGCGCAAACTTTGCACCACAACGTCTTTAAGGTCCCTCTCTGAACCCTTCTTGAGTAAACAATGCTAAAAGGTTGTGTTTGGGTAAGGGATTGAAATCTGGGATTGGATTGAGGAGTGGAATTAACAGAGTGTTTAATCTATAATATCATTTTTCTTTTTGGTATGTCAGTTTCTGCTTCTTTGTTGCAGAATGAATTGCTATCCTTCTTGTACTTAGCTTCGGCACAATGGGTTGCTTGTTTCTTAGGTAATTAATTAATCGCACAACACAATCAGAATTGCTATCCTTCTGTTTCTTGCTTTGCAAGAATTGATGTATGAATCAATTTCAGATCAAATATTAGTGTTCGAGTATTGTAAGCTTTACCTTAATTATCTGTGTAATTGTGATTTTAGAGGGGTATTGTTGGACACGAACCGCGGAGAGACAAGCAGCAAGAATGAGGAGAAGGTATCTGAAAGCAGTATTAAGGCAAGATGTTGGTTACTTTGATCTACATGTAGCAAGCACTTCTGAGGTTGTAACAAGCATCTCAAATGACATCCAAATCATTCAAGATGTTCTCTGTGAAAAGGTTTGTTCTTGTCAGATTATTGTTCCTGAATTAGTACTAAACACATATTCTAGTAGTACTATAGCTAAATTTTTTGGATTCATTTTTGCTCACCACCAAAAAGTGGTGGTGAGTATTACCACCCCACTCAATACCATTGATTGAGTGGGGCAATTTTGTAAATTTCAAAAAATTTATTTAATCAATGATATGATATTGAGTTGGGTGGTAATACTCACCGGTGAGCAAAAATGCACTCAATTTTTTTTGAATTTTAATGATCAGGTGCCAGATTTTCTGAACAAAGCGTCAGCGTTTATCGCTGGCTACATGGTGGCGTTTTTCCTGTTGTGGGAGCTGGCTATGGTGGGATTACCCTTTGCCTTGCTTCTCGTGGTTCCGGGTTGGATTTGCGGAAGGAATTTAACTGAATTGGCAAGGAAGAGAAGAGTAGAGTACATTAAAGCAGGGACAATAGCAGAGCAGGCAATCTCTTCAATTAGAACTGTATATGCATTTGTTGGGGAGAACAAAACTATAGAGAAATTTTCTGCAGCTTTACATGGGACTATAAAGTTGGGGTTGAGGCAAGGCCTGGTTAAAGGCTTGGCCATTGGTAGCTCCGGCACGGTGTTTTCCATTTGGGCTGTTCTATCCTATGCCGGCAGTAGAATGATCATGTCCCACAGCGCGTTAGGAGGGACTGTTTTTGCAGTTGGCGTCTCAATAGTCAACGGGGGATTGTAAGCAGTTTCAACTGATAAATACTACTTTCCATCATATGAAGCAATTTATGTCACATTTTATTAGTTTATTGTTGGTGAACAGAGCAATGGGGTCTGCACTATCCAATCTGAAGTACATTTCTGAAGCATGTTCAGCTGCTGAGCGTATAATGGAGGTGATAGAACTAGTTCCGAAGATCGATTCAGAAAACATTGGAGGCCAAATACTGGACGATGTTTCAAGTGAAGTCGAATTCAGGCATGTCAAGTTTGCATACCCATCAAGGCCTGATAGCATTATACTCAACAAGTTTTGCATAACAATACCAGCAGGAAAAACTGTTGCCTTGGTTGGTCCTAGCGGATCAGGAAAATCGACGGTTATATCACTTCTGCAGAGATTTTATGACCCACTTGAAGGGGAGATTGTTCTTGATGACGTTGCCATTGATAAGTTGCAGCTGAAATGGCTAAGGTCACAAATTGCATCAGTTAGCCAAGAGCCTTCTCTGTTCTCAACAAGCATTAAAGAGAACATACTTTTTGGCAAGGAGGATGGCACAACTGAGGAAGTAATCGAGGCTGCTAAAGCTAGCAATGCTCACAATTTCATACGTCAGTTGCCTCAAGGATATGATACCCAGGTCAACTCTTATTCCCTACATAACATTTTAGTTTATTAGGGCTAGTCGTTCATGCAGTGCCTGTCTTAGCAGTCAAGGTTCACATGGACGACTAACCTTAGCACAATATAAAAGCAAAATGTTTACTAACATTGGGACAATGTATGCACTTGCAGGTTGGAGAGAGGGGAATTCAAGTATCAGGGGGCCAAAAGCAGAGGATAGCCATTGCAAGAGCAGTGATAAAGAGACCCAAAATCCTACTTCTTGATGAGGCCACCAGCGCATTGGACTCGGAGTCCGAAAGGCTTGTCCAAGAGGCGTTGCACAAGGCAGCGATTGGCAGAACAACTATAATCGTCGCACACCGCTTGTCCCCCATTCGCAACGCAGACATCATAGCCGTCATGCAAGAGGGTGATGTCACAGAAATTGGCTCACATGAAGAACTAATCCGCCATCAAAACGGCCTCTACAACTCATTAATCCACCTCCAACAAATAAAAGAAACCCCACAGGAGCAATTTCACTGCAACAATGACAATACTACTCTTCCATTAACGGTGAATGATCATTCGGATTCCATTTCGACACCTGAGGCCACTGAAGAGCATCCTAGCAACATGACTACACCCAAGTCGTCGTTTTGGCGACTGTTGTCAATGAGTGTTCCGGAGTGGAGGCAGGGGATTCTGGGGTGTTTGAGTGCAATTCTTTTCGGAGGCGTTCAACCTGCGTTCGGATTCATCATGGGGACAATGGTGTCGGTGTTCTTCTTGACGGATCAAGAGGAGATGAGAGACAAGATAAGAACTTTTGCATTCTGTTTTATGGGATTGTCTGTTTTTACGATATTGATCAACGTCATGCAGCATTATAATTTTACATATATGGGGGAGTACTTGACCAATCGGGTTAGGGAGAAGTTGCTTTGCAAGATACTCAGCTTTGAAGTTGGATGGTTCGATCAAGATCAAAATTCAAGTGGTGCCATTTGCTCTAGACTCACCACAGACGCTGAAATGGTACGACTACTAAAACGTAACATATTAGACTGTTTGATATAATTTTTTAACAGTAACTTTGCTTTGACTATTGGCAGGTGCGATCTCTAGTGGGTGATAGAATGGGCTTTCTCGTACAAACCTTGGCCGGTATTGCCATAGCGTGGATAATGGGCCTAATCATTGCTTGGAGGCTTGCCATCATCGTGATCGCAGCCCAACCCATAGTCATTGCCAGCTTCTATGCCAAGCGAGTCATGCTAAAAACGATGTCCACCAAAGCCGTTACAGCCCAAAATGAAAGTTGCAAGATTGCTGCGGAGGCCGTTGCCAACCTCCGCATGATCACCTCGTTCTCAGCCCAGAACAAGATTCTGCAAATTCTAGAGGAGGCCCAAGAAGGCCAACGAAGAGAGAGCGTACGACAATCGTGGTTTGCGGCTATCGGGCTTGGATTTGCCGAGAGCATCACCTCTCTAAATTGGGGTTTTAGTTACTTGTGGGGTATGAGGCTTGTCAACAAAGGGTACGTCAAGGCAAGAGAAGTTTTTGAAATCGTCCTCATTTTAGTCACCACCGGCCGAACCATAGCCGATGCCGGAAGTATGACCTCAGATCTCGCAATGGGCTTGTATGCAATTGGGTCCATTTTCAATATCTTAGATCGAGATACAAGAATCGAACCCCAAGATCCAAAAGGGTCCAAAGTAGAAAAGTTAACGGGCCAAGTCGAATTCCTCGACGTGCATTTTGCATACCCAACCAGGCCCAATATGATGATTTTCCGAGGCTTCACAATCAGATTTGAAGCAGGAAAATCCACGGCATTGGTGGGACAAAGTGGGTCCCGTAAATCTACCGTTATTGGGTTAATCGAGAGATTCTATGATCCAGTCAAAGGGGTGGTAAAAATGGACGGTCGAGATTTAAAGTCGTACAACGTGAGGTCTTTAAGAAAACACATGGCAACGGTCAGCCAGGAGCCAACACTATTTGCTGGGACCATAAAGGACAACATTGTCTATGGATCGTCCGATGAGGTTACTGAAGCAGAGATCATGGAGGCTGCAAAGGCAGCCAACGCTCACGATTTCATCAGTGGGTTAAAGAATGGATACGACACGTCGTGCGGGGACAAGGGGGTGCAGCTATCCGGGGGCCAAAAGCAACGTATAGCAATAGCCCGATCTATATTGAGAAACCCCACTGTTTTGCTATTAGACGAGGCCACCAGCGCGTTGGACAGCCAATCTGAAAAGGCTGTCCAGACAGCGTTGGAGCGGCTGCGGTTGGGGAGGACTAGTGTGGTGGTTGTGCACCGGTTAATTACCATACAGAATTGTGATCTTATTGTTGTGCTGGATAAAGGGAAGGAGGTTGAGAAAGGGACACATTCTTCTCTCCTGGCTATGGGGAGTACAGGAGCTTACTACTCCCTAGTGAATCCTCCCATACCATAATCCTAGCTAGTTTGATGATTATTAGTAAGTGGTTTGTGTAATATTGAAATGGGTAATTTGGTGCACTAATCAATTCGAGAACCGTTAGTTTTTGTACTATTCAAATTTATAGCGGCTACAGTTGCATTCGTGAGGCACTACACCTTAATGGCTACATAGAAAGTCCGCAATAAGTATTTCATTACACATTCGAGTAAAGTGGGACAATCCTTTGATTACGCATCTTGTCTAGGAACAATAGCAATTCTTCTGAATGGACTATCATTACAAGTAACTTGTGCGTGAAATTTTGACTAGCAAAAGGGGGATAATTATTGAGAGGATGGGCTTAAGTACCACTTTGGACAGGGATCATGATCCCACATGTCCCTATATTTCATTATGCAAGGCGGTAGCTCTAGAGTCTATAGTTATGGAAGATATGCTTCATCTCAGAACCAAGTGACTCACCACTGAATCTCTAATTTCTGTGACTAGACTACCACCTACGGGGCACATCAATGTGTGTATGCATGCACTGACAGAGTGTTTATCGATGGCAGTCTCTAGTCTCCGTGCTAATGATCTCACAAAGAACTAATAAAGTTCGTAATTAGATTAATGAAACTATAATTCGAACAGCAATGCCAATTTGGTACATTGAGGCTGTAGCAGTGCCATTTGAAATTGAGATTGTAGGTCATCATGACCTCTACAAGGAAGCACCCTATGTGGTGCAAAGGTGAAGGGATCGGAAGTGGCAGCCTGCTTGTGCACGCGGTGGTGGTCCGCGGAGGTGAGGGAATCAGATGTGGTGGGGATTCATTTCAGTGCTAAATGTAGTAATAAGGAGGAGAAGTTGTACTCGAAAGCTGCTGCATGATAATGTTGGCACAAAAACTGTTGATATACTCTTATCTTCATCCACTTTTGATGGCTCATACGAACAGAAACACAAATTTTCCTTTAAGTTTATGAATATAGTTTTCAAAGAGTAGAAAGGGGATATTGAAACAGGACTAATGGTGGCGTTAATGATTACGATGACCAATTTCAGCCAGCCGTTTCTCTCAGCAACGACAACACAAGTTGAGTGATGCAATCAATCACGGAAATAGTGGTTTTCCTAGATTATCAGAACTCAAGTTTTAGTTGATTATAGCAGGAACCCAATGAGGAAGTAGGATATTTAAGAAAGAAAATGGAACTCCAACTATCAACTCCAGTATTGAGATCTCTTGATGTGTGATGTAATTGGCATTGGCAGAGCAATGGATGGTATATCTTAAAACTTGTCCGGTAGAGATTGATATGTTCACTTTTTCCTAGAAATTAATATACCGGACTATTTGAACAGTTGGAGCAGCCAATTATAGTATCTTGGCCACTGTTGGTGATCTGGTAGTGGTGGAGGGGGATGGTGGAGATTAAGAAGTAATTGGGATGACTAAACTAAGCTTTTTCCTTTAATTATGAGCAAAATTTATATGCTTTATTTCCGCATCTGCTAGAAGATTCTGCAGAGAGATGGGTGATGCGGGAGTTGCGCATCCGAATTGGTTTGCAGAAGAATGACAACAGCATTGGTGGAGCATTTGATCATAGGGACCCTTGGTCCTCTTGCTACAATAGTATTTGCCCCCTTTTTTGGCTGTAGCATCAAGAAACTCCTGTAACCACTATAACTGAATCATATTGAACCGTACACCTCCTTCACTCCTTTCTGTGTATAATATAGTTTGCTTGGGAGAACTGAACTCTTTTGAAACAAATTGATGGAATTAACAAGTAGCATTGGACTGTGTCCCCCCGCTTTTATGCTGCTGTCATCATTTAATGATATAGTTTTTTTGTTTTTGTTTTTTTATAATAGTTAAGTTAATGATATGGTTAGTGAGCATGATAAAAAAGGTACATATATAATATTATTTTAGTTACACCAAAATATCGTTAAAGCCAGCATAAATGCACTGAATGTACACCTTCAACTTCTCAATCACAATCTAGTTGAATCTTAAACTTCCGCTCGTTTATTTCCAACTAGAATTAAGATTTTAACACGCACACTAATACGGCAGTGAAAAAACATTACGGTATTAATCACATAGATCCCCGGTGGAGATTGCCCACTAAATAAAAAGCACATAACGAAAGTTTTTGGGAGGAAGTACATGATCAGTCACTTTATCATTATGGGCAATCCTTTTAAGTCTTTTTAGAAAGAGTAATAGTAAACGTTAAAGACTGATCATATTGCCATTTTGGTGAATGGGTGACACACAGGACTGAAGTAGTTGGCCGATAAAGACTTACAAAGTGGGGCGTGCTGGGTTTATTGGGGGTAAAAGGGACGGGTCGAAATTGAAACTTCGCCAATTAAAAGCCCCTAATCACATGGGCTTGAACCAACACAAATTAGCCTAATGAAAAACGTGAGAGCCGGTTCTTTAAAGGGGAGATTTCAAGTTCTAAATGCAATGGAAGCTAATATGTCGGATATTGGCCATTGAGAGAGTGTAATTCCCAACTAGCCTCCTTCGGATCTCAACTCGAATTAATCTCATCCTTCGAATATGGGACCGACTGCTTCAACCAAAAAATAATAAAATTAATCATATGGGCTTGATTCCCTAAACCCAAAAAGATGTGACAAACTTGAATGATTTAGTAAGCACTTCTGAGAATTAAGTAGCTAACAAGCCGAGTGGGTTGGAGAAGACTCTGTCCATGCTTTTCCGGATTTTCGAAATCGATTGATAAGCTCTCGCTCAACTGGGAAGGTGATTAGGATGCTACTTACGTTTTGTTACGTCTTTTTCAAGCGTGCGCGTATCTTCTTGTATCCTAGTAATTATATCGGCACTCTGCAATGCAGTCCTCCTATGTCTACTTCTGTAGTTTTCATCATTTGTGTTAGAAGCGGGGAGCCGGACGGGGTCAACCGACTCCGTAAAATTGAAAAAAAGTTCATTGATTTTTCGATTATGATTCCGAGAAATGTCATGATTGACACTTTTTTTACATAAATAAGTGGATAAACGTGTTGATGACTTAAAAATTAAATAAGGTAGTGGGAGTGGTTTTTGGGCAGCAATATTTGTTGTTGTTCCCTCTCAAGTGTGCACATGTTGTTTAATTTTTTTTTTTGAATGTTTTCTTTTGGCTTCAAAAAACAATTATTTTAAAAACTGTTTTATTCTTCCGTCTCCTCCCTCTTTGCTATGGAAGGTGTTGCTTTGAGAATCTAAAAAAAGAAATTGCATACAATATTTTTTATCGACATGTATTGTATAAGAGTACTTTTTGACGAATTTTTATTAATACTTTTAGGCACCAACCCCTTAAGTTTACCGGACTAGATCCGGCACTACTTTGTGTAAAAAGAAATTCTCTTGTATTGATTGATTGTGAGACTACAACTATATGCCGAGTGCAAACCAGACTAGAGTGTCAAGTAATGATAATTACAAATAATTAGAGCGGCAATCCTAGACGGATCCAGCACGAGTTGTTGTGACCCGATAATATCTCTAACAATTACCACTGGCCTCATGAAAAATGCTTAACATTCAGAACCTTCAAACGAATAGTCTTAAACAATTCCAAGAATACACCGCCAATGCAGCTGTAAATAGACTGTATTCTATATATACTTAGTCACCATCAGCCAATGCAGCCAACGCTCAAATTGAATCAGATTCACAGACGCTTATTTTTAGGGGTGGATTCGGTTCGGTTACCGTACCTAAAATTCGGTTACCAATACCGAATATTTACCAAATTTAAAAAAAATTCAATACCATTACCGTACCTAAATATTTGGTTACCGATATTTCGGTTCGGTAAAATCCGGTTCGGATTCGGTCGGTATTAGCCATTTACCGAATTTATTCATGAACTTTTTTTTTCCTAAAACAATTCTATAACTCTTTCTTCATACATTTTATCCAAAAAAGATATTCAACAACTTCCAACTTGCAATTTATGCATTGTTGTTCAAGGGTTTGGCAACATAATCAAGTTATAAAATCAAACTTCAAATTCAACAATGTAAATAAGCAACAACAAGCAAAAAGTCTTACACAACCAAAGTTAAGTTACAAAAACATCAAATTTGATTAGAGTTTTTTGCTTAATTCAAGAGGTAGAAAGTGAAGATCATCAACGTCTAAGTGAAGTAGAGGAAGCATCATGAGCTCTAGATGATGAAGTTGAAGATGAACTATGTATAGAAGGAACGGCCCCGGAAGTAGAAACTCTTGGAGTTGGAGAGGCAAGTGAAGACATAGAACTACTAGGTTGAGGAGAAGGAGGAGGCATTTGAGCTTGAGTATTAAACCAATCTACACATAAACAAAATAACCCACAATACAATTAGAAGTTAGGAATACATAATAATATCAATGTTAGGAATACATAATAATATCAATGTACATAAAAAAGAAAGTACATGTCTTACTTGTTTCAATTACTTTGCCCTTTTTTTATTTATTTGGGTGTGAATTAATTATCATAAAGTATATACATATAGTATATTAGTATTCTATTATTACTTATATTAACATATTTATACATAAATTATTCATAGATATTTATAAAATATTTATAAAATAAATAATATTAGTGCCGGTAATTCGGTTTCGGTATACCGAATTTTTTAGAATATGATACCATTTACCATACCGGATTATTCGGTTCGGTACATAAACCGAATATTTGGTTCGGTAAAAATCCGGTTCAGTAAAAATTCGGTTCGATTTCGGTTCGGTTTCGGTTTCGATTCGGTTTTCGGTATAGAAATGCCAGCCCTACTTATTTTCACCATCAACAATCTTCGCTCTAATGATATTTGGATGATTTATCCTACTTTGCTCAAGATTCGGGATGCTTGCCACAACAACAACTTCACTTGGAAATGGATAAGAAGACCTGCAAATGCAGCTGCAGATGCCTTAGCATCCCAACCAAAAAAGACAATGTGCAATAATGTTTGGGTTCATGATTCATCAACCCCATCATCCTTGATTCTTATTTTAGCAAATGATGGGCTTCCATGTCCCCTTTCTCTGTAAATTTTTTGCTTTGCAGTGAGGATTGACCACTGCTCTTGTTGTTGTGTCACGTTTCCTCCATGTTTTACTCTGTCTCTTCTAATGAATTATCTTCTTGTCCACACAATAAAGTCAGCGACGATGTAATCTATTTATGTATTATATAAATCAAATTCATATTTAGTTAATTATTTAAGAGATGACCATGGACACATCACACTACTAGAACGTCATTACGTGCGTTTACTGTATGTAACATTTCAAAAACAAAGTAATAACTTTTGTCCTCTTTTTTGGCTTCTATCGTTTTGTTTGTCTGTCTATACATTTGTTAGTTCAATTGATTATTAAAATTTAATATTAAAAATGAAAGTCATTATTGAATTGTATTGGGTACATACTGCCGTTAGCAAATACGTCATTAGTTACTTTTCTTTTTTAATTCAAACTACTCTTTTTCCGATTGAAATTTTTCGGTACGATCGCATGCAATGCATACCGTCTTTAAAATGCATCAATGCTTCCTTACAGAGAGAAGGCCGCTGCATGCCCCTTGTTCTTTTTCTACACAATTCTCATGTGGTCCATTTTCGGAGACAGCATTAATATTGCATATCTTTTCATGAGTTCACAAGGAAAACATTTTGGTCTTCTTGACACAGCTTGAAAATTCCAGCAAAAACCGAAGAAAGATTTACCGCCGGGTTTCAGCTGTCAGTAAAAGCTCTCTCTTGTAGACTTTGACAAGAACGTACGAAAACTCACCAACACTGTACTCTGATAGTCACAACGTTGTCAATAACCGCCGGTCCCATGTCTCAACACAATTACTTTAACACGTGACAAAATTTGGTGTCCTCGCTCATGATTCAGGAATGATGAATCAATTCATATGCACAATTTCCGGAGCATTAAATCTACCAACTAGACGTAATTTCAATTCAAGTCGGTATAATTAATTAAGAACCAGGGACAAGCAAACACAAATCAATCTCCGGAAGCCACGTGTATGGAATGAGCCACGTGTATGACATGAGCCACGTGTTGACCTCCTGCATGTTTTTGTCCCTTATTCTTCGAATATGCATGGTTTTGGTACCTTTCAGCATCTGTTAAAAAAAACAGAGTGACACATGCATTTGTGAGATGCTAGCATTCATAATACAATTATTAATCCCAAAAAAGGGCAGAAGTTTTTTTATTTCGTTGATGGGGGAGTTGGGACGTGAAATAATCGATAGACCTCATCGATTGCGATAGCTATAGCTATGGCCATATGCGAGCAGATAGTTAACCGGAAAATAAACTGTAGTGGTCACATGAGGTAGCTATATTAATCAATAGTATAAGGATGTGATATTGATGGAGTTCAATATTAAGCATGCATATGAAACAAAGCTCTAAATTAATTAGCTATATATAACTAATTATGCTAGCTTGCGAAATCACTACAAAAATTTGGAGTATTAGGGACTAACTGTTGGTTTAAATAATGCCCTTTTGCAACCAACTTATACAATTAGTCCCTAATTTTCCCCAAAATTTGTCATTTTGTGTCATTTTTCCTCTTCCCGCATCCCCAAAAGAGTTTAATTAGGGACTGATTATATAAGTTGGTTGCAAAAGGGCATTAAGATCCCCTCTTATTTAAACCAACGTTAATCCCTAATACTCCAAATTTTTGTAGTGAATGAAAGAAAAATTCCATGTTCGCTTTATGTTCTTTCTGTGTTAACATCACGATGATTCATGAATACAGCTAAACTTGATAATAATATCATAACAGATGGAATTTAGAGATTTCAATTACTTATCGCATATGAAGAATATATTTCCAGGTGGTGCTTATAACGTTTGAAATTTAATAGTTATGCAAATCTAATAGTTTATGCATGAATCTTTGGTTGACCGTAGAAAACAAAGAGCAAAATTTAGATATTGAATGGGACAATCATAAAAGGTTGCAAATTTTCTTTAATATTGAGTTGTATGTGATGGTTTCATACGCATTGTATCTAATCTTTTTCTAGTTTAATGCAGAGTATTGTAGCTCACATTATTGAGAATAATGCACTTGAAGCTTTGAATTTGCGTACTTGTTGGTTTCAAAGTTCTTAGAAGCATAGAATTTAGACAGCATTCACCAAGTAGTGTAGTGTTAATTGATGCTTTCGACCACTTCGATTGAACACGTCCACTTTCGAATTTCCACTCTCAAAGCATCTTTGGAGAAATCTTTCTTTGTAAATTCTCATCTATATAATTCATTCTTCTTATATGTGTTGTGTACGTCTCTCCCATTCAACCTTTTGACTTCCTAACAATGGAAAATAATGAAGGACTTCGATAATGCAAGCATCCGATTTCGACATATTTTTAGTTGCTTAAAATCAATTCTCTTACATATGAAATTTTAAGTCTCTCTAATTATGACATCTGTCATCAATTTTTGTTCAAATCGAAAGCAACTCGGCAACTGGTCCTATTGTAAAACCCAACTAATTAATCCAGATTCCAAATTACAAAAATGAATCACCAGCAGAGGATCATTGTTTTCTAATTTAATTTGCCCTCTTAAAATAAACTTTTTAAGTGGCAGAGGCTTTGGTGTAGTCATCAAAGTGGGTCCACTGATCCCACCGATCGTCATTAATGACGCTATTTGTAGAGAAGACCTTTAAAGTCAACAGTGAAGTTCTTCTACCTGCAGCGGCACATGTTTCTTTTGTATGCATCCTACTTTTTTTTAATGCAATATACCTGTCTATACTCTGTCGAAATTGACCCACAAATGTTATTAGTAATTAATCGGGACAGACTAAAATGATTTTTTTAATAATTGTTTTGATAAAAGGCAAAAAAATTACTGACACTTGTTCTGTCTCTGTGGCATTTGCACGCCTATATATACAAACATATGCATTAGTTCTTGGTAGTTGAGGTCAGTGCCTCGTTTTGGAAGCAAGCCTTCCTTTCAAGTTATATAGCACAAGTACCACGTAAGAGCGTGGTCTGAGAATCCAAAAATTTGTTTGGTTCCTCAGATAGGCTGAGAAAATGGGACAGAAAATTCCTAGTGCAGACAGCAGCAAGAAAGTTGGGTCTCTGCGGTCGGTTTTCATGCATGCCGATGGTGTTGATATATGCTTGATGTGCTTAGGGGTGTTTGGATCCCTTGGAGATGGGTTTACGACGCCGTTGGTGTTGTTAATCTCCAGCCGTCTGATGAACAATATTGGGGGGTCAGCAACGTCGGCTCAAGATAATTTTACACACAACATCAATAAGGTAAAGCCTCAAGAGGGCTAGTTTAATCTTTGCTGACAAGCTAATCTCGCTTATCATTTATTTCTAATGAACAAAGACTACTTTTCTGTTTTTCTCCTGTCCCTGTTTTTTTGTTTTTCACATGCATTAACACTAAAAGGACTAATGGAGTTTTTGGTTTTGTGGGTTGATAGAATGCAGTGGCGCTGTTGTACTTGGCTTCTGCTTCATTCTGTTGCTGTTTCCTAGGTGGTTGTTCACCAGAGATTGCTTCTTTTGCTTATGGAAATTGAATGAAAAAATTAACTTTTTTTTGTTCAATTTCTTTCAATTGTAGAGGGATATTGTTGGACAAGAACAGGGGAGAGACAAGCAGCTAGAATGAGAGTCAGATATTTGAAAGCAGTGCTGAGGCAAGATGTGGGCTACTTTGATTTGCATGTCACAAGCACCTCAGAGGTCATCACAAGCGTCTCCAATGACAGCCTTGTGATTCAGGATGTTCTTAGCGAAAAGGTTTGATTTTGAATTATTTGTTCTGATCCGGAACTGTTGTTGACACTCTAAACTGTGCATCATGCATTTTACTTTCGTATTTCGTGTAACGACAGTTCCCTTTGGATTTACGGTTTGATGATTCCAATTGATTTGCATGTTTCATATTCCACAGCTACCAAATTTCTTGATGAACTTGTCTATGTTTTTCGGGAGCTATGTGGCGGCCTTTATAATGCTGTGGAGACTAGCAATTGTGGGGTTCCCATTTATAGTCCTTCTAGTAATTCCCGGTTTAATCTACGGAAGAACTTTAATGGGGTTGGCTAGGAGGATTAGAGAAGAGTACAACGTCGCTGGTGCAGTAGCAGAGCAGGCAATGTCTTCCATCAGAACCGTTTACGCCTTTGTCGGAGAACGCAAAACAATCTCTGAATTCTCTGCAGCGCTTCAAGGCTCCGTTGCGTTGGGATTGAGACAGGGCTTGGCGAAAGGCTTGGCCATCGGAAGCAATGGCATCGTCTTTGCGATTTGGTCTTTCATGTCTTACTATGGAAGCAGAATGGTCATGTACCATGGAGCTCAAGGAGGCACTGTCTTTGCTGTTGGCGCCGCCATTGCCGTTGGTGGATTGTAAGTACAGTGATTTTCGCACTTCCAGTTTCTCTTGTGCAGTAATCTGTTTATTTTCGTCCTTGAATTACTTTTTGAAAAGGAAAGAGTGCATACCGAGAAAATTGGAGTGCGAACATCAACTTATAATTCGTAAAGATAGATAGTGGCGTTTCTGTACACGCGACAGTGTAACGTGTACAGTAGATTGATACTTTTGAGTCAAACTTCCCACAAATATGATCTTTAATGCATGGTTTAATTTGTTACTGATGAACACAGGGCATTAGGTGCTGGTTTATCAAACTTGAAGTACTTTTCAGAAGCATTTTCGGCAGCGGAGCGCATAATGGAAGTGATAAGAAGAATCCCCAAGATCGATTCCGACAACATGGAAGGCGAAATCCTTGAAAACGTTTCGGGTGAAGTCGAATTCAAGCACGTGGAGTTTGCGTACCCATCAAGGCCGGACAGCATTATCTTCAAGGACTTCAACTTGACGATTCCGGCTGGCCAAACGGTTGCTTTGGTGGGCGGCAGCGGATCGGGGAAATCGACCGTCATATCACTTTTACAAAGGTTTTATGATCCGCTTGGGGGTGAGATACTTTTTGATGGAGTCGCCATTAACAAGATGCAGCTCAAGTGGTTGAGGTCCCAAATGGGTTTGGTGAGCCAAGAGCCCGCTCTGTTTGCAACCAGCATCAAAGAAAACATACTTTTTGGTAAAGAAGATGCTGATATTGATGAGGTTATTGAAGCTGGCAAAGCTGCTAATGCTCATAATTTCATCTCTCAGTTGCCTCAAGGATATGATACTCAGGTAATTAGTACTCCGATCATTCCCAAAAACTATTGTCGTCACTTTAAAAAGTTATTGTGTATTTTAAAGGCTTTTTTGTACCAGATGTCCCTGTGCTTGTGTCACTTGTCTAGTTTTAGTCATTATGCTCTAGTGTGTCTCACCAGAGGTCCCTGTGTTCTATCACATGTCTAGCTTTAGTCCCTGTGCTCTAGTGTGTCTCACCAGAGGTCCCTGTGCTCTGTCACTGTCTCATCAGAGGTCCTTGTGCTCCAATTTTCAATCCCACGGATTGGAGTAACTTGAGATTGAAAATTGGAGCACAGGGACCTCTGGTGAGACAGTGACATAACACAGGGACCTCTGGTGAGACACATTAGAGCACAGGGGCCTCTGGTGAGAACATACTAGAGCACAGGGACCTCTGGTGAGACACATTAGAGCACAGGGACTAAAGCTAAACATGCGACAGAGCACAGGGTCTATAGCTAAAAAAAGCCTATTTTAAACTCTAGACCTAATCGTTATAGCACGCAACATTAACGGTTACAATAGGAAGTACTAACAAATCATTGTATTAAGAGTCTTCTATCTTTTTCGTTTGTGCATCCGCGTAATCATTTTGCCCCCCACTTCCTACCAAAGTTTGGAACAGAACATACCCAATATAGTATTGCATGTCAGGATTCAGCATCTTGATCACTATATACTTAATCCTGTTTCGTTGTTGATGATTAATTAATAATATAGTACTATGTTGTGTACCTTGCCTTGAATAAGTTCAATGTACTTGGATTATATAGTAATTTGACATCATAACATGTAGATTAAGTCCTAAACTAGTTTCTAAATGGAGAATCAGTAAAGTAAACAATTGGATTATTGCTTCATTGACAACGAAGTTTATGAGAATGTGACCTGTCCATTTTATAGTCAACAGTTAATCCTGCACTAGTATGATGCGAGTTCGTCTGGCTTCACATTTTTTTATTCTATTTATGATTATTCATGTCACCCATTTTCCACAAGATCAAGCAATGAATCATACTTCATCGAAAACATCCCCTGTAACATGTTCAAGTACATTTTGTTTAGATTGAGTCAATGTGCTGAACGTTTCTGAGTCGGTCCGTCACTAAACTATTTCAATTAAATTAAACTAACGCAACAACGGGACGGTAGAATATTGTGTCGGACGGAGTTGAACGCTGTACTAACAACGCAAGCTTCTAATTAAACAGGTTGGAGAAAGAGGCGTTCAAATGTCGGGAGGACAGAAACAGAGGATCGCCATTGCACGAGCTATCATCAAGAAACCTCGGATTCTCCTCCTCGATGAAGCTACCAGCGCATTGGACTCCGAATCCGAGCGCGTCGTCCAAGAAGCCCTCGACAAAGCCGCCGTTGGCCGCACCACAATCATCATCGCCCACCGCCTCTCCACAATCCGAAACGCCGACACAATCGCCGTCGTCCAGGACGGCAAGATCATGGAAACCGGCTCGCACGACGAGCTCTTCAACCGCGAAGACGGCCATTACTTGTCCCTTGTCCGCCTCCAGCAGACAGAGAAGGAACAAAACCCCGAAGAAATCGGACAACTTTACGGCGCGTCATCCTCTATTTCAAACGACATTCACAGTACTAGTAGTCGTAGGTTGTCTTTGGTCAGCCGTTCGAGCTCGGCTAATTCATTTGCGCAGGGGAGGGCCCCGTCGTTTGCCGGAGATCAAGAAGGCAATGTGGAATTTTACCATAAGAAACTACCCGTGCCGTCTTTTCGGAGGCTGCTGGCATTGAACTTGCCCGAGTGGAAGCAGGCGGTTTTGGGGTGTTTAAGTGCCACATTGTTCGGGGCTGTGCAGCCACTGTATGCGTTCGCGATGGGGTCGATGATCTCGGTTTATTTCTTGCCGGATCACGACGAGATCAAGGCCAAGACGAGGACTTATGCGCTTTGCTTCCTTGGCTTGGCCATCTTCTCGTTGGTGATCAATGTGTCCCAGCATTACAACTTTGCTTACATGGGGGAGTACTTGACTAAGAGAGTTAGAGAAAGGATGCTGTCAAAGATACTCACTTTTGAAGTGGGGTGGTTTGACCAAGATGAAAATTCAAGCGGTGCCATATGTTCTAGACTAGCCAAAGACGCCAATGTGGTACGTAGTAACAATCTGATATCTTAGATTTTAATTTATTTGTGTCAATTGACAGCCTGATAATATAACTTTTTATTTGATTGTAGGTGAGATCTTTAGTGGGTGATCGAACGGCTCTTGTTGTACAAACTATCTCAGCTGTGACGGTAGCCTGCACGATGGGTTTGGTCATTGCTTGGAGGTTGGCCTTGGTTATGATTGCCGTGCAGCCTCTCATTATTGTATGCTTCTACACTAGGCGTGTTTTGCTCAAAAGCATGTCCGCCAAGGCCATCAAATCTCAAGATGAAAGCAGCAAGCTAGCAGCCGAAGCTGTGTCTAATCTGAGAACCATCACAGCCTTCTCGTCGCAAGACCGCCTCTTGAAAATGCTCAAAAAGGCCCAAGAAGGCCCGCGGAAAGAGAGCATTCGACAATCGTGGTACGCAGGCATTGGGCTTGCTTGTTCCCAAAGCCTCACGAGTGTCACTTGGGCCTTTGACTTTTGGTATGGAGGCAAGCTAGTCTCCAAGGGACAGGTCAATGCAAAACAACTGTTTGAGACGTTTATGATCTTGGTAAGCACGGGCCGGGTCATCGCCGATGCAGGAAGCATGACCACTGACCTCGCCAAAGGATCGGACGCAGTCGGGTCAGTGTTTGCGGTATTGGACCGGTACACGAAAATTGAGCCCGAAGATCCTGAGGGCCTTGAGCCCAAAAAAATAACAGGCGACATTGAGCTTCGGGACGTGCATTTTGCTTACCCGGCTAGGCCCGATGTGATGATCTTCAAAGGCTTCTCGATCAAAATCAAAGCAGGACAATCGACGGCATTGGTGGGACAAAGTGGGTCAGGAAAATCAACGATCATTGGATTAATCGAGAGATTCTACGATCCACTCCAAGGGGTAGTCAAGATTGACGGTCGCGATGTGAAGTCCTACAACCTAAGATCATTGAGAAAACACATTGCTCTAGTCAGCCAAGAGCCCACATTATTTGCTGGCACTATTAGAGAGAACATTATATACGGCGTGTCGGATAAAATTGACGAACAAGAAGTAGTGGGAGCAGCAAGGGCAGCCAACGCGCACGATTTCATCGCGGGATTGAAGGACGGATACGACACGTGGTGCGGAGACAGAGGCGTACAGTTGTCCGGGGGTCAAAAGCAGAGGATCGCTATCGCCAGAGCTATACTGCGAAACCCCGCCGTTTTGCTACTAGACGAGGCGACCAGCGCGCTTGATAGCCAATCAGAGAAGGTTGTGCAGGACGCTCTGGAGAGAGTTATGGTGGGGAGAACTAGCGTGGTCGTGGCCCATAGGTTAAGTACCATACAGAACTGTGATCTGATTACTGTGCTGGATAAAGGGAAGGTGATGGAGAAAGGGACCCACTCGTCCCTTTTGGCCAAGGGGCCCACTGGTGCTTATTACTCATTGGTCAGCCTCCAAAGGACGCCGGAAAGAGGTCACTAGATCGTTGTAATGGGAATATGCAAGTAATTAACCCCCTTTTTCTCAATTTGGTTTTGTTCTTTTGTTCTTTGATCCTCATCAAAATGCGAGGGTGATATAGTAGGAGTCTTTGTACGAGAGCATTGCTCACCACCAAAAAGTGGTGGTGAGGTTAAGCACTATATTCTCTACCATTGGATGAGTAGAATTATTGAAATTTGTACACAAACTCTACTCATGCAATGGTGCAAAAAGTGGTGGTTAACCTCACCACCACTTTTTGGTAGTGGGCAAAAATGCTCTCGTCTTTGTACAGATCTCGTGTTTTGAGTATGGCCCACGGAGTCAAGTTTCTCCATGTAATAATGGTCTTTTACTATGAGCAGGTGTATGTATGAAAGTGTACTAGAAGTCTAAAATGAATATATATTTCCTCGCGCATACTCATCGGAACCGTCTTGTCAAGCATAATGGCCGTTCAAGTGTATGGTTTGATTTCAGAATGGCTTGGTGAAATAAGTAGTTGACCTCATACTTTTTGAGTAGCAGATTACTGTTATTTTATCTCAATTAAGCACATTTATGACGTGTATCAAGCCAATTGTACTAAAGAAATTTCTACTCATACTACTAGAATACCACTTTTAGATGTCGGAGAAGGGGAATCAAACACCTAAATATTAGGATCAATATTTGTAACCAAATTGAGTTACAAGTTCATTCATTTTTAAGTAATATCGAAAAACGAAAAAAAGAAAGGTAGATGGTGCTACAAGGGGGCCCAATTTTAGCTTGCCAAGCCAACTTCAGGCTTAGATTTCCCTAATTCAGACCCGGCCCATACATATAAGTCCAAATAAACGTAATCGGAATTATAAAAAGCCGTCTTGTCAAGAACAAAAACCCCCAACTTTGAAAAGAAACAGCTACATAAAAACCCTAAACACTCAAATCATCCGCTTCGTTCGCGATCAAAGCCCTTATCAAATCTTCCCCCGGAGATCATCTCACTAATTTTACTCTCATTTCCTGAGAAATTCCAAATTCTATTATCAAATCAACTGCTGTAATTTTCTGATTGGGCCAATGACCATTGGTGTTGGAAGGTAAAATTACAGAGCTTTTACCCAATTTTGCTGCGTAAAATGTTAATTTCAATCATAAACTACACATGCAGTAATTATTCTGCAAGATTATTGGTTGATCTGGTTTTTCAAATAATTGGATTTGCAGCAGCAATGAGCAATCCCAGCTACGAAGAGCTGGCGGAGCATCGCAGAAATTGACGGCCGCTGATGCTTTCTCGTTTCTGAAACAAGTGAAGGACGCGTTTCGTGATCAGTTGGACAAGTACGACACGTTCATTGAAGTCATGAAAGACTTCAAACACGAAAGGTATGATAAAATTTAGCTACGAGATTAACAATATTGATCACTCAGTTGCAATGTAATTTTACTGCTTCGTTTTTAACTTGGTAAATTGTAATGGATGATGGGTTTCAGGATTGACACAGCAGGTGTGATTTCAAAAGTGAAGGAATTGTTCAAAGGGAATAAGCAGTTAATTTCGGGGTTTAATCCCTTCCTGCCGGATGGTTATGGGATAGCTGTCGACGACGAAGATGCAGCTCCGACAGAACAGACAGATGAAGAAGCTGTCAATGCTGAGGAAGATACAATGGTATAATAATTTACCATTGAAACTGAACCGTCGATCATGTTAGTTTCATCAGGCTATAACGTTTAATTCACAGTCTGACAACATAAGTGACAAATTGCTTGATTTTGTTATTTTTATATAGCTATAACGTTTAATTCACAATCTGACACTATAAGTATGACACTATAAGTATGAACATGTTGGTTTGTGCTGACTATGTTGGAAAAGATAAGTTTCGCATCAAAAGCATTAAGCATTATCCCTCCTGAATGAAAACATGAAATTAAGGGAGTTTTGTTATTGGTCTCATTGTTTTCCATCGGTCAATGTGTGTACATTTTGGTGTCGTTTATTTGTTATGATAGTGATGGATTTTTTCTTGTAATTAGGAGGGCAGCGAGGAGTGCAGTATCTGCCTGGGGAGGCTGAGCATTGGGGTCATTCAGCTGGAATGCTCCCACCGGTTCCATACTAGATGTTTCAAGGATTGGTGGACGAATTCTAACCCGACATGCCCATATTGTCGACTGCAGGTGGGCGAGAACGGGGAGAAGATCTGCTAGAGGATCCAAACCGAGCAGATGCAACAGAACCCCGAGGCAGATAGTGGATATATATATCATCTGCAGCGTCTTAGTGTTTGCAGAAGTACATTGGCTGTTTTCATAGGTAAATTACTTGTGAGTCCAACAATAAGAAGATGGTTGTGAAGGGCAATATGTCCTGTTATACGAACGAAAGAGTACATTATTGTATTCAATTTAATAATTAGACATGTGTTCATAATTTCTGTGTTATTCAATTGTTAAATTGTACAATATGGTGGTGGAATTGGATCAAAGGCCAAACCGAAATAAGTAATTAAACAAAAGAAGTAGAGTGTAATTGTTACAAACTAAACACTCGTACTCTCATAACTTGTTTGTTAATAGGTAGTTTGCCCTTGAATCAAAGATAACAGATTGTGACACCTCAATCTAACTCCTTGTTGATCAAAGTCCCAAGTGGAGCGGATCTTTATAAAATTCCACAAACCAAACTTTATTCCTGATCAAACTTTCTCAGTCGATTACCCATAAGCATATCATCTTAGATAATAAACTAGACCAAGAAATTACCAGTTAGTGCACCCTTACAAAACCCCACAGAAGCCACATCTGCTCGGTTGCGCGTGCCAGAGTTTCTCTCTTCTGTAACAAACTCACTTGTATTTCCTTTTGAAACCTTTGTTTCGGGTAGCTGACTACTGCTTCATTGAAATTGACAACAAATGATGCTCTAACATATCTGAAACAAGTAAAGGAAATGTTTCAAGACCAAAGAGAAAAATATGATATGTTTCTTGAGGTCATAAAAGATTACAAGGTGAAAAGGTAGTTCATTATCCATGTATCAATTCTTATAATTCTTTTTCACTTGCTTGTGTCTTTTAGAATTGACACAGAAGGTGTCAGTGCAAGGTGTAACTGCAAGAGTAGAGATATTATTTGAAAGGCAACACTATCATACTTACGTGCATCATTAACCAATGGGATTGGAGAGCGGGTACTAACACTGCGGACTGGTGGATTTTAACAACTTAATTTTGGGATTCAATACATACTTGCCAAAGGATTCAATACCTACTTGCAAAAAGCTGTTTGAAGTGTGTTTTTTCTTACAATAGTAGCTACTGTGAATTTGAATAGTCGGTCATGCTTGTTTTCTTACAATTGTATCATCTAAATGTACATTATGCCAACATAAGTTCTACTATAATTGATTGTGATGGATGTACTACTAACTTGGAGGACGACCAGGAAGATTGCGAGGAATGTAGTATATGCTTGGGGAGGTTGAGCGATGGATCGATTCAACTAGAATGCTTGAATCGGTTCCATGCTAAATGTTTCAAGAGGTGGTGTTCGAGGTCTCACTTGACATGCCTATGTTGTTCACAGAGGGTGAATGAGAAGGGAAAGAAGGATACATGTAGAAGGAAAAGAAAGCGACTAGTCTCTAATAGTAGAAATTGTGAATTTAAACTGCTGGTCATGCTTATTTTTTGTTACAATGTATTCTCTAATTTTACATTATGACAACATAAGTCCTACTATGATTAATTGTGATGGTTGTACTACTAACTAGGAAGACGGTGAGTAAGACGGCGAGGAATGCAGTGTATGCTTGCGGAGGCTAAGCGATGGATCGATTCAGCTAGAATGCTTCCACCGGTTCCATGTGACATGTTTCAAGAGGTAGTGGTCGAGGTCTCACCTGACATGCCCATATTTTCGACAGAGGGGCAACGAGAAGGGGGAGAAAGATACGTGGAAAACAAAGCGCCTACGGTCTATACGGTTTGGGAGAAGTTATTGATATCTTCCAAGGAGGTTGAAGGGTTTGGAGTGATGGCTGCTATTGTTTCCTATCCTGACAAAGATATACCTTGAAGAATGATTTAAGGCATGTATCGGAGTACTTGATAAAGTATTTCTACTTGCTTTTGTTAGAAGCGGGTAATTGTATTGCTAATCCACTATAGAAGTGCTTTTATGATCTTTCATGTGTAAGTTTGCAAGAAAGCTTGCAAATATTCTTCTTTTTCCAGAAATTCATCTACATTTCTCTCCTTTCTATTTATATTTATGAGATCGGGCACTTTTGGATGAGCCTAAATTAACCTTATATTATAGCCCTGTTATTTATTCCAGTTAAGTTGAGCACAGATTTGTTTCAAGCAGATTGCTTGGGGAAGACGAACTCACAAGCATAAAGCTAACATATCTTTACTTGTAGGCTTAGATAATTAGTTCTGGGTTGGGATTTGGAGAGGGCTTAAGATTGATGCAGTAGATAATGTTTAAAAGACAGTATGAATCGTGAAATATGTTCCACGAAGTACTCCATAATAATTAAGTCTCTTGTAATTGTGTAGTGGTTAATTATGTTACCATTTTTTTTTGGCTCTGAAGTGGTAGGCAATCCCAAGTACTCATAGGAGGAGGAGGAGGAGTTGCTCCACAGAAACTGACAACCAATGATGCGCTAACGTATCTCAAACAAGTGAAGGACAAGTTTCAAGACCAAAAAGAAAAGTACGACATGTTTCTTGAGGTCGCGAAAGATTTCAGGGCTCAAAGGTATCTCATTGTACCCAGTGGCGGAGCTAGGTTAGATGACTAGTAGGGGCCGCTCATACACACAAATGATATAAAAAATTTGAGCCACAAATGGAACAAATTATGGCTACTTTTGTTTATAGTCATATCTTATGTGATGTCAACGTATACAAAACATATCCCAAAAATAGACCTAAATATCACAATGTTATCTACAAAATAAGTTTCATGATGAAATTCCAGAACAAAGATATAAAAATCTAATTTAGAATTGAAAGCGATGATCCTTCACATTCTTTTTAATTTGACATCTTCTTTAATTGGAGTTTAATAATTTCATGGAGGCCATCTCTAATGGGTGTTTAAATTTTAGTGGGGGCCATTACTAGTAGTTACTCAAATTTTATTGGACAATACGTATGTTTAGTAGAAGATTATAAAAAATTTGTGGAGGCCATGGCCACCTTTGGCCATACCATAGCTACGCCACTGATTGTACCCATGCTTGTTCTTTTTCTCCTTGGTAGTAAATGGCTAGTCGAGTATACTGCTGATGGATTCCTGCTGTCTCCTTCAGAACTGACACAGCAGGTGCCATTGCAAGAGTAAAGGGAAAACTTAAAGCGCATAACGACTTAATATCGGGGTTTAGTACCTTCTCGCCAGAGGGTTATGTATATTCCTTGAAATAATGACTTTATCCTCAATTGAGATTTCTCAGGCAATACCAATTAGTAAACATATGTATATTCCAAATTCTGCCCATCAATAGTAATCAAGACCAAGAAATTTCCAAGAAGAGCCTCCCTAGTAAAACGCAATAAAAAACCTACAGAAGAAGCGGCATTTGCGCGTACCAAAGTTCCCTCCTTTTGAACCAAACTCACTTTTAGTTCCCTTTGAATTGAACACTTGTTTCTGGTAGTTATGGCTAGCGATTTGCGCAACGATTCGTAAGTCTCCTTTCTTTTACATGCTTCAGATGATTGATTGCTTAAGTTTTGTCACGTCTTGCTTTGTTCCTTGTACACAGCTTTTGGTTTAGTGTATTTTTCCTAGTTGTTTGCTAGCTACCATAGTATCACGCATATTGGATTTGTATGCCAAACGTATGTTCTGTATACTTGGGTCGTCATACTGTGAATTTAGAATATACATTGTACTTAGATTTTGGAATCAAAATGTTGATGTCGATAGCATATATCTTTTTTTCTGGTAGCTCTGGTGTTCCATGAATTTATAGTAGCCTTCTGATTTATAATCATATGTTGATGCTATAAGACGCAGAGGAGGCGCTTCACGGAGATTGACAACGGATGATGCTATAACATATATAGAAGAAGTGAAGGACGCGTTTCGAGGCCAAAGAGAAAAATATGATATGTTTCTTGAGGTCTTGAAGGATTTCAAGGCAGAAAGGTAGTTAATTATCAATGTGCCAATTCTTAATATCGCTTTTCTTTCGCTAATAGATGGATTCCTGGTCTTGTTTCTTTCAGAATTGCCACAGGAGGTGTCATTGAAAGATTAGAGAAATTATCTGAAGGACATAAAAACTTATTATTGGGATTGAATACCTTCTTGCCAAAGCATTATGAAATAAAGGTGAGTGCTTGTTTAAACCGTTGGTCATGCTTGTTGTGTATACTCTAAAGACCATAGGTTTTGAATATGACTAGTTGTGAATTGTGACAAAAGCTAATTAATTTACTACTAAATATAGGAGGACAGAGAGGACTGCAGTATATGCTGGGGAAGGTTGATGGCTGCGTTCATTCAGCTAGAATGCTCGCACCGGTTCCATGCTAGATGTTTCAACAGGTGGTGGACGGAATCTAACCCGACATGCCCATATTGTCGACAGCGAGTCGATAAGAGAACGGGGAGATATGGCCCTATTGAAACTCAAATGTTTTTCTGCAAAATTAAAATTGAAATCTTGCTTGGAGGTTGAAGGTTGTTAAGTGACTGTTGCTAAGTTTGCTTCCTATGTTCACAAAGGTACTTTACGGTTTGGAATACTTGATAAAGTGTATTTACTCCATAGTGTTTTTGTAGTACCTTATAACTAGTGCTTTTATGGTGTTTTATGCTTAAATTTGGCTTGCTAAAGCAGCCAAACCAATTGCAGATTTAAGACAGATTGCCAAACCATTGCGTAATACTTTTGTTTTTCCAGAAATTCATATATATTTTCTCTATTTTCTTTCTCTGTTTTTGGGGTATGAAAAGAAGAGGACAATAGACAAGCTTATCCACTGTCTTTTTCCAGTTATGGATGAGACTCTCTTAAACTTGTTGACCTATTAAACAGTACAAAAATATTTAGTCATTTTATTGTTGGAAATTTTTCGTTTTCATTTCATTTGAGGTTTGTTTAGTTTCGGTTTTGACTGTTAATGTTTTGTTTCATAATTCCACTCACATTGTCGCTACTGGTTACGTTTGTGGGGAGAATATTAGTCAATCTAATGTTCATATAAACTATGCTACGGCGAGTCCCACTCTTCATCATTGGGGGGCAATTGATTATCTTTTGTCAATTTCTTTTTTGGTATTTATCAGCCTTGCTTTTGGCATGGCGTTTTTGTTGTACTTGGAAATTTACTTTATACCTGGAGTCTGGAGAACCACAACTAGTTTGCCTGCTCGCGTTGCGTGGGTGGCTGGGTTGGAACTTGAAACTTGAAGCTTGAAGCTTGAAGCTTGAAGCAACAAGCAAACACAAAACTACACACTATAACTTTGTGCCTTCTCAGACCATTCGGGCCAATCTTCACTGATTATACAAGCCCATAGTCTTATTTTCTAACAAAAACTTAACACTAAACCCTTCACATTTTGGGTCGATTTCTAGGGCTTTATTTGGAGAGAGTAATTCCAAAGTTAGTATTTAAACGGGTCTACCCAAAAAGCCGAGAAAGGTATCCAAATCTACGAGTTTAGATACCGTTATATCATTCCGATTCATACATATTAAGATATGAATATACCATATTTATTTCAAATCCAAATAAAAGGAAAGTAACAAAGAAAGGAACTTGTGACATTTGGGCACCACTTTTATGAGGTTTACTCGAGTGATTTGGAACCTAGGAGTTTGCACTCGATCTAAAACACCTAGAAAGGTATCAAAACCTACCAAGTCATATACCATTATAAGACTAAATTGCTTGTTTGGATATTACCATCCATATGTGTCAAGATCGGAATGTACAATAGCTATGTGAAATTCATTCCAAATATAATCCCTTGCAAATCCGATAAAGCCACATTCGAAGTACTACATATTTAGAAGTGATTACGACATTCCCACAATCACGTATAGTCAGAAGCACAATGTACCTTCCCATAAAGTCACTTAAACCGACTACTAACTGAGTTTAAGAAGAAGCACGTGAGACGTATTTATCCGTAAACCTCACACAAGACAAAAACATGTTGGGCTGGAAACCCCGGCCCAATACGAACTGAAGTTGGAAATTACAAGACCCACGAAACTCCAATATATTTTCGCCGAAGTGGAGGCATCGCGATGCTGTTGCTGTTGTCTCTACACAATACAAAACCCCAAAACACAAGCCATTCTCGTCATTCTCTCTCACCATTTCGAATTCTCTCGGATGAGTTCCGCACTTGTTCCACGTACCAAAAGCTCCGTCTCCAAAATCAAACACCAAAAATCCAATCTTTTCGCTCGAAATTCACTTTCATTGTAAATTCAGCAGCAGAAAAGCACCACAGAGATTAAGATTTCACCGCAACCATTCTCTCTTTTTTTTTTCCTTTTTCGATTTTTGGTGTGCGATCAGAGGCTCCAGTAGCTTCGCTGGAGATCTGCTCAGTAATCCGCTGCGGAAAGTGAGTATTCAACAATCTGCTTTTGCTTTTTTCAAAATGGCTTTTTTTCGGTTGTTAGTTTGTTAGTTTGTTAATTCTCTGTAATTTTGTGCTGATTTGTGGTTAATTTGTTCGTAGGGATGAAGAGAGTGAGAGACGATGTTTACGTCGGGGCTCAATTGAAGCGACCGCCTGGTTCTTCGCGCGGCGACTCGTAAGTCTCGTCCTTCGATTTTCGCACTCCTCAATTGCATGATTGCTGTTTGCTTTGTTCGAATTTGATTTCGGTTTCGGTTTTGGTTGCGTTTTGAATCGGTTTAACTGTAGTTGATCATTCTGTTGGGAATATTGTGTACTCTTTTTTGTTTATCGATAGTGGATTTGATTTGAGGTGCTGGTGCATGGGATTAACTTCAATTTGTTTGGGGTTTGTTATGTATTGGAGCTGAATTGAGTGATTATTCGGTTTTCGAAGGTAAATTGGATAGCTTTCTAAGGTTTTGTTGGTACAACGTTAGGAAGATGAAATCCGAAGCTGTAAAGAAATTTACTTTTAGGGTTTAGATTAATGTGGTAGACAGAATGTTGAAGAGGGTGGTATTTTGGCTTTCTAGAAATATGTTATATATTGGTTTTCTGTAAATTTGTGTTATGGATTTTAAAGCTCCGTGAGTTTCAAAGTGTTTGTTTTACTTTTAACCATTTTGTGGGTGGAACAATAGGCAATCCCAAATACCGGGTGGAGGAGGCGGAGGAGGGGGCATTGCGGTAGGTGGAGGAGGGGCCAGTGGAGGAGGAGTTGCTTCACAGAAACTGACAACCAATGATGCGCTAACGTATCTCAAAGAAGTGAAGGACATGTTTCAAGACCAAAAAGAAAAGTACGACATGTTTCTTGAGGTCATGAAAGATTTCAAGGCTCAAAGGTATTTCATTGTACCCATTCTTATTCTTTTTACCCTTGGTAATAAATGGCTGGTTGAGTTGACTGCTGATGGATTCCTGTTGTCTCTTTCAGAACTGACACAGCAGGTGTCATTGCAAGAGTAAAGGAATTATTTAAAGGGCATAACAACTTAATTTTGGGCTTTAATACTTTCTTGCCGAAGGGTTATGAGATAACCCTTGATGAAGATGAGACTCCACCAAAAAAGACGGTGGAATTTGAAGAAGCTATCAGTTTTGTAAACAAGATAAAGGTGAATACATTTGTTTTTATTTAGTAACAGGTGATGTTAATTTGTCGCTCTCTAATTGATGTCTTCTTGTCCTACAGAAACGTTTCCAAAATGATGATCATGTTTATAAATCATTCCTTGACATATTGAACATGTACCGGAAGGAGCACAAAGATATAAGTGAGGTTTACAGTGAGGTAAATTATATGTTATTTTAACGTCCAGCTTTTGATGTTAGAATTGGTATTTTGTTACACAAATTTTTGTTAGAATTGGTATTTTGTTACACAAATTTTCTTTCTTTCCTGGGAAAATACCATCCTCTATGTTCTTAGTAAGCTATTTGATTATCAGGTGGCCACTCTATTTGATGAGCATCCAGATCTGCTTGATGAGTTCACCAGATTCTTACCAGATGCATCAGCAGCTGCTTCGGCACATCAGGCTCAATATGGCCGCAATTCATTTCCCCGTTTCAATGAGCGAAGCTCGACTGCCCCCTCATTTCGACCAAGCCATATCGATAAGGTAATTGCATTATTCTATTTTCTTCTGATTTGTGTTTTCTGTTTGGTCACTAATTTGGAATGGGTGGCTGTGACCTTTTTTACAGCAACGTAGGAGGGATAGGATTATTAACTCCCATGGTGATCGTGATCTTAGTGTTGACCGTCCTGAGCTTGATGATGACAAAGGAATGGTGAAAGTGCAGAAGGAGCAGAGAAAGCGTTCTGAAAAGGATAGTAGAGACAGGAGAAATCGGGATGATGATGACAGAGAATTAGAGAATGATAACAACAGGGACTACAAATCACAGCGTTTTCCTGAGAAAAGAAAATCATCCAGGAAGGTTGAAGGTTTTGGGGCGGCTGCTAACTTTTCTCCGTATGATGACAAAGACTCCTTGAAGGGTGAGTCATGGTGGAAATATTTTAGTTATATGATTCATAGAGCTTTCCTCAAATGTGTTGCATTTGGGTATTATGGTTCCATTATTATGTGATGTTGCTTATGGTCTCTCCTTTTCATGTCAGGTATGTATAGTCAGGGATTCGTTTTCTGTGAGAAAGTGAAGGAGAGGTTGTGTAGTCAAAATGAATACCAGGAATTTTTGAAATGCCTTAACATTTATAGCAATGGAATAATTAAAAGGAATGATCTACAGAATTTGGTATGTGTTACGCCATCATGAGCACACAGTTCATCTCTCTATAATATTTCTTACAAAATTAACAATATTGATGCTGTTTCCTAGTTTGACATTTTATCTGACTAAATTGTTCCATCTCAGGTGACTGACTTATTGGGAAAGTATTCAGATCTTATGGAGGAGTTCAATGATTTTTTGGAGCGTTGTGAGAATATAGGTAACTGTCAGAATTTCTATCACTTTGAGTTGCTTTGTTGTGGTTCTTTGTCCTTTAGATTGTATCTGATTGGATTTAATCTTGCAGATGGGTTCCTTGCTGGTGTTATGAGTAGAAGTACGTGTACTAGTCTTCCTTGTTTTCCTTTTTCATAGGATAATTCAAGTTCCTCCACTATCTACATCTGGCAGAATGAGTGCTGCAATTTGATTTCTCTTGATTGTTTGCTTGCTTCTGTAATTTGAGAACCCTGATGGGTATTCTGTTGATTGCAGAATCTCTAAGTAGTGAAGGCCATTTATCGAGATCAGTGAAGGTAGAGGACAAAGATAAAGAGCAAAAGCGTGAAACGGAGGGAACTAAAGAAAAGGAAAGATACAGGGAGAAGTATTGGGCAAAGTCTATTCAAGAGCTTGACCTCTCTAACTGCGAACGTTGTACTCCAAGTTATCGGCTGCTGCCTGAAGATGTATGACTTAGATTCTATATTTCTAGGACTATATAGCAGCCTATGATGCTCAACTCATTGTTCCTTGTCTCTGTGCAGTATCCGATACCTTCAGCAAGCCAGAGATCAAAACTTGGTGCTCAGGTTTTGAATGACCATTGGGTGTCTGTGACTTCGGGAAGTGAAGATTACTCTTTTAAACACATGCGTAGAAATCAGTATGAAGAAAGTCTATTCAGATGTGAAGATGATAGGTAATATTATTATTTAATATAAGTTGTTTATTGCACATTATAAGTCATTTCCGCTTCTTTCCTTTTATTGGGGGTAGAGACCTGCATGCATTGATTCTTTGTGGGGAACTAACTTCTTTGATCTTGATATTGGCACGATTAGGTTTGAGCTTGATATGTTGTTGGAGTCGGTTAGCTCGACCTCTAAGAGAGCAGAGGAACTCTTGAACAGCATCAATGAGAATAAGATCAGTATGGAAACTCCATTCCATATCGAAGACCACTTCACTGGTATGCATTAGATGCCAAGTATTTATTCTGATATTTGAGCTTTTATCCTTTATTTGTTTTAGTTGCATTTTGCAATTTATGGGATTCTTTTTGGTGCAGCTTTAAACTTAAGGTGTATTGAACGATTATATGGTGACCATGGTCTCGATGTGATGGACATACTACGGAAAAATCCAACTCTGGCGCTGCCTGTCGTATTAACTCGGCTGAAGCAGAAACAAGAAGAATGGACAAGATGTAGATCAGATTTTAACAAGGTTTGGGCGGACATTTATGCCAAAAACCATTTCAAATCACTTGATCACAGGAGTTTTTATTTCAAGCAACAAGATTCAAAGAACTTGAGTAGCAAATGTAAGTTTTCTGAGATTGAAGATTAGTTTTCTTGAGCACTTATCTGTTTCTGGGTTCAATCATGATTCATGTATTTTAATTTTACTCCTATTGGGTAACAGCTTTGGTGGCTGAAATCAAGGAATTGAAAGAGATCAAGCAGATTGAGGATGATATCCTTCTGGCCGTCGCTGCTGGAAACAGGCAATCTATAGTTCCACATCTGGAGTATGAATATGTTGATACCAGCATACATGAAGACCTGTATAAACTTGTCCAATATTCATGCGAAGAGGTTTTCTCAACTAAGGACCAGTTAAACAAGGCTATGAGACTTTATACTACCTTTTTGGAGCCCATGCTGGGTGTTCCGTCTCGACCTCATGATTCAGAGGATGATGAAGATGTTGAAAAAACTAGGAACCGGGCTACGAATTGTACTGCATCAAGCATAGGAGAAAGCGATGGAAGTCCTGATGGTGATACTGCTATGTTGAATGTTAAGCCGTCTAAATCTGTGGGTAATGAAGAAACCTCTTTAGCAGAAGCAGAAAATGTGGCTAATGGGGATACTGTAGCTAAAGAAGATGCCAGTTGCAATGCAGATCGTGCTTGTAGGAACGACTCCGTTTGTGATAATATAAAACCCGAGAAAGACCAGAAGAATGTGGATGTCCCTGATAAAGGGTATCTGGGTACCTCAACAGATACCGTAAGGAAAGCAGAAAATGGTCATGGCAGAACCAGTTTAGAAGTGCCATCAGGTCTGTTTTTCAGAATTTATTTCCTTTTGTATTTTCCTGTAAGGTTTGGCATCTGAATGTTTTCTTGAGCTAGTTAGTGCTATGGTTTATAATCCTTTACGTAGTTAATGATGCTGCAATACTGAAATTGTTTTTGGTTTTGTTAAGGGTGTGCCGCAACCTCAAGATCTGGTGGCTCTATTGGTTGCAATGACCATTCACTGAAATTAAATGCTGATACCCTTTTGTTATCCGAGGTATGTAACTGGATGTTGGCATCTATGAGGGCTTGCCTTTGTTGAGATTACCATTTGGTTTTTACATTACATACTGATTTCAGTTGTTGCTTCAGGGGGATGATATTGCAAAATCTGTTTTAGTTTCTAATGGAGTCTTTCCAGAAAGCACTAAAGTTATTAGTCATCATGGAGAGCCTGTTGGCCCCTCTAAGATTGAAAAAGAAGAGGGGGAATTATCACCAAATGGTGACTTTGGAGAAGATAACTTTGTTGTCCCTGGAGATAATGCGGTGCAAGTTAGGCCTAAGGCAAACCATAGTGTTGAAAGTATGCAATATCAATCTGGGACTGGCGAAGACATTGGTCAGGATGCTGGAGAAAATGATGCAGATGCTGATGATGAAAACAGTGAAAATGTTTCCGAGGCTGGTGAAGATGTCTCCGGCAGCGAGACAGCTGGTGATGAATGTTCTCGAGAAGAGCAAGGTGAAGAGGAAGATGCTGAACATGATGATATTGATGGTAAGGCAGAGAGTGAAGGTGAGGCTGAAGTGATGGCTGATGGGCATGTAGTTGGAGGACATACCAACTCCTTGCAATTGTCAGACCGTTTTCTTTTGTCTGTCAAACCTCTTGCTAAGCATGTACCAGCTTCTTTGCTTGAAGAAAGAAAAGATTCTCGTGTTTTCTACGGAAATGATAATTTCTACGTGCTTTATAGGCTTCATCAAGTAAGGAGGCACCTTTTTTTTTACTTTCTCCAATTATATGATATCTCCGTTTCCTAGTAGATATACTTAAAGGATGATTTTGAATTTTTCAGATTTTATACGAAAGACTTTTATCTGCAAAAACAAATTCAACTGGTACAGAAATGAAGTGGAGATCTTCAAAGGATGGCAGCTCTCCAGATCAGTATGCCAGGTATTTTTTAGGGCATCTTATCTTTTATATATCTAATAGATTAGAACTGCAGAAAATGCCCCAAGAATTTTTAACTCAGGTGTGTTTATTCATCTATTGTGCAGATTTATGAGTGCTCTATACAATTTGCTTGATGGATCTGCCGACAATGCAAAATTTGAGGACGAATGCCGAGCAATTATTGGAAACCAATCATACATTTTATTCACATTGGACAAATTAATCTATAAATTTGTCAAGCAGGTTTGCTAACTCAAATTTCTATGCTTTGACCAAAAGAAAATTTCTGTCTGTGTTTGCTTTATGAGCCTATCTTCTGATTTGTGGTACTTTATGCAGCTTCAAACTGTTGCAACTGATGAGATGGACAATAAGCTTCTTCAATTATATGAATATGAAAAATCCCGGAAGACTGGAAAGTTTATTGATTCAGTTTATTATGAAAATGCACGTGTCCTCCTTCATGAGGAGAATATTTACAGATTAGAGATTGTAAGTTCCTGAAAATTGTCCATTTATGTCTGACTATTTTGTCTGGTTTTGTGATTTATTCATTTTAATTCATTTTTTGCAGTCCCCTGCCCCCACCCGGCTGTCCATCCAGCTAATGGACAGTTTGAGTGAAAAGCCCGAGGTGTTTGCAGTTTCTATGGAACCTAATTTTGCTGGATATCTGCAAAATGACTTTCTCTCAGGTTTCTCTGGAAAAAAGGAGCCACATGGAATTACCCTTCAGAGGTGATAATGTGCACTTCAGATTTTACATTGCATTAGATGGTAACAATAGGAGTCTAGGCTCTTCAAACAGTTTATGATGTGTTTTGGCGCGTAGTGTTCTCAATCCTTCTTTGACCATCTTCCGTATTGGCATATTTGACCCTATCTCCCTCTCTTACGTAAGAGTTATATAGATGTTAAAAGTTTTGATGTAGTCTCGTACTGTCATACCTCTCCGAAGAATTATGATAGCCTCAGAAATACCAGCCGTCAAAAGGATTTAGTCCTACCTGTATTCTTTCCGCAGGACAGCTAAATGTAAATCCTTTTGCATTTCAGTGTTACCTTATATTGATGATTGTCCTATACAGAAACTAAAGTTGCCTTGGGGTATAAAATGATCTAAAAGTACTGAAACTTTAGTTGATACTAACCGCACAAATTTTTATTATTATTAACTTTTTTTTTTGCAGAAACAAACGCAAATATGCAGGGGAAGATGAATCTTCTGCCTTCTGCAGGGCCATGGAAGGCGTTCAATTGGTCAACGGTTTGGAGTGCAAGATAGCTTGCAACTCATCCAAGGTATCGTGGCTTACCATGCTCATATGTTCTTTTACTCAGTATCAACATCAGTTATTCCTTTTTTACAACACATTATATTTTTCCCGTTATTTTTCTTGAATATGTGCTTTTGTTGTTTTGGAATTGTTTGCCAATGGAGTTCTATTCACCAAAGTATCATTGTGGCAGATCTCTTATGTTCTTGACACAGAAGATTACTTCTTCCGTATGAGAAGGAAAAGAAGAAGTCTGTCTGAGCCTAGCTCACCACATTGTGATCAGACGAGAGTACAGCGGTTCCACAAATTCTTGTCAGTCTCAGAATAGCATAGGAGGAGATTTTCTTTTGGATTAGCAAGCTGAAAGGTAGACATGAGATGAACATGTTTGAAACTTTCATCTATGCATTTTATTACCCTCTACCAGTATGAGAGTGGTTGGAATGAGATTATATCCTTGTTTTTGGCAACAGGTGCCATTCCCTCAATTTCGGACAGAGTGGAAAAGGAGAATGTTGAGCCTGGACATGTACACATGTAGCGTGTACGGGTCAGAAGATTGGCCTAGGAGCCATTGTTGTGTATATAAAGGTTGGTGTATGATAGTTTCGTAGAAAAGGTATTTAATCTATTGTTCTTGATCTTGTCATAGATAGGATCTTTTCTTCACCCGTTCTTCACCTTCATAAACACTGTAACAACTTGGTCAAATAGCAGAAAAGCGCGAGTTTTTAACACACCGCGAGTTCTCCATTGTCAAGTATGACTTGCAATTTCATACCAGCATTTTGCAGGCATTGCTGCATCTTTATTCTTTCACACCAGAAGATTATTTTTTGTAGAGCAAGTTTTTGCTAATCTCAATGTAAAATAGTGTGATCAATATTTATCAATAGGAGCTTACAATTCGCACCTGTACTCTGGATCTTCATCAAAAATTTGGTCTTCTCTGGAAAATGGGTCTGGCATATAGTATTTCTGTCGTATCTTTTTCATATATGCTATATGATACAGAGCATAGGGTGCAGTAAACACAACGTTACATTATTTTGGTATATCTTTGCTTTGAACATAGTGTGTTCCAGCTGGGCATTCTTTTCCCAATGTTCTCGGGGGTAATATTGTAAGTCACATTGACAAGTGAACGAGGCCCGTAGAAGATGGTTTTAGCATATGGGCCGGGCCGGGGCTTAACCTGGCCTCCCGGCCAAGAAATATCGGGCCGTCACGTGGTTCTTGCATGCGATTGCGTAACGGACTTTCTGCATGCTTTACTCTCTCACGTCACTTGTGGCTACAGCTCCGCCAAGCCAACAGATCACAGGGATCATATCCTATGTTACCAAGATGCCCATGGCTTCATTCTTTTCTATAGCCACTTTTCCTCTAATTATTCCCTTTAGAAACACAAAAATAATGTATTTCTAAGAGAATAATTTGAAAAAATTAGATACGCTTGCAAATGAAGCAAAAGAACGGTCTGTATTCACCAAGAAGTTTCGATGGTTGGTAGTTTAGTTAAGAAAAGTTGTTGCTAAAAGTTAAGAAAACTTGAGTCTCATGCTGTATGTTTGAAGTCTTCTTACCTGTGCATGTGGTATGTATACCTACATTGAATAGTGCGTTTCGTTCACTTTGCGATTATGTATTTATTCGTCATTATGTTTTTTGTACTATTAATCACTCATGAATCATGGTGATGCACATTGTACTAATGACACCATGGTTGGGTTAGAAGCACTAGAAGAAATGCCCATTTTTTTCAAGTGATATTTTTCATATTTGTGGATGTAAGATTCTTGCAAAATGCGAAGGCTCTGCTGATAAAAATCTAGGAGGGATCTTCGAAGGCTTAATCCTAAACAATCAGATGTACAAGGCACAAGAACTATCAAAAGTACCACAAAGCGATCAATCATATCAATGTGAAACTACTTTTGGTGATTTAGATTATCACAGTTCTTTACAGTGCTAATTATACAAGTTTAATGTCTCGATGTGGAAATATAAGAGAGGCAGAAATGTAGTAGACAAGAGAAATGATCCTTCTGACGAGTACTCTGCTAAATTAGTGCAATGTGAACCAACAGCGAAAGAACAAAACTATCAGTATAATCTTAACGATGATATGAAACCGACCTTAAACAATTGAAGTGAATCAAAAGAGGAGCAGATATTGCACAAGTTGTTTGATATGCCGATTTTACCAAGAATTATCCATTTTGTTTGTAATTATAATATGCGGAAAAGGGTAAACAAATTCCATTGTTATTCCGTAGTTTAGCACATTACCCGAGGTAATCCGAGAGGTGAGAAGTCAAATTTCTGCCAAATTCTCCATTAAATAGGAAAGGAAAAAAAAATGGCTACTAATAGTTTTTCACGCCGGCAATTATTCGTTTGTAAAAGTTTTAATGGCGAAAAGCGTTGCCTTTTCAACGTTTCTTAACGAGTTCAAGGTCCAAAATCTGAAAAGGCACATTAGCGGCGGTCATTTTCGCCGGTATACGATGTTAAAAGTACTATTTGGGGGCGAAGTTGATTTCGCAGCTAAAATTCGCTTAAAGAATTTTGAGTTCCGTCCCTCCCCATTTGCAATCCGTGGAAAATACTCAATATCAAAACCAGACGTCTGTAGATTCATTTTTCTCATTGATATTTAAGGAATACAACAAATAATTATAGTGCGACTACCCAATGCATTCCAACTTCAATGTTAAGACCCTTACGTCCTTGATTGCAGCTTCGTGTAGCACATGTGACACAAGATTTTTCATGACATTCAATGGAAACTGGTACACACTTTTCATTCTTTCCATGATTTCCGTGATCATGTCCAACAGAGTCGTGTGAATGCTAGTGATGTTGGGAGTGAGAACATAATCAAGATCCACCACGGGCATGATGATGATCTTCATGAAAGAAGATCAAACCAACCACATTGACAAGAAGTCCTCCAACTGAAAAAACTAATAAGCTGCTAGTCGATATCTCCTGGGAGTCCAAAATCCTCTCAAACGACTCCAACACTATCAATGCCCCAACCAACACCAGGAAAACAGCATTAGTATATCCCGAAAGAACCTCAAATCTTCCCTGCCGTAGTTGAATTGACCATATGTATGGAACATACAGCTCAATTGCCAGAGCAGCACAATCAAACAACATATGGCACTTTGACAAGAAGTCCTCCAACTGAACAAACTAATAAGCTGCTAGTCGATATCTCCTGGGAGTCCAAAATCCTCTCCAACGACTCCAACACTATCAATGCCCCAACCAACACCAGGAAAACAGCATTAGTATATCTCGAAAGAACCTCAAATCTTCCCTGCCGAAGTTGAACTGACCATATGTATGGAACATACAGCTCAATTGCCAGAGCAGCACAATCAAACAACATATGGCACTTTGACAAGAAGTCCTCCAACTGAACAAACTAATAAGCTGCTAGTCGATATCTCCTGGGAGTCCAAAATCCTCTCCAACGACTCCAACACTATCAATGCCCCAACCAACACCAGGAAAACAGCATTAGTATATCTCGAAAGAACCTCAAATCTTCCCTGCCGAAGTTGAACTGACCATATGTATGGAACATACAGCTCAATTGCCAGAGCAGCACAATCAAACAACATATGGCAAGCATCAGATATCAGTCCCAGACTATGCGACTGAAGAAAAATGAATTTATATGGGCACGGGAGAAAGTCTATGCGCTGAACAAAATGTGGCAATCGGTGCTTGGAACTACAATGTCGAAAATCATTGCTTCTGGAACTGTAATCATAGCAGCAAAAAATAGAGACTACGGCAGAAGTACTTTTAATTGTGCCCTGAAAAGATAGCTAAGAGTTCCACGAATGTCCATCTGAACGTATCAATCAAGCAATTATTAGTTTCCCAGTGCATATCCAGAATTCCAAATTAATATTAATCAAATGGTGTAAGATCATGAAGTGTGGAAAGAGAAGATTACCTGATCGCAACATACAAGTTTCGTAAGCAACGGATAGAAGTCTCTTAGATGCGTTCTGAAATATAACACATGCCTTGAAGCACCTGAACGACCTAAAGAGACAATGTCATCTGTTAATACTTAAACATACAATTTCACAAGGAGTTTTTAATTGATTGAGCAACATGAACAGAAAAGGCAGGAACTATATAAGCAGATATGACGAAAAGAACCCGCATAACGTCTCATCCCCATCTTCTCATTAAAACTGAAGAATCTTCATAGTAATGTAGTCTGATCACAGAACTCACAGTCCAACAAAGACAATCAATTAGAAATGACAAAAACACATTTAACAATTTCTTGTACCTTAAAGTGAGGGACTGTTCTCTTAAGGAAATCCGGATACAATATATTAGCTCCCTCTTACAATTGCTGCCACTTATGCACATCCTCTTTAATCAGAAACTGTGTAGTAGGATCATCCGATTCGTCGAGAATTTGGATCAACAGCTTCGATTTCCACCAGTCCAAATTGCACACAGCCAGCAATTGATTGCTGATATACACCTGAATTCCAAACACTAGAACTAATCAGACAAGTGAAAAAACAGAAATAATCAGACAAAAGTAAAAACACAAACATTTACTTGAGCTTGAAACTTGTAAAGTTACCTCCTTTTCATTGCACATTGGCATCTGAACAAGAACCATGGAAAAAAAAAAACTGATTTTTTCTGGATTTCCCATTCCTGATTAGTTTCTTATGAACTGAAAGATCAAGTCTTTAAGTTGGAAAGCTTTCAATTTTTGATTAATCCAATATCATCAAGTCAAAATTCATTCTACCATGGTCAAATTCAGTTCAGTCAACACCATAATATAGATTATACAATCATCAATCGTGCATTGAAAGAAACTAATGAAATTACCAATAACCCAGAAGATTCGATTCTTCTTCTTTGTAAAGGTTTTTGCAATCGGGAATTGCAGATTCGAAATTAGTTTGAGAAGATTTGGTACTTACCCGAGGTGACAAAATCAACGGCTACCAGAAGCTTGAACAGAACGGCGTCGTGTTATTGGTTCAGACCTCCGATTCAGATTTGTTTCCGTTGTCCCAAAATCTCTCTCGCAGTATGCAACGGCTACTAATTCGACTCCATCGTCGTTGAACTGAACGGCGTCGCTTCTCCTATTGGTATAGGTTGGGCTGGTACGAGTCCAGCCCAGTAATCAATTTAGGCCCGATCTATTGTGGGATGCTCTCCATTGGATGATTTCGGTAGAAAATTTTCTTGGACTTGGTTTTATGGTCGTTGGATTTTAATAATAATTTTGATCCACCGGATATAAAGTGAAGTCCGATGGAGAGAAAATTCGGCATTTCCATATAAACAAGACAAAATTTTTTAGACAAAAGGACATCAGAGGTGGAAGAACAAAAATGGGGGCGTATGATTGATGGGTAAAATGTCTTAAGTCTTCATCGACTATATTAGACATTTGTTTTCTAATGTACTATATGTACGCGCCCATGAGCTCATGTGACTCTTTTATTCGAGTGATATTTGATATCCCCGTTTTTTCCACTTATTTATAGCTTAAATAGTTAAGAGGGGTATGAATCTCAAATTGCACATTTGACAGTTCTTCTACCTAACTATCGTTTTGTACCCAATTCTCAAAAGACACAACTATTGTCAAAATGTAATGAGGTTAAAATCATTTTTGCATTAGTTACGTAAGTTAAGAGTATTTGTCTCTGCACTCCAAAATTAGAGCTCCTCTCCATATTCCTTGTTTTCAATGTAAATAAGCTTAGATCACAAGGGCATTGAAGGAATAGAGGAGCTACATGAAAACAGGCAAGGCTTCGTGTTGGGCCGTGGGAACAAAGAGGAGGAGAGGTGAGGAAGAAAAGCAAAGCCAGGGGAATTCGTAATATCCACTCCCTCCCTATCCACCCACCTACATAATTACCTCTAAATCCCCAATCTTTTTTTACTATTTTCCATTTTTTTCATTTCCCAAATTCGCATTTTCATTTCATCTCTCTCCAAATCCCCAATTAAAATCCTCCTCTGGGTTTTCCGAAGCTAGGGTTTTTGAGAAATCGAATTCAACTTCATCTCCGATGAGTTCCGGCTCAATCTCCTGCCCTCCGGCCGTCCCCAAAGACCTGTCCAAGAAGAAGCGGGTATTAATTACGCAAATTCAATCTCCATTTTTCTCTAATTTACTCATGCATGTGGCCCTTTGTGCATGTTTGATTGCTTTGGAAATGGAGGGAAATTCAAATGTGGAATTGAATTCTAGTTTTCGGAATTGCTCCATTTGATTCTTGTAATTTGGATTGAATTTGGTTTTCTTTGCTTCGGTTTGTTTTTTTTCAGACGAACAGGTTGGCCAAATTGAAGCAGAGCAAGCTCGATGTTCGCCGTGAACAATGGCTTTCGCATGGTATTGCTTCTATCTCTGTTTCAATTTTCTTTCTGGAGACCAAACAGCACTTAAAAGTTTGATTTTTTTTTTTTAGTGGAATTTTGGTTGGTTTAAAGTTTTCAACTTTCACTAGGAACTGATAGATTTTTACTGAAGTTTCGATCTTTTGTTAGTTTTTCACTAAATTTTGAAGCATGATTGGCTAGAATAGGGATACAGAGGTTGTTTTAAGCTAATTTAGAGTCTCTGATCAACTCCAGTATGAATTGAGAATAAAAAGTAGTAAAAAGAAGATGTGTATCGCATCTATAAGCTTGACATGTTGAAGTTAAGCTGGTCTCTTTGGCAAGACTAAAATGTGGTGGTCGTTATCAAATGATGTCTCGATTAGTTCTCTGCTAAATTTATGTATTGGGAGAAGCCTCTTTATGTCTTAGGTAATGTTAAAAAACCAGACCAAGTCCCCAAGGTTTGTTTTCCAGAACTGTGGTTGGATCAATCCTGAATAAGACTGAAGACTGAAGAATGACCTAATTACTTACTTAAACTCCTGAATTGCCACCTGATAGGTTCCCTTCTTTCGTTTGTTACTGACCGAAATGCTGCATTTGATGATAACCATAGCACTTTTGGTTGTATGGAATAGTTTATAAACTCTTGAATGTTTCCCAAGTTTTTCTTGTGGATCTTAATGAATTCGATCTGTAATGCAGTGAAGAATAAAGGGCAGAAGGTGAACTTGGATGGTATGGGTGGGTCTCCTTCTACACCTTCTAGGCAAATAGATAATATGCAAAATGGATCATTGGACAGTTTGGACACAAGTTCAACAGGAGGGGATAATGATAATTCAAGCATCCATGATAGCGATTTGGAGTCCCTGATGAACAGCCCGAGTGGAAGCAGTTTGGCTAGCAATGATTCAATGAAGAATCTCAGTGAGAGCAGCAGCAGTGGTTGCTGTGGAAGTTCCAGCAAGGAGGATGCTGATGATGACTGTCTAGATGACTGGGAGGCTATGGCGGATGCTCTAAATGCAGATGACAATAAGCATGACCCCATTATTGATTTTCCTGCCAAAGCTGAAGTCAAGGTGGAACCCACAGGTCCTGAACTGTCTACTAAGACTCCAGGAGCTGAAATATCTATATCCGAGAACAGAAACACGGATCCTGGGTCACGTAGGATGCCTTGTGCTTGGAGACCGGATGATGCTTCCCGTCCTCAGACCCTACCCAATGTGCCAAAGCAGCAGAGTTTCCTGGCGGAATCAGACTGGCATTGCGGCCATGGAGCCATTGCATGGGCATGGCAAAGTATTGTGCCCCAGCCTTCTTCTTGCCCCATATGCTATGAGGATTTAGATGTCACAGATTCGAGCTTTCTTCCTTGTTCGTGTGGCTTTCGACTTTGCCTTTTTTGCCACAAAAGGATTCTAGAGGCGGATGGGCGTTGTCCAGGCTGCAGGAAGCAGTATGATCGTGCAAATGGAGTTATGGGCTTTAACGGAGGAGGCACAACTTTTAGAGTAGCTTGATCTTGGAGTATGGGAAGTAGATCCTAGAAAAAGAGTTTCCATTTCTTGAAGCTTATGCATATCGGCTTTCTCTGTTGGTGTGTCTGTGTTGGAGGTGTGTGTTGCTTATATCAGTATTAACAAAAGTATAGAGTGATAATAGAGGAGGGAACAGCACATGATAACAGCTTGGAACTATGGTGAGTCCAATTTCTGTATGGTGTTTAGCATATGTTGGTGTAGGAAATTGATGCAGTTATATGTGAATACATGGGGATGATGGTAAAGTCTTACAAAATAAGAAATTCAAGTATAATTCACTTCTTTTACTTGTGTTGCAATTTGCATTCTATCTTTTGGAACAGTTATTATTCTTGAGTTGCAGAGTAAACTATGAACAATGAAATATTAGAAAGCTCCGTGTTTAGAGGTGGCCGTTGAAGGTCTAGTGGAGTTACTGCATCTAATTTTGAGTCTGTTTCTTTCGGTTAGATGCCTTGTTTCTGTAATAGAGCGGCTCATTCATGTTCTCGATTATTGGATGTTGTGGTCTAGGAAACTAATGTTTGTATTGGACTTCCGTGGAGACTACTAGTTCAAATTGCCTTTCAAGGGGATACTTGTTTGGCTTGAATTGTTGTGCATCACAAATATGGAGTTGCCAGTTGTGTTTTGGAGGAAAAGGCAAAGATTGGTGGTGACGACCGTCTGGTAGTTGCCAACTTGCCGTCTTCACCAGCTGCAATGCGCATCTGTCCATGTGACCTGTTCAACTCTTGGAAAAATTGAAACTATGTTGATTATTTACATTTCTTTTCCTTTTCTCTTTGTTCAGTTCACATTATTAATCACTGGCCATTTCGGACATTTTGATGTTTTCGAATCCAATGATAACATGGTATCATATAGCTTTTGTTGTAGAAGTCTTAGCTTCAAAGCCTCTCATTTCCGTTTGTTAACCATGTGTTGGTTGTATACATGGGATTCGAGAGCACACTTGTTCTAACCAACTTGCGTTCTAAAGTTGAGGCGGTAGGTTTATGAGTGTATTTAGAGAAGTTGTGGGCTACATAGAAGAGTTTATGAAAATTGACTTATTATGGATTTAAGGAGTAAATATTTGAACGACTTGAAATAAAAAGTCCTAAAAACTAAGCTAACATCCACAGCATGTGGTAACATGTCAATTACTAATATAAGAAACATAATAATGTCGATACAAGCTGTTCAAAGCACATGGCCACATGGATTCCTTCGTAGAGGGTGCACTGAACCTCCTCGAAGCCTTCCCCCAATGGGAAAAGGAAAACTCACCCACCATTATAAATTCAAAGCTCCAAACCGAAAGCCATAAGAAAATTCCTCAACTCCCAAAATTTTATTCAAAAACCAACAAAGCACCATTTTTTAAATACGCGTTTTTATTGTTAACGCTTAATACAAATATAAAAACCGTGTTGAACTTTTTCTCATTTCCCATAATCTCCTACTCTGTTTCTTTGACCATTTCACTTCAAAACTACACGCATTTTCTCCCCTTCTTTCCATTTTCCATTCCCATTCCCATTGCAAAGCTCTTAATTTTCCCCTCTGATAAATCGATATCGGAGGTGGGAGGATCGAACTCGGATATTTCATGCTCTTAAACAACCAAGCTACAGGTCTCTCGAGCTGGAAATAAGATCATGTTTTTTGTTAAACCAATTTTTGTGCTTCTCTTCCTTCTACATTCGATTCCCTTCCCCACAAATGCAATCCGGTCGTTTCCCGAATCACAACAAATTCGAATGGTCAGCTCCGCCGCCGACGCCGCCGTGGAATTCTCCGAGGCGCCGGAATACACAAACGGAATCAGCTGCCCTGTTTTGAGTTCCAAAAATCTGGGTTTATCTTGCGATCCTTCTCTCGTTCATATCGCAATGACGATCGACTCCGAGTACTTGAGAGGAACAATGGCGGCGGTCCACTCTGTTTCGAAGCACGCTTCTTGCCCGGGAAACATCTTCTTCCACTTCATCGCCTCCGATTCAAGTTCAGTCAATTTAGACGACCTCAGCCGCATTGTGCGATCAGCTTTCCCTTCGTTGAGTTTCAGGGTTTATGTGTTCAGAGAAGCGATTGTGAAGAATCTGATTTCGAATTCGATTCGAGAAGCTCTCGACAACCCGTTGAACTACGCCAGAAGTTACTTGGCTGATTTGCTCGACCCGTGTGTCGAGCGAGTGATTTATCTCGACTCTGATATTATCGTCGTAGATGATATTCAGAAGCTGTGGGGGATTTCGTTATCTGGGTCGAGGGTGATCGGAGCTCCGGAGTATTGCCATGCGAATTTCACCAAGTACTTTTCCGACGAGTTTTGGAGGAGCTCTGACCTTTCAAAAGTTTTTGATGGGAAAAGTCCTTGTTATTTCAATACTGGCGTGATGGTGATGGACTTGGTGAAGTGGAGGAACGGTGGGTTTACGAAGAAGATTGAAAGTTGGATGAAGGTTCAGAAGGAGAAGAGGATATACGAACTGGGTTCTCTGCCGCCGTTTCTGTTGGTGTTCGGCGGCGATGTGGCGGCGATTCATCATAGGTGGAACCAACATGGGCTTGGTGGCGACAATGTGGTGAACAGCTGTAGGCCTTTGCATCCCGGGCCGGTGAGTCTGCTGCATTGGAGCGGCAGAGGGAAGCCGTGGCGGCGGCTCGATGGCGGGACGCCATGTCCGGTTGATCTTCTTTGGGCGCCGTATGATCTGTACAGGCACCATGTTCATCATCTTCATGATCAGAATCAGCTTCCTCACCACCACCACCAAATACAGCAACAATTTTCAGTCTTGTAGTGCAGGATTTACTTGAATTTTTTGATTGTTCATTCTTTTTGTTCCATTCAATTCATTGATAGCACATACGATATAGGCTTTACCATTGTACATGGAGAGATTTGGACATAGTGAAATCTTTAGAATGCATTGTTCCATTTTCTGCCAAGTTGGTCTCAAATTTTTGAATATACCTTGGCAATTGGCAGTTGGCACATGTGGCCTCTTGTTCCATCCAGGTTGGACAGAAATATAAATACTATGGTCATCACCACTTACATGTAATAGATCGTGTAATGCCTGTGAGATCCTCTCAATGGTGAATTTCTTCAAGATCGTCACACTCTTACGATTTTTTCCTCAGTTTGTAACTTTATTTAACAGGCAACTCGGCAACAAGAAGTTCAACACTTGCAGAGCAAGTAATTATTTGCTGCAAAGAATCTGATCTCCTGCAAGAAACAATGACTACAAAAGGAGTGTGGTTCTTCTACATGGTTCAGATATGCATTTTAGACTAAGATTAAAGGGGCTGAAACGTGCAGCTAGAAGTAATGTGGTATTCTATAAAAAGGCTTCTTTCATTAGAAAGACGCATACTAATGATACAGATGGGCATGAAAACAAAAAGGTTAATATAGATGAAACATGAAGAATGTACAGGAGAGGCCCCTCTCTTTCGTCTCTTCACAATAATCCAACAACACAACTCAACTGTAATCTGTTCTCTAAGCCTCTTAAGTGATGACCCAGCAACATACACCTGCCATCAGAAAAGTAAATTTTAGAGTGCAATCGACAATTGCAACTGGTTTAATTTCCAAGACAATAGGGAAAGTGCACATGGAGGGAAAGTGGAGCATATGCGTCTATTCTATATGAACAAGAACATTTCCCAGAAGCACTTATTGCACTGCAGTTATAGACAACTATGGAAAACAATGCATTTAAGAACGAAGAGGATGGAAGTCTAACCAGAAAAGCAACTTCGCTAGGTAATCTCGTGAAGTTCCCACGGTATCACAAACTTCTCCATCAGAATCTAAGCCGTTTTCGCTATTCCCCGCAACTAGATCTTCCACAAATTCTGAGGAAGTACCGTCTTTGAAGAATCTCTGCAGTATATTTTCAACAAGCTGGTGTATAATTTCCTCCACCTCTGATGATGATGGCCGAGATAACTCAGTCACCTGTAGAAACGAATGACAATATTATTGTCAGAGAAGACTTCATACAAAACTCAACTCCAATTCGGAGCAACCAAAAAGTTAGCAAAGAGATTACAGCACATTACCATACTAGAATCCAAGGACCGTAGATACTCCAACAAATCATTCCTATGTCCTCTGTCATGTTCTAATTGAACATTCTCCTGCTGTCGAGCTTTCAGTTCCTGAAACACAGAGCAACAAAGCATTAAGAAACTCCAGTACGAAATACACACAATTCATTAACCCTACTGAAGAAAGCTCAAAACACCAAATCCTGCGAAGTGAACTAAGCTCCAGCACATTTAAATTCAACTATAAATTAAGCTCAAAAGGACTAAACTTGCACACAAGAACAATCCAAAACTTGCTCAGAAACTAACAGAAAACTTCTAACAGACAAGCTTTGCAAACTAAAAATCGAAACTTTTCGCTACTTTAAACACAGAAATTGGACATTGAACAAATGCACTAGCAACTGTGGAAAGCTACAATGTCAGAATTGAGCTCACCTCCTTGGCATTGGTCAACTCCGATTGCAACCTCTGAACATAATCCAAAGCCGCCGGAGACAAATCCCCGAACACTTTCGGAGTCGCTACCGGCTCCAACTCTTCGTTACTCATCCCACTGCCATCTCCACTGCCCATTTCCCCACTCTCTGCCGTCTCCGCCCCGCCACCAATCTCCAACCGATCCAATCCCAACGAACTGTCCGATGAAATGTCGAAATTTCTCATCAACGATATCCGATACTCCGCATTCCACAGCGTATATCTGATTAGTCCCAATCCAATTTCAATTAACACAACCAATTAATCTCCGAATTGAACGAAATGCGAATTATTTCATTATTTAATTAATTAATTACCCGGTGATTATGGATGAGGCGAGGAGGTTATCTAACGGCGCTCTGCAAACCCTAATGGTGACGGAGAACTGATCGGACGGGAGTAACCCCAGCATAGTCGAGATGGTCTGCTTCATCGAGTCCTTGGCGGAGTCGGAAACTCCCTTGGAGATAACGGACGTGTCCAACGGCTCAATCCGCTTCACCATGGCGGCGATTACGGAGAATCCGCGGTCGAACCCGGACTTTCGAGTCGAGACGAACTCGTCGGAGACACCACCGCCGTCTACGCCGGAGATAAGGCATCGGACGGCGATGGGAGCTGAACTGTTCGCGGACAAGCGGTGCGGCCGGAAAGACGGCGGAAGGAGAGGGCGGGCGAGGAGATGGCGGGAAATCGGAGGCGGTTGGCGAGGTTTTACGGCGGCGCGGTAGAGAATGAAGGCGGGGGATGCGGCGGCCGCCATTATTATTACAAGCTGAGCTCTGCGCCTCTGATTATTCTGTCCTGCCTTATGTGGCCCGGTGCTTACTGGAATCTTTATCTTTCAATTTTTCTGTTTTTGTTTGCTTGTGTCACCTGCCAATTCGGTTGTGCGATTCCCCCGGGATGTCGATCGAATTACGGATTCGCCACTGGGCGACCAGGCGCTTTGGGTAGACCGCAAATTAAACCAAGACAAGTTCCAATTTTTTGGGTCAATTATGCAAGTTCCAATTTGGTTTGAGATTTGTAGTGATTTGAAATCTTAGTCGGAGGTAGTTGAACTCGAAATACGAATTACTCTTACTATTTACCAGCTAAGTGAGAATAACAAATAAGTAAGACCTACATATTATAATAAGTTCACTTAAATCACACGGCAATATAATGGTCACGTCCGAAATTGTATTTTTTCAGTTTCGTGAACTAAGCAATGACCAAAGTGCTTAATTACTAAAATAAAGAAATAGCAATATGTGGTACTCAGCTGTAGGCCCCTTGCTTCACTAAACCAGGAATTCAAAATCGATTTGTTGGCACCTCCATCGAAGAAGAATCTAGAAGATTTAAGACCACACACAGAATGGTCGACCCCAGCTTCCCAATTTGCAACCTAGTGGCATTAAACGCTGCCAAACCGGGTCGTTTTGGATGTAGGAGTTTACAGTAATACACCTTCTTTGTGCATCTCTTAACAGATTATCAAGAATCTTTGAATGCAAATGGGATGGCAATCCAGAAACAGATACACAAGGAGGGAAAATGCAGAGTCTTTGATGAAGTCCAAATTTCCAAATGATTACAACATGAAACTGAAACTATTTCATCCTTCATTACGTAAAACAATCCAACAACACATTAACCAATAATGGCAAAGTATTCAAAATAAACCAAGACAAGTTTGTTCTAATATACTAGCACTCTAGTTCACAACAAGCCAAAAGACATTGATCGAAAGTAGGAAATCCTATGGATCAACTGTGCTTACTTGTTGCCACTCACCATCAACAGATTCTTTCCACAACGTAACGTTGTTGTTTCCATCAGCCACAGCCAGCAAGTTTCCGGTTAGCGACCATGAAACTCTCCAAACCGGGGTATTGAAATCCTTCAAAACCCTGCCCTCCCATTGGTCGCCTTCCTTTGCCACAGTCCAAATCACCACTGTTCCATCCTGCGAAGCACTTGCAATTGTCGATTTGGGAAGTCCCAAGTTAGGTGCCCAGGCTACATCTCTCACCCAATCACTGTGCATTTGAAGGGCAGGGAAGCAATCCATCTTCCAATTCCCATTGTACAGCTTCCACACCTTCACAGTATTATCACAACCGCCAGAAGCAAGCTTATGAACAGGATCAAGCAGACCAGATCCGACTAGAGCACCAGGAGCCATAGATGGAGCCCATGAAACCGAGGTTACTCCAACAGGGTGGGCTTGGTCAATCCTAGTTGTGTCCCACCCACCATCTGCCCTGGCAGTAAAAACCGAGATATTCCCATCGGAAGAGCCGCAAGCCAAGATGAGGCCAAGCTCATGAGGTGCCCAAGCAATGGAGTTTACAGATGACTTGTGATCATTAAAAACATGAGCCTGTTGCCACTCATTTGGATTACCCTCCTTCCAAATGATCACCTGTCCATCATAGGAACATGAAGCAAGGATCGAACCGAACTTGGGATGTGCCCAAGCTACCTCCCACACAGGGCCCCTATGAGCTGACAATGTAGCAAGGTGCTGCGAACTGGAATTGTTGCTGACACCAATTATCTTAATGGTGGCATCCGACGACGCTGTTGCTAGACGTTTTCCATAGTAATCCATGACTACATCGTGGACAGTGTCCTGGTGGCCCGTTTCAATCTTCTGCGCCGGCATCGTTACTGATTTCTTCACTTCTTGTCAGTCTCTTCGATTTATTGGTTGTATCCCCTTTACAATTCCTATGGATTCCAAGGGTTTGCATATCAAAATCCATGGAAAATATTATTCCAACTAATTTCTACCAATTGTGCACTTTAAATCCTTCAAATCTTATATCCCAAATCAACAAAAATATAAATACTGACAATATGCATCCAAAAGACTTACATCATGTCAAAAAATCAACTGAAAATTATCGATTTCAGCTTTAATTACAGCTAAAAACAAATTCTACTATCAGAAATTCGAGAAATTGTAGATTTAATAATGTTCTCTCTATAAATAAAGATCTACGAACGACGTATAATAGATCTGAGAAGTTCGTAATCTCTATAACAAATTTCATGTCACGAAAACGAAATTCCAATACGGACCATAGAGGAGGAACAACATACCTCAGGCGGGGAGAGAGGACACGACGTCGTATCCGATCGGAGGTTCAGTTCAGAGAAACGCTTTATCGCTTTGTAAAACAAGTTCTTCGATTTCAAGGATTCAGCTCTGCGTGTTTTTTCATAGAGAATGTCTGATATATGATTATGGACCTGGCCTCCCGTATGGCCCAAATAAGCCCAATTTAGCCCAATTAGGCCTTTCCAAATAAGGAATTTAAAATTTACATACCCGTGGTATGAAGTGAAGGGAAATGGGGAAGAATTCTTAATTTGAAGAAGTAATGCGAAGTTGATAACATATTCCTTTCTTTGGTAGGTGAATAATTCTTTTTTAATTTTTTTTTATGAAAGGAACTTTCATTATAAATGAGTTTGGATCGCGCCGAACCAAGGAGTACATGGAAAAACTAATACAAAGATAAGAGGGGGTTAGTTTGTGGTGAGTTAGTACAGTAGAAAAATTAAGTAAGTAAACACACACTTAAAAGACATCTTTAAACAATGTTAAGAGATAGCGTTATTGGATTAAGAGTAAATTGGTAACTTCACTTCTACCTTTGAAGCACCTCTTTTTGAAAACAACTTTTCTTACGCTTTCTTTCACTTCATTTCATTTCGTTAGCATGTAATATATTTTCTAAAAGTATCTACAAGAGACTAGCCAAATGCCCTTTTTCTTTTTTTTTTTGCTATTTTAACTAAAAGTTCAAGATTTCTCATTTCCGGGAGACTAAACAAAATAATAGTCAAACTAGTTTTTACGAATAATATTTAGTCATATTTAATCAAGAGGAGAAAGAAAGCTAAATTCAAACTAAACAAAACCAATACCAACATAACACCGAAAAATTAAAAGTCAATAGTTGCACAAGGAGGTCGCTATAGATAGAAGACCAGAAGAACAGTCTCCAAAACTACGGGTCGTTTTGTACCCTACTATCAACAAAGGAGAGAAGTAAAGTCGGTCTTGTCTTCATTTTCTTCTTCCCACCATCAACAACAACTGTTCTTCACAAAAATTGGATCCCAATTCTTCCTCTAAACACGCAGACATTAGATTAGACATTACTTCTTCAGCACAGTTTACCTAAAGCCCAAGCCCACCAACAACGCCAAACAGCATCGCCGTCGGCGGCGGCGGAAAATGGCGTTCTCGTCGTACATTGGCAGCACCCGCCGCGGCGGCTGGACCAACAGCCTCCTCCCGTCGTCCTCCTCCCCCGGCAACCCCAAATCCAAGCTCACCCGAAAGCCCCGCAGGCGATTGCTCCTCCGCGACTTCATCTTCGCCAACTTCTTCACCATCGGCCTCGCGATCTCCCTCTTCTTCTTCCTCATCGTCTTCCTCCGCTACGGCGTCCCCAGCCCAATAACCTCCCGCTTCAAGCCCAAATCCCAGGCCCGCTTCTTCAAGCCCCGGAAGCCCGTAGCCCGAAAACCCGATTCCGTTGGAGCCGCCGTGGACATCACCACCAAGGAGCTCTACGACAAGATTGAATTCTCCGACGTCGACGGCGGGCCGTGGAAGCAGGGGTGGCGCGTCAGTTACAAAGGGGACGAGTGGGATTCGGAGAAATTGAAGGTGATTGTGGTGCCGCATTCGCATAACGATCCGGGTTGGAAGCTCACTGTAGAAGAGTATTATGATCGGCAGTCGAGGCACATACTTGACACCATTGTTGATACGCTTTCAAAGGTGCCAACTTTTTCGATTTCTTTTCGATTTTAATGGGTTTTGTGAGCTTGGTTTGGCTCATTTTGATATGTGTTTTCTTGTTTTTGATGATTAGTGGACTTTAGTTCAGTAAAGTTTGTTGCTTGAAATCCTTTGGGTTGGTTTTTGATGTAATTCGTTTTCTTTTCGATTTCAGTGGGTTTTCTGAGCTTGGTTTTGCTTGTTTTGATTTGGGTTTCTTGCTTTAGATGATTAGTGGACTTTATTCAGTAAAGATTGTTGCTTGAAGTACTTAATAGTTTTGAAAAGAACTTAGTTTTTCAGCTGTCTATAACTAAAAAAATTTTGTTGAGTTTTTTTGGTTTTGGAAGTTTTCTGCAATGCTTAGTAGGCTGGACTTGTGTGTAGGATGTTAGGCGCAAGTTTATATGGGAAGAAATGTCTTATTTGGAGAGATGGTGGAGGGACTCGTCTGATCTCAAGAGGGAATCATTCACCAATTTGGTGAAGAATGGTCAGCTAGAAATTGTTGGAGGTGGCTGGGTAATGAACGACGAGGTAAGCTTATTCGATTTACTCCACATGTTTTGATGCACGTATGGTTTTATCGGTACCTGTATTAGAAGTTAACAGATTGGTCTCTCTTATTGATGCAGGCTAATTCACATTTTTATGCCATAATTGAGCAGGTACAATTTTTTCCTATGTATTACTATGGTTTTTGTTATAAAATCATGCATCTCTTAGGTTACTGAATCACTGGTTTTATATTTGGAAACTGATGCATCAGATGACAGAAGGAAATTTGTGGTTGAATGAAACAGTAGGGGTTGTTCCTAAAAATGCTTGGGCAATAGATCCGTTTGGTTACTCACCTACCATGGCATATCTTCTCCGCCGTATGGGTTTTGAAAATATGCTTATTCAGAGGACACATTATGAGCTGAAGAAGGAACTTGCACTGCATAAGAATTTGGAATACGTATGGCGTCAGAGCTGGGATGTAGATGAAACTACTGATATTTTTGTCCACATGATGCCGTTTTATTCTTATGATATTCCACATACTTGTGGGCCTGAGCCTGCTATATGTTGTCAGTTCGACTTTGCTCGTATGCGTGGCTTTGTTTACGAACTCTGTCCGTGGGGAGACAATCCAATTGAGACCAACCAGGAAAATGTTCAGGAACGAGCACTTATGCTACTAGATCAGTATAGGAAGAAATCGACTCTGTACAGGACAAATACACTTCTTATTCCTCTTGGAGATGATTTTCGCTACATAAGCATTGATGAAGCTGAAGCTCAGTTTAGGAATTATCAAATGTTGTTTGATTATATCAATTCTAGCCCCAGTTTAAATGCAGAGGCCAAATTTGGAACTTTGGAAGATTATTTTCGGACTGTTCGCGAAGAGGCTGAAAGAATCAATCACTCACTTCCTGGTGAGGTTGGGTCCGGTCAGATTGGGGGTTTTCCTTCTTTGTCAGGTGACTTCTTTACTTATGCTGATAGACAACAGGACTATTGGAGTGGGTACTATGTTTCGAGGCCTTTTTTCAAGGCTGTTGATCGCATACTAGAGCAACAACTTCGTACCACAGATATGATGATGGCTTTCCTGCTTGGATATTGTCAGAGAGCACAATGTGAAAAGTTGCCTATGGGGTTCTCCTTCAAGTTGGCCGCTGCTAGGAGGAACTTAGCTCTTTTTCAGCATCATGATGGGGTAACTGGCACTGCTAAAGATCATGTGGTCCTGGACTATGGGACTCGGATGCATACTTCTTTGCAGGACTTGCAGATTTTCATGTGCAAAGCTATTGAAGTACTGCTTGGAATACGCCATGAGAAAAATGACAATAACCCTTCTCAATTTGAGCCGGAACAAGTGAGATCCAAATATGATGTTCAGCCTGTTCATAGAGCAATCATGGCTCGTGAAGGTACTAGACAATCAGTGGTGTTTTTTAATCCTTCGGAGCAGACAAGGGAAGAAGTTGTAATGGTAATTGTTAACCGTCCTGATGTTATGGTTCTGGACTTCAACTCAACGTGTGTACAAAGTCAAATATCCCCTGAATTGCAGCATGATAAAAGCAAAATCTTTACTGGAAGACATCGTCTCTACTGGAAGGCTTCTGTTCCAGCTCTGGGGCTCCAGACGTATTACATCGCTAATGGTTTTGTTGGATGTGAAAAGGCCAAACCAGCGAAGCTAAGATTGTTCTCAAAGTCTAGTTCTTTATCTTGCCCTATTCCATATGCTTGCTCAACAGCAGAAGGTGACATGGCTGAAATTCAGAACCGGCATCAAATACTCACTTTTGACACCAAGCATGGTTTATTGCAGAAGGTAAGCTATAAAAATGGCTCCCAAAATGTCGTTGGTGAAGAAATAGCCATGTACTCTAGCGAGGGAAGTGGAGCCTACTTGTTTAAACCTCATGGTGATGCCCAGCCTATTATTGAAGCAGGTGGGCAGATGGTGATCTCTGAGGGCCCTTTGGTGCAGGAAGTATATTCTTATCCAAGGACAGCATGGGAAAAGAGCCCGATTTCTCATAGTACCCGTATCTACAATGGAGAGAATACTATACAGGAATTTCTCATTGAAAAGGAATATCGTGTTGAGCTTCTCGGCCAGGAATTTGATGACAGGGAGTTGATAGTCAGATACAAAACAGATGTTGATAACAAAAGAATTTTCTTTTCTGATTTAAATGGCTTTCAGATGAGCCGAAGGGAAACCTATGATAAAATCCCAGTTCAGGGCAATTACTATCCTATGCCCTCTCTTGCATTCATGCAAGGGTCTAATGGTCAGCGGTTTTCAGTTCATACTCGGCAGTCATTGGGTGTGGCAAGCCTTAAAAATGGATGGTTGGAGATTATGCTTGACCGCCGTTTGGTAAGAGATGATGGGCGGGGTCTTGGACAAGGAGTGATGGATAACCGTGCAATGAATGTAGTATTCCACATCGTTGTGGAATCTAACATTTCAGCCACATCAAACCCATTGTCCAACCCATTGCCCTTAAGCCCCTCCCTCCTTTCTCACCGCATCAGTTCTCATTTGAACTATCCATTACATGCATTTCTTGCCAAGAAGCCGGAGGAGTTATCAGTGCAGCCTCCACCAAGATCTTTTTCCCCCTTAGCTGCTTCCTTACCATGTGATCTACATATTGTAAGTTTTAAGGTTCCCCAGCCTTTAAAATATCCTCAGCCACCTCTTGAAGATTCCAGGTTTGCCCTAGTTTTACAGAGACATAACTGGGACTCCTCATATTGTCGGAGGGGTAGATCAGGGTGCACTAGATTTGCTGATGAGACTGTGAATTTGCTTTCTATGTTCAAGGACCTTGCGGTATTAAATGCAAGAGCTACTTCCTTAAACCTTTTGCACGAAGATACAGATATGCTTGGGTATGCTGAGCAGTTTGGAGATGTTACTCAAGAAGGACAGATTCTTATCTCTCCAATGGAAATACAGGCTTACAAGTTAAAATTGAGACCACACAAATGAATGTTCTAGAGACCAACTTTGTTGCTGTAGTCTCATGGTTTCTGCTTCAATGTGGTTCATAGCTACGAGCGATGGTGTGTCCTTATCTATCCCATGGAAATACAGGCTTACAACTTGGCATTACAGCCACATCCACGAATGTACATTTCATCACCAGTTGCTGCTTCAATGGGGGTTAGTAGCAAATATCAGCTTTTTGTCATATTCCACATATTTGCTGCTAGTTCATTAAATCTTGCTGTGTCAAGGCGAAGACAATTCATAGAAAGTAGTGATACGGTCAAGGCAACCATCCATAGTTGCCCTGGTGAGCAAGTTGATTATAAGACGTGCTCTCGGGATTATTTTTGTTGTAAAACTGCTGCTAACAGTTATGTGAGAGAGTTTTGATACTTGAAAAATGAATCTACTTGTATGTGATCAAACATGTTTTATCTCTCCCAGGTCTATACTGTAGTCTTAGTCTTAGGCTTTTGGTGTTTCTTTGCGGAAACAGTTTCTCTTCTCTATAAGTAATGAACATGAATACTTTGCAGGAAGAGAAACGCTCATCTTAGGAAAAGAAACTGATTCAGCTGCTAAGGCTAATTTCAGGAAAACCTGAACAACTTGAATGAAACCAAAAAAAAAAAAAGAAAAAAAAAATTCTGAGCATTGAACACGAGAAAGAACAATAGATTTCATGTCTACTCCGAGCTGTCAAGAGCAGTGAACTTCGAAAATCGGAGATGAGATGTTGGAGGAAACCAAACAAGTGACAACACACCATATGTACCATATGTTTGGTACCATCCAACTCTCACATACGACTTACAAATGGTGAAATAACCTTCAATTTAGATATCGGAGATGAGATATTAGAGGAAATTAAACAAATTTGGAACTTCCCCCGTGGGAGAGACAAGTTGTTTAGTTCCCTCCAACTCTCACATACGACTATTAAATGAAATTCTAACCAAGGATTTTAGTTTAGAGACCAGAGATGAGATATTGGAGGAAACTAAACAAATTAAGAAGTCTCCATTGGAAGGTAAATTTGTTTAGTCCCCTTCAATTCTCACATACGGCTTTTAAAAGAGCAATCGATAGTTGAAGGTAGTGGATGAGATATCGAGAGAAACCGAGCCATTGCTACCATCTGGAAAGGAGCTGTTGAAGGCTGAAGGTTAACCATGTATTTATAAGCGTGCTAAGATCTTGTTGAAGGAAGAAGACCATGTCCTCTATTCATGCATTGGTGGTGCCCCGAAAGTGAAAATTTGCATGCTACTGACTACTGACAGTATCTTTGACTCAAAAGAAAGACCTACTGATTTATGGGCACAATGGAAAACACTTTGCAGGCTATTATGAAATCTCATGGATCGTTATGGAGTCGAGATTGTGTAGATTAGCCCAGATTGGTGACCCGACAATAGTTAGATCCATACACATGGTCGTATGAGTCGCAAGCTTGTCAAGTCACCAATTAAACGGAAGAATACAGAAAACTGATTTTGAGACCTGATAATTTTGTCACAAAATTAACTGTCAAAAAATTCATTTTATGACAACCTTGATACAAAATTAACTTTGTCACAAAATGCCTTGTCACAAAACCGACTTTGTGATAATTTTGTCCAATAACTCATTTTGCCACAATATTGTCACAAAAGTCATTTTGTCCAAACTAGCCAACCATCTTTATTAGTATTGGTTTACATCCATGAATAATCTGTATGGTGATTATGAGGTAATCCAGAATCATATTGAAACTTTTTTTGACAGAAAGATTGACGTGACACTATATTCGGCAAAAGAACATGCAATAACATTCTCTTTATAAAGATATCAACTTTTTTAGCTATCTTGATACAAATGCATGTGCAGATGAAACCATAACAAAAATGTTCTTTCTGTGGCTGGGTAAAAGTGTTGCCTAGATATTTTGTAGCTTAAACATACAATATGGTTAACCGAATATGATTTAGACGATCAGTAAACAAAACCGGGAACTCTTGCAGTTACTCTTCTTATTCTCATAAAATGATTTCTTCCTGTACGCTAACATTGAGAGTCTTATTTGGGAGAACAATGCTGTTGATCACCACAACTTCGTCTTCAACAGTCACCTCTTCTCCTGCCAAAAAGAAAACTCGGGCTTAAATTTGTTCAAATGCATTGAAGTTTTTTTCCCCATCAAACAGTTTCAAATCATAGAAGCAAGAAATGAGAAAGCAAGCATGCATACCAAGTATGGTAATTCCAAGTTTTGCATTGTAGTCCCCATCAGCCTAAGAAATTGAATTAGATTTTGGTTAGCCACAGGAATGAAGATTAATTTACACAAGTTCAGAGAACCTTATATCAAGACTCAACAGAATGTCTCATTCATGAAACTTATTTTCTTCATTAAGTTGGCCTTCTTTTTCATTAAGTCTTCAGACCATCCAAGAAATAACAACTTTATTTCAAGAGCTTTCCTTATCATATATGTCTGTGAGATTAAGCCTCTCTGAAAATTGATGTTATTTAACAGACAGTTTTCTGACATCATGCAACTACATCACTAGACTTGCCTGGACACGCGACCATTTTCCAATAGTCGACTTCCATCCAACGATAGCATGAATAACAACAGCATTTTCCTGTCATGAAAAAGACCATTTAAGTTTGGATAGGTTCAATAAAACACCCCAATTACATTGTAGTTTTAGTTTATCCAAGGTAAACCAACGTACCTTGATTTCCACATCATCCAAGACAATGCAACTGATTAGCCTTACTCCTGCACCTATACGAACATTTGCTGAAAGAGAGACATTGGGACCGATCTGTGTACAAAAATAATCAAACTTTAGAAGGAAATGTGCAAAGGAGGCTCTAATTCAGTGTATCAGTTAAAATTGTGCAGTATCGACTATATACACCTACTTCATTCTATATCCAAGTTCAACATATAAATGCACCCCATACAAGGACAACGCAAAATGGGTTATACGAACAAAGGTAGAGTATGAGACAGAAGTGGAACTACCTTGGCAGTTGGATGTACTTTTGCTGATGGATGAACGTAAACATCACCAACAATTGTGGCATTCTTGGTACCATCTCCACTAGCTAAAAGATGGGCGGAGTTAATTCGGAATTGAGAAAGATACAAACCCGAACATTTCAAAGACATTCTGTAATGTCAAACAAAGATCATAATAAGGGAAAAGATGGTAGAAGGTTAAAAGAAAAGGAAAAATAAATGAAGCTATTAGGCAAAATTACTCTACCCTGGAGTCTTGATCTGTTCCCAGAAATCCATGGTCTCGTATGTATACAGTTGCTTCTTTCCAGCCAGAGGTGACAAAATATCCTGATCCAATCTGACAAAATCTGCAGGAAGAGTCCTGTTGAAAGGATTTATTCAGTAAGAAAAATGGACACGAGCTCAGCTTTCGACTATGTTACAATACAGTGAATGTTAACCAACTATTTCAAAACATATTCACAATGCCTTCATGCCACAAAACAAGAGTTGATATTCCAGGGGATCACATAAGAAATTCATGCTTATTTCTACTACTGAGAGAAAAGATCTTAACTCTTAAACAGGGCCTGATAATGGATACTATCTGGAAAGCATGTTGAAATTAGTATACACGAAAGATGCTGACGCAAGTAGTAAATATTTCTCCTGTGTTCTATGGAAACTCAAATGAGAGATAGCTAGCCGTTCATTATGGAAAGTATGCAACTAGTGACCAACCTTGTTGCAGATTGGAGGGCTTCAAAGCTGGAAATACGGCGTATATTAGCTGCAATGAACAAAATCCAAGTCACAATCCCAGAAGACACAGAAATTCTCTTGCATATTACAGACAGAATTAAACAATCAGATACGGATCATAGTCAATGGATGCAGCATGCACCATCTCCAACTCTTCAGATCAATTGATTCATTTAGAGCCAGAAGCTGAGGCAAAGTACAAACCCAACTCACAGCTATTAATGCTGGTAAAGTAAAAGATCAACCTCTGCCTTCCCGGTGAGTGGAGACGTCCTGAATGGCAGTAAAAATATCCGGACTAAATACATACACACCACAGTTGATCAAATCACTCACCTGCATTTTTGAAAAGCGACAACCGTTAAAAAATCGGACCAGGAACAAGAAAATAGAAATGAATGATGGGGGTATCAATCACCAATTAAGTGAAAAATATCTGGACATTAATGACAGCATGTACATACAAAAGTCTCTGGTTTCTCTGTGTAATGCAACACTTCTTTGGTGACTGGATCAGCAACCAACTCCCCGAACTGGTTGGCAGATTCAGCAGACACCTACAGATGAACCCGAAAACAAAAAAAACAAGAATAGCATGATTAAAAGCGAAAAGGAAAAGAGGTTCAGCCATAATGAGCATTTTCAATAATGTGAAACTACGTCAACTGACCAACCTTGCTTACTAACATTGTACCCATCCCGCCATATCCTTTATGAGCATCTGCAAGAACAAACAATGACAACAAGCAATAGAAGAAGTTTACTTTCCACAAGTCTCATCCATAATTTGAACCAATAATACTCTAGTTAGCATACCAACAAAATAACACAACACTAACCAAGCATGTCTTGTAGTGGAAAACTACAGCAAACATCGCAATTGAGCAAAAAGATATGCGACTGCCCAACAAACACAAACACAACATTACATCAAACAAACTCTCATTACACACACAAAACTGAAAATGAAGAGGACTTAAGCTTAGAATCGAAACCGGGTTGTCTTCCATGATGATATCTCTGTAGTAGTAAAGCCCCCCGGCGGAGCCATGCGGTTTGTCCTCCCTCAAGTACCTCACCGGCACTTTGAGCTCATTCGAGATTGAAGACACATACAATGCGAACTCGCGCTCTTCATAGAACCCAACTAAAAAGATTTGAGCCAAATTGGGTATCTACAACACAGTGTAAAGTTTCCAGCTTTGAAACTCGGATTCGAAATTTCGAAAATCTTAAAGTTGGGTTTTGGTTAGATTAAGAAAGCAAAAGCTCACCTTTTTACAAGCTGAAATGGGGTGATGCACCATTGCCTGACCAGCCAATGGGAACAGCGGCTTCGGAGTGTTGAATGATAGAGGCCGGAATCTAGTCCCTACCCAGAACACCAAATCGAACAAAAATCACAAAAAACAGGTAAAAATTGATTTTTTTTTTTTAAGAACCCAATTGGGAATTGAGATGAAGAATACCTTTGGTGGGTCCGCCCACCATGATCCCAGCGACCACTTTCTCATCCGAGCTCGCCATGGCGGAAGTCTGAAGATCTTTCTCAGCTGTGATAAGTCCGCAGAGACCGAACTGATATCAAACACGAGTTCGTTACTGACTGACTCACTGTCCAAACTCCTACGTTTTCCAAAGTAGACAAAACTAGGTACACAAAAGCGGATCCCAAGAGAGATTATTATTTAAAACCACCACACACCCCAACGACGTCGTTAAGCGCGGGTACGTTTGCTCCGGTGACTTGGTTAGCCGTAGCCGGTGCCGGTGGCAATTACTAACTTGACACTATCACACGACATAAATGAGTCAACTTGAACGCGACTATGAAAGTTGATTGGAAATGGTCTATTGCTAAATCTACAAAAGCTCATCTTCACCATTTAACTATTAGCTGAATATAATTCAACCGTTCAATGACCTTGCTGATTATAGGTATTAGGGTTTTTATCATGAATAGTGCTTGAATTTTAAAAGTGATTAATTTGGTATCCATAATTTCAAAAAGATGACTATGTGGTACCTCCGTCAATTTTTTGTCAAAGTTTCATTAAAATTAATGAAAAAAATGGTCTTTTGATATTAATTTTTATGTAAAATACTATTTTTTACCTCTAAAAAATCTATATAAATATGTTTTATGGTGTTTTAAAAAATATATATGAATATGGTTATTACAAAACAATAGATAAAGTGATGAACAAAATATAATCGAACATAAACAATATTTCTAACATAAATTAAGTAATAGAAAAAGTCTACCGTTCGAGTGTATTTTCATTAATTAATTAATTTATTATTTTAAAATAGCTATATGCACATTTTTATTTTTTCGAAAGATGATAATACACATTTATATAGAGGTTGAGAGGTAAAAAAAATAATATTTTACATGAAAATTAATGTAAAAAAATTATTTTATCCCTCATTTTAAAGGAATTTTAACAAAAAATTTAAGTAGGTACCACATAGTCCTCTTTTTGAAAGTTTAGGTATTAAATTGATCACTTTTAAAATTCAGGCCCTATGAAGTCCGGTTTTTGAAAGTCTGGGTACCAAAATGATCATTTTTAAAGTTCAAGCACTATGAAGTCCGGTTAATGAAAGTTCATGCACCATTCATGATAAAAACCCTAGGTATTATATTTGGCCCGAATGTTAGTGAAAGAACTATCATCATTATGTCATTTTTAACAATATAATTTAGGAGTAGTTTAAATATTATTAATTTTTTTGTGTAAAAAAATTATGTTTAGCAATAAGGTGGCTAGGTGGCTAAAAAATTAAAGGGCTACCAAGATGGCTACCTCTGGTCCTTTAGCAAGGTATTCAGCCCCCTTTTGTGGTGCTCATACTAAATTTTCCAAGCCCACAAACAAGCCCTCCCAATCACTAAAAATAATAAAATTTAGAAACAATTACATTTTGATACTACTTGAAGAGTATAACCCAAAAACACTACTACACTTTAAACAATTACAATATAGTACTACTTTGGACACATGTTGATTTTTAATTGGTTTTACACTTTTAATACAAAGTTACACACCACACACACTGCAAAATATGCTCACTCTCTTCTTCGATTTTCCTTGCTCCGTGATCCACGCCAAGACCCTCTATCTCTTTGTTAACGCCCACAAACCTCAAACACACTTTTTTATCCATAACTTTCTCGTCCGGACTCCATTTGGTATGAAACCAATTGGGTTGGATTTGTCTCGTCGCCCTCTTTCCATAGACACCAAGATTGTAACCCCAGACCCATGGTAGAGAGAGAATGTGGCAGCAACATCTTCATGTTTTCCGACGAGGTTCTTCGATTCCTGCGACAAATGGGACGAACCACCACCCAAAAATTCATCCTCTCATCATTCTAGACACAGAACAACCAACATTGAGTCTTAATTTGCAGCGGATCATCACCGGTGGGCCTCACATATTGGTTGAAACTATCCGGTGAGTTTCTGGCGAGTTTCCGGCCAAGGTAATCTTTGAAACTAGTCTAGAAAGCTTTGTTGGGTTATTTAGATGAAGATTGATATAAAAATTGTGTGAATTGATGGTGAGTCAACACAGTTATTCTTTCTCCTTCATTTTCATGGAACACATCCTTCAAATTGAAGGAAGAGCTCCTTCGAATTTGAAGGAACATCTTCATATTTTTGAAGGAACACATCATTCATTTTGAAGGATGTGTTCCTTCGTTTTGAAGGAGATGTTCCTTCATTTTGAAGGACCTCCTTCAAATTGAAGGATGTGTTCCTTCAATTTGAAGAAACTGTTCTATTTGAAATTTGAAGAATTTGTTCCTTCAAATTGAAGGAACACCTCCTTCAAATTGAAGGAAGAGCTTCATATCTGAAAAAGCAGTCTCTTCAAAATGAAAAAACACCTTCTTCAATTCTATTTGGCTAGAGCATTGGGATACTTGAATTCTATCAAATGCGGTTGCCAAATACAAACTCTCAATATCATATCATATATATATCGTTTTGTTCAAATTGCCTTGTGTTCTCTTCTTTTCCTTCTGCCTTCTTTTCTTGTACTTCATGCACATGGTTCATTCTAAGTTTTGTGTTTAGATGGGGAATAATTTCGTATCTCAGCTTTGGTTGATTGCTTCAATTTCCAACACAGAGATTTGTGAAGAAAAGTTTGAGCCTTTGATAATGGCGGACGAGAAGCGGAGCACGGGGCGGGCGATGTGGGGTGCATGAGCCTCACGCGTGCGTAGTGGTTGTGTGTTTTTTAGTAGGCTTTTGGTAGTGTTTTTGAGCATAATAAAAGTGTGGTAGTAGTTTTTGGGCAGAAGCCCTAAAATTTAAGGGTAATATAAATTTTTAAAAAGTATTTTTTAGTTGACTAAAATTTATCTAAATAGTTATTTAGCTCATTTATTGCTAAAAATGACCTTATATAATGAAATTATGGTTACACTTGTTTTAGGCTAAGAAACACCAAAACTCCAAGCACTTGGCGTTTCACGTTTCGGAAATGTTTCGGAAACATTTCGAGACCGAAACATGGCCGAAACTTCTTGAAGCACGTAAAGGGGAGAAAACATTACAAAAACAATTTGAAACTCCACGTGGAGAAAACATTGGTAAATTTTTTTTGGATTATTAACTAATTTGATTCTTTAGCATTCACATTTCTTTCAAATTTGAACTTGAACCTGTAGTATTTCATTTAGATTCCAATTTTTTTCTATGTTATGGAAGTTCATAATACTGATTTACATAGATTTAAGTGGTTTTTAATTAACGTTTCCATAACGTTTCGTATCGATCTTTTTCGAGATTTGAAGAATCACCGTTTCGTATTGTATCATTTCGTTGTTTCCGTTTCTGTTTCCGTGCTTCATAGGTTTTAGGAGAGCAATACTAACTAGAATACCTAAAGATCCAGCATAGCATACCCAATAAGAATTGTCCTCGTTGACTAAAAAACACAAAGGTAATTGTCCTCGATCGGTAACTCTTACAGGAAATTGTGGGAGCCAAAAACTAGTCAAATGATTTAATATTAGGAAACTAACACTAAAGATTATATGACCGTAAACTTTTGATTTGACCATTTCAAATCTCTTCTTTGAATTTTTGATTGATTCGGGGATGAAATAAGATGGGCCGTATACTCAAGTCAACGACCAATGTCATTGACGGATGATTAGCATATTTTCGTGTAATAAAATTCTCTTGACAAAATACAAGTGCAATATCTTCGACTGTATTATGTTTCGTATAAATAAATGATTAGATTTCGGTTTGATGCAGTATTATGAGCAAATCGAAAATTTAATGCTCGAAATTCATTTTTCGATTGCCTTTTGCTTTGCCCGTTTCCAATCAATCGCTATATAAACCCTTGGACGACAAGTAATACTCAGATCGAATCGTGTAACTACTAGCAACAAAACTGAACGATGCGTTCTCTCTATGTTATTGCAACAATCTTTGCTCTCTTGTTTCTAGCAGATGCTAGTACTAGAGGCATTTGGCAGCCCATCCCGAGCACCAGCGACCCACAAGTGATAACTAATGGAGAGTTTGCAGTGACTGAGTACAACAAGAACACCGCTAACAAATTGGAGTTTCAAAACGTCGTCCGAGGGAAGGTCTTGGATATGCTCCAAGACGGCAAGGTGTTTGAATTGGTCATTAATGCCAAGAATGAGTCGTTGCCTAGCTCCGTGTCCAATTACGATGTTTTAGTTTGGGACGACTTTCAGTTCGGAAGATTTAGGCAGCTGCAAGGCTTTCAAAAAGTTTAAAGAGTTAACCATGATGGCATGCTATGCTGGATCTTTTTGGCTTGCCGGATATGTTACAATGTTTTGCGTTAGTGGTACCGTCTTTTGTTACAAATTACAATAACGAAATTAATAATGTAATAAACAGTTTTTAGCTGATGGTAATTCCTACCTAGTACTATATATTATTGGCCATTTTCTTAGTTTACGTAATTTCTGTGTGTTCAATTTTATGTGGTTTGTGATTTGACTATATTGGGGAAATTAGTTTCCCATCCCTCATCACCATATTATTAGATTAAAACTTTGTGAAACTCTAATTTTAGATTGAAGGACAAAATCATTGATCAATGTCAGCATTTTGCCATAAATGAGCTTTTATATCCGAGTTTTTAATTTTTCTAATAAAAATCATATTATGTTACTACCTATATTACCCTTTTACTGTTAAAAAGTTCTTTGTTAGGTAAGTTTTTCATTCTTAAATAACCTCAAATTAGGAGCATTCGGAATTTAGCAAATTTCTCTTTATAGAGTATCTTTTTAATTGTACAAGATTGTCTTGTTGTTTCAATATGTTTGTAGTCATTTAAATCTCATCACTTGCAAGTTCAAATATTCATCATGTTTCGATATCTAGCATGAGAAGAAAATGTACGCAGAGTTGATACAAAACAAAACAAATTTGAACCACAAGAAAATATGTGTGAATGAATGAATATAGGGAAAAAAAATGTGCCCATATGAGAAGAGAATTTACCCATATGAGAAAAGAATGTACCCATATAAATGTACCAATATGAGAAGATTCGTACCCATATAAATGTGCCTATATGAGAATAAATGTACCCATATATATATGAGAAGAAAATGTACCCATATGAGAAAAGAATATATCCATATGAGAAAAGAATGTACCCATTTAACTAATGTAAGAAGAAAATGTACCCATATAAAAGAACAAGCATAGAAAACATCGCACCCATGACATAGAACAAAAAGATGTATTCAAGAAATAATAAAAACTTTTTTAGCATACCCCAGAATAGAAAAGAAAGGAACATAACAAGAAAGCGTGGTACAAACTGAATTTGGGGGAACATTTTCAAAAGAGAAACAGAGGATGAGGAAGGCTATGCAAATTCGAATGGGGGTACAAATGTGGGTTGGGTATGAAGGAATTTGTAGTTCATCATTTGTCCAGGAATTGAACATTCAATAAATATCAATTAAATTCTATAAATCTAGCCATCTATGCATTGAATTCACGGGGAGGAAATTTAGCATTTTCAGTTTTGTCAAAGAGATGCAAGGGCATTACTAGTAATTTGAGACACATTTCTTGTGATATTTGGTTGTTTTGTGCCAGCCAACAATATTTTGTCCTTCCATCTAAATTTAAATATGTATAATGTTTTAATTAAAAAGTTCAATCAACCAAGGACCGGATACAAAGAAGCACTTGGTCAGGAGTACGTAACTCTTAGTACTGAGGGGCAACTTGTATTTCGTCTATAGAAGCCAAAAATCCTACTCCTCGTACCAAATCAAACTAGGACTAGACAAGGTCGTTCGAAGCAAGACGTATAATGAATTGTATTGTGAGTTTCAATTTCGGACTGAACCTGATGATTTTCGTTATAATAAAAAATCAGTTCGGTCTCAGATTAGATGACCACAGTGGGGATACTAAATAAAAAGCTTCATATTCGAAATCTCATATATAGCTAACATATAACACTGATAATTAAGAGACAATATTAGATAGCTAGCCGGATTCCCTCACCACACTTTATATAATAAAACATCTAAATATATAATTAACCGATCAAACGACACACATTAGCATTGATTTTGGCCAAAAGACATCCGGTGGGCGTGGAGGTCATAAAGAAACTTGAACCCCGTCAGCTCGGCAACGCCGAGGATGTTTGCAGCAAGGAAGTTTTCTTTATTGGAGTAAGGGACGACCGCCATGCAATACTCCAGAAGCTCCGGAAACTCAATGAACGGAGTCCCCCGTGGCAGCTCGAGCCTGGCCACTCCGCCGTCAAACTCCAGAATCATCGCCGGCGCTGCGTAGGTAATGTTGTAGCAGAGCTCCAGGCCTGACCGGCTACGCCCGATCGGAGCGGCTGCGTACTTCTCCAGGAAGAAGTACTCCACGGCGTCCTTCACCGCGTCGTAGGCTCTCCGGGCCAGGTAGAAGTAGGAGAATGCCGCGTTCAGCCTAAAGCCCCCGCCGGACGGCATGAACACGGCCGGGTCAATCTTGAGGACCGTTCCTCTGACATTTATACTCGTCAGATTGAGGAAGTAAATGCTGTTCTGGAGGATGATGGTGGTGGACTGTACGGAAGAGCCGCCGATGTGGGCGTCTCTTCCGAGATCCAATCTGCCGGTGGTGGCGGTGTATGGGGTGGCCGGGGAAGGTACGCAGAAGGCAAACCGGTCGGCGTTGATGTGTTTCATGATATTGGACGGGTGGCCGGTGCCGAGGCCGAGGACTCCGACAGGGACATCGAGGGTTTGATCGGTCGACGACGAGTTGAGGAAACCGCAGCCGAAGGGAGTGGCGGTGAGAGGGGCGGCTGCGGCGGAGAAGAAGGTGTCGTACATGAAGTCTCCGCTCACGTAGTTGAAGTCGAACGAGCAGAAAGCGGAGGAGTTTGTGGCCATCAAGGGCGTTGTGCAGAGTGGATCGGAGGAGAACATGGGGGAGAAAGTCTCGGACCTAGTAGGGTCGAAGCCAACCGGAGCAGAGGTGGAGGACGAGGGGGTCGGAGCTGGCGGTTGGGTACACTGGACCCATGTGAAAGGGCTGACTAAACTGAGGAGTAAGAATCCATTGACTGGAGGATTGCCAATGGCTACTTCCGCAGCCAGAAACGAAGTTAAATTGGAAGAAAGTGGGACGGAGTCACGGGAGACTAATAGATGGTGGTGGTGGTCTGCAGGGAGGCGGTGGAGCTTAAGAGTAAGGTTAGGGGGGAACATTGGCATTGGCGGTGGTGGTGGCGGAGGTGCCAAAATCCTACCAAGCTGCAAGGTCGAGATGACGAAAAGCAAGAAAAGAGCAGCCATTTTGTTGTTGCTTAAAAAAAAAAATTTGTTTTTGAGAAGAATGTTGTTGCTTAATTTGATGCTTCTGTTTATGTTTAGTTTGCTTTCGCCGATCGATGGGGTATTTATAGAAGACTATGCTAGGCTCCATTTGTGGATGGTGAGGAACAATAGGAACCGTTTGATTTAAAGAACGGATCAGATATGATGACGTGCAAGTAAACAATTGCTAACATCCAAAACTACGTACCCAACCACCGAGATGCCTAAAGCGTCAATAGAGTTTAATGAAATTAAAAGCCATTTTGGCGGTCTTTTGGTCTATAATTAATTAAAGGGCCCTCTTAATTAAAAGCTCTTTGCATTGTTCTTTGCCTGTTCACATTATCAACTTCACTACAGCAAATGAAGATGACTGAAGGGAAAAGAACGGTATCGCCATGTAGGACACAATCTATTTCATGTTTCTCTAGTCATAAAAATGTACTTGAAATCTTGTGTGGACTTTGAACTCCATTTTTACCATTGGAAATTATAAAGTTATGAACGGCAGCAGCAACCATCTCCCACACCCGCCAAAGTATCCGAACCACACCAATTACGCTGAATGGGCCACCATCACCCTCCAATTCAATATATAACAGCCAAAATAACCTAACAACCCATCTTGTATCACATATAAAGCCACCCCCCGGACCCAATGAAAAATGATGAGAAAATTTACCATATGAGCATATATCATCATGCTATAGCTAGCTAACCCTGCTAGTTGCATGTTGCTGTTTGTACTTTCTCTAAATATAGCTAGTTAGATAGCTTGTGACTCTTTTTCATAACTTTAAAAATAAAAGACTAGATTCAATGAAATAATAATACAAATTGCAATGAATGTGATATCAGGGTTTGCATAGAATTGGAATTAGTACGGTGTAGATTCCAAGCTGACTCGCAAGCAACCAATGTTGCATTATTTGATCATAATACGAATTCAAATCATATGGTGTTGCGAATGATGAATTCACCTACGGTGCACACATCGATTAGAGCTGCTGGTTTATTTTCTTTGAGATTTTCACACAGAAATTTGGCAGTGTTTTTATCTTGTGTGATCGTGTTTTGCAAATTAGACCTACAATAATCATATGCCTTCCATAAGTGTCTCTATAAATGGGAAAATGAACAACATACAAAGAATGCGAATTTCCTCTTACATAAAATACATATGAACCTGATGTATTAGAATGGTAAGAAATAAATCAATTACTGCATTTTATATGGACAATAATTTTTCTCAAGCTGGTAGGCTGGTAGCCATGACTCGTAACTCTCACGTGATAATGAACAATATACAGAGGGGGCACAGATTGAACCTGATGTATCAGAATGGTAAGAAATAATTCAATTATTGCATTTTGTATGTGGACAATAATTGTTCTCAAGCTGGTACCTATATGACTCGTACGTTCCTGTGTTTTTAAACCTCAGATTATTATTCGATATTTCTTATGGGATACAGTTAATCCTCTATGGATATCATTTGAACAAATCTCATGTAAAGGTTGTGTAATGTACGTATTTGGAATGACTATTAATTTTTTTTGATAACGTTAAATATACATGACTAGATTTAATGTACTAATATGAATTAAACCAACAAAATAAAAAAAAAATCAATACACCAAATTAATTTGGTAATTGCTTTACCTCATTAGTCCCGAACTATTTCACTATATAGTGATGTAGTGCGACACACATTGATCAGTCCCACCAAAGTTTTTATCTCTTTGAATATGTTGACCCTAATTTCCACGTAAGGAAATCTTACTTTCTTGAGTGCGCGGGCGTGCCACCAATAGCACCGTTGCGGTCTATTGGACTTGTGAATGAGTGAATGCGCGTCTTTGACTCCTTATCAAACGATTGTGCTAGACATGAGACATGCAATGAGTAAGTCTAGACAAAGGTTCTTTTTTGCCTTTGGGCGATAAAGGACTTCAATAAATTTATAAGTGCTACAACGATAGTCAAGGAGTAAATCCTTATTGAACTTAACAACGGAGCAACAAAAGTAAGATAAATACAATCAGGATGCGCGTCGGCTGCGGATAGGAGAGAACTAGATCGGCCTAGTCTCGGTGTCGTCGTTGTTGGTGCTATCGTCGGTGATCGTCTTCGTTGGTGCGGTGCTCGTGACCGTCTTCGTAAGTTCGATACTCGTGATCGGCTGCGTCAGTGCCTTTCGGCTAAATCTGGGTGCCTTGCGGCGAAATCTGGTGCCTTTCGGCTAAATCTTTTTAGGGATTTGTGTTGAGAGATCGGGTATCTTTTTCTTGCTGCATGACTTTCTCTTATATAGTGGATGCTTCACGAGCTGGGCTCTCCTTGATCGGCAAGCAACGAATCTCCCAGTTGAAGTTTACTTCCTTTTCCTTTGAAATCCTTCCTAAGTTGGGTTTGCTGAGAATCTTCTTCTATTTTAACTCGATCTCCTTCGGCCCATGGGAAATACTTTTCCTATTTCCTGCTGAAAGTCCTAGCCGCCGAGATTTTATTAATTCCTTACTAAACATGGATTCGCCCATCATCTTCTGTCTCCTACTGGGCCTTAGCCACTTAAAAGGCTTTGTATCAATTTCTGCATGATGGCCCAAATCCCCATTTAGCCCAACTGCACGATTCGGGCCCAAACAGAATAGTACATTCAAATCGAGTCTTTGAAACACAAGTCACGCACATCAAAATGGTGCCTCGTCTGTGCCTCCTTGCAATCTTGGCCCTTGTCCCTCTTGTAGCTGCTCTCGATACCCATGACCCCCATTGGAAACCCATAAAGAACATTAGCGACCCCGCAGTGATCGAGAACGGAATCTATGCTGTATCTGAGTACAACATGAACACCACACACAAATTGGTCTTTGAAAATGTCGTGGAAGGAAAATTTATAGATATTGGGAGATTAGGCAAGTTCGTTGATATTATCATCAACGCCAGGAATGAGTCTGCAAAAATGTTGTCGACTGCCACGTCGCGTTACGAAACTACTGTTTGGGACACCATGCAGTTTGGACATTACAGGGCTCTTTACAAGTTTTTTAAAGCTTAGAACCATATCACTATAGGTTGTTTTCAGTGGCGAAGCTAGGATTGAAATTTCACTCGGGCTAAAATTCAAGCATAAATTTTTTTTTTTCGACAATAAAGACATGTACTCGAATTTATTATGCTTGCATAAACTAACTAAACTTATAACTTTTTGAAGCAACTAATCAGAGGGACGTAATGAGCCTTACCCCAAAATATACATAGTTATGCATTACAATCACAATCTTATCACCCAACTAGCAAGAAAGTCAAAGGAAAAATCATTCGGCAAGCAAATATAAGTGAAAAATGATATCTAACCTCATTTTTCAGAAAATCTCCTTCAAGCACATCCACAATAATTCTTAAGTCACAATCTGAACTACAAGGTAAAGATAAGAAACATTAGAACTTAGCCCCAATTCAAATTACAAATTGGAAAAAAAAATTCAAAATCTATAAGGAAATCACCTTCAATGAAATTAATAGCACCTGAATTGGTACTTAAAACTTCCTCAGCAGTAAATATGAACTTTAGATATCGATCAATACAAATCCTTTCCGATCAGCTGCACATAGAAAATTTAACAGAACAGCTCAGAAAACTGAAACATAAAAACATCCATACATAAACTAGCAAATTCATAATACAAGACCCACATTCAAACCCAAAGTGCACAAACTAGCAAATTCTCAAACTTTTAGCTTCCCAAACATTAAACCCAAGACCCTCCACAAAAGAAACTTACTTTTCTCTCAATGACAACAATATGAAGCTGAAAACTATCAATTTCACACCTTATTATGCAGTAGTCAAATGTTTTCTTCTTCAAAAGAATTAAGCAAAAAAGGAAAACATATCAGAAAATGAGCGAGATTGACTATGGTCTCAGCCATGCCGGGAGAGCAGCCGAAGATTGAGAGCACAAGGAGCCAAGCGAAGAAGAGGATGAGAATATAGATGGTCCAAACCCCAGGGCACGGTGATTATGCCCAGCGAAATGACGACATGCGAAGTCGTACAAGATGCGGGCGGGCGTGAGTTTTCTGTAGTCAAGCTTGAAGCTTCCACGGGAAAGAAGCTAAAGTTTTGGGCCAAGAGTTTTTAATCTTTAACATATACTACTACTAAATTTGGGCCTCAAATTCTAACCGGGGCTGAAGCCCGGGTCAGCCATACACTGGCTCCGCCCCTGGTTGTTTTAGTGATATTTTATCATTCAGAATAAGGAAATTAAAGAATGTAATAAAAAGTTATCCGTACTATTCTTCTTTTATTTTTTTTGGGAGAAGGGAACTATTCATATTGATAAGTATTATTATATACCATGACCGTCTGGTAAAAACCCAGATCCTCTAGAGCCCCATAGATATGGCTTAGGACCGCCACTTAATAGAGGAAGAGGCTTTCCCTCTTAAAAGCCCACAAGGGTCCATCAGGCCCCACTCTTCTTCCTCCTGAGAAGAGAACCCAAAGAGAGAATACAGTCGGGCCGTGGATGAGTACGATCATCTCGACCCGACCAAACTGTTGTAAGTCAATGTAAAGCTTATAGTTTTCATACACTATGTAGTGCAGACAAATATTTGTAGCTTAGTTTGTGTTTGTATTTGTTTGTAATCTTGTAAAGTTCGAATCTTTGTATTTGCTTTGTACTGGAAAATGAAGAAATGGTACAAAAGCTCAATATAGTTCAAACGGCTGCTTGTTTCTCATTCATTTATAAAACTCAGTCACTTACAAGTGTAGCTAGGGTAACTTAGCATTTATACTAGGTACTATTACATCAAAGCCATCCATTCGGCTCAATCTCAGAAACCTAGTCTACCAACTCTGCAGGACCACTTGTTGATAAGGCTCTGCTGGAAAACTTGTTTGCATCTGCTGAGTCATACAACCGTTGGCTGAGTCACCTTGGTCTTCAAGTCAGCTGCATAATTCAAACTTGAACTTGAAATAACTTTGGCGCCAATCAACTCCTTCATATGCCAGCAGTTTTACTTCCAACACAAACTCCCCCGATGATATCTCCCATCATTGTTCGCGACTGGAACACCATGCTCTTTCCCACGACACGTGTCAACGGTAGGTCCCCACCAAACGGTGCTGTCGCAGCGATAAGGAAGCCCCAACTGAAAAGAAGCCCAATGTAAGGAAGCGCGCTCCATTGTCTAAAAAACCTAGTGTTGAGCTCTTTCATTAAGACAGATTCTCACCCGCTAGTAGAACCTCCACTATTCATCTTCTCTAGCTAGTTTGTGTTTAGTGTGTAAAAGAATAACAAACAATCATAGAGCTATTGGTTTTCTCTGAGATTTCTCAATTCTTGAGCTAGCTCGTGCATTTCCATGGCTTCAACCAATCATCACCTGCCTGCAATATTCCTTGCTCTAGATCGTCCCTCTTGTAGCGGCAGACGGTTTGGGTTGGCAGCCCATTCCGAACGTCGTCGGCGACCCACAAGTTAACTTATAGGCAATGCGGAGTTTGCAATCTGTGAGTTCAACAAAAACACTATCGCAGACAAATTGGTCTTTTCGAGCGTCGTGGGAGGGAAATTCTTAGATGAGGGCCTTTCCGGCAAGAATTTCGACCTGTTCATAAGCGCCGAGAATGAGTTGTCGATGCCTACCTCCTCCATGTCGACTTACAGAGCTCTCGTTTGGGACAACCAGCAGTTTGGAAGATTTAAGCAATAAGCTTTCACAAAGCTTAAAAGTACTTATACTTTGGTGATCATCATGTTGTAACTTGTATTGTGTCTTTTAGTTTAGAGGATGTCTTTGTTGTTGTTTTCTTATGTAATCATCTTCGTTTTGGTGTGATTTGAATTTCTGTCTTTCTAGGTAATTGGTGTAGTTGTTTTCTTGAGAAGTGATATTGTTGTAGTAGTTAGTGCAGAACTACAACCCCTGTTCGTGGAGCTCTGATTGATTCCAAATTTGAAAGCACTCTACTTGGATTTCAACAAGGATCTAACAGAAAAAGAGATTGAGTAATCTGCTTGCATTGGAAGAAGCTCTATATACAGTTCAGTTCTCATTCGTTCTTCCTAAAGTTTTCTTGTACCCAAAAATGCTTGAGGAAACAGCTGCTTTGTTATAATTCTTCAGAAACTACTTCAAAAAAAAAAATTCAATTGAATTTTTAGGGCCACGAATCTGCATTGTATACGCCTTGTATTATTTTCAAATATTAAGCTGTGACAATCCAATTTGACAAGCTCCTCATTAACCAATAATTATCCATTTTGTTCGTCATTATATAGGGAAAAGGGTAAAGAAAATTGTTATTCCGTAGTTTACTACATTGCCTATGGTAATTCGAGGGGACAGAAGTTAAATTTCTGTCAAATTCTCCATAAAATATAAGGGAATGAACTTGTCAGAAAATGGCTACTAATACTTTGTCACACCGAAAGACCTCGTCGCTATAAGTTTCAGTGGCGACTTCCGTTGCTATTTCGACGTTTTTTAACGATATCACGGTCCCAAAATTATAAACGCTCATTAGAAACGGCAATTTTCGCCGCTATCTGAAGCTAAAAGTACTATTTGGGGCAGCTTTCCCTTTCGCCGCTAAAAGTCCCGAAACCAATTTAAATTCCCGTCCCTCCCCATTTGCAATCCGTGGAAAACATTAAAAATCAATTCCAATCGTCTATAGATTCTATTTTCTCATTGATAGAGTGGTCAATTAAGGGAATACAACAAATAATTATAGTGCGACTACCTAATGCATTCCAACTGCAATGTTAAGTCCTTGATTCCAACATCGTGTAGCACATGTGACACCTCTGCCTTTGCGGAAGCTTTGTCAATGTCCGCTGAAACATGAAGATGGAGTGTTCCCACTACTTCTGCGTTGGTGAAACTCCATACATGCAAGTCGCGGACTCCAGAAACACCAGGTATCTTCCTAACATCAATAAGAGCTTTCCTCAAATCTTGTTCACGCCCTCTGGGAATTCTTTGGAGCAAGATTTCTGCTGAGTTTCTGAGTAATGGAATAACTGAAGATATAATCAAGACAGAAATGAAAATCGAACAGGCAGGATCAGCAACAAGCCATCCTTTGTACTTAATCAAGAGAGTTGATATAACAACTCCAACACTTCCCAAAGTGTCAGCCAAAACATGCAAAAATATTCCTTCCATGTTGTGGTCAATGTGGTGATGTTGATGCTTGGCTGATTTCTCACCATCAGTTGGCAATTTTTTCTGTTGAGAACCACCATCATGGTTGTGACCTGTTTCAGAAGAACGAGTATGATTGTGAGCATGGCCATGGTGTTCATGCTGATGGGTATGGTCGTGCTGTTCATGCTGGTGGGTATGGTCGTGCTGTTCATGCTGGTGGGCATGATCTTGGTGTCCATGCTGGTGGTTATGGCCAGGGTGTCCATGCTGATGATTATGATCATGGTGATCATTATGGTGACTATGGCTATGGTGTTCGAGCTGGTGGATTTGCTCATATTGGTCATGCTGGTGGCTATGTCCATGCTGGTGATCATGGCACCCGTGGCTTCCGGAACTGTTATCTTCCGAACCACCATGACTGCCATGTTGATGTTCATGATGGTTATCATGGCCAGCACATGATTTTCCATGACACTCAATGGAAACTGGTACACATTCCTCATTCTTTCCATGACTTCCATGATCATGTCCAACAGAGTCATGAGAATGCTGGTGATGCTGGGAGTGGGAGCATGATCCCGATCCACCATGGGCATGATGATGCTCTTCATGAAAGAAGATCAAACCAACCACATTGACAAGAAGTCCTCCAATTGAAACAACTAATAAGCTGCTAGTCGATATCTCCTGAGGGTCCAAAATCCTCTCAAACGACTCCAACACTATCAATGCCCCAACCAACACCAGGAAAACAGCATTAGTATATCCCGAAAGAACCTCAAATCTCCCACGACCGTAATTGAACTGACCATTTGCAGGCAACCGCGATATATACGAAGCATACAGCCCAATTGCCAGAGCAGCACAATCAAACAACATATGGCAAGCATCAGATATCAGTCCCAAACTATTGCTCATAAACCCAGCAGCAAACTCCACAAACATGTATCCAGTATTGATCAGAAGGAAAAGGGCAATCTTCCGTGACTTCCTCTCACTCAAAATGTGCCTAACCGGCTTCATAACAGCAGTAGTAAACGATTCCGAAGACTCCATCCCTAGCTCAAGATAACTCGAATGAAACGGATCCAACTCACTAACAGCAACATAAAGCAACAAACCACATAGCAACAATCCCCAAAGTGACAGTTCAGGAAAATAGACCAACTCCAACACTAGAGTGCATAGAAATGTAACCAGATACTCCCTCCTGAAGTCTTTCGAGCTCACTGACTTATCATCGGTATAATTCTCACTCAGAAGCACCCCGAAAACAACGGTGTTGGCCAGAGGCCAGATCAAACTAGCTACGGAAACTCCATCTCCGTCAGCTTCATACATCAACACACTAACCACAGCAGGAATGAAAAGCACCACAGTTGTGAAAAACAACGAAATGACCCGAACCCGTTTTCGACCCAGTTGCCTAATAGTTCCCCAATTCATCGAAACCCGCTCATAACAACCCAAAAACCCACTTAGAAATGGAAGCAACATTGGCCAAAATCTAACACAATCGATACTAGGAAACACAGAAAGTCCCGATCTTTCAACCAATTTAGCAGAAAATGGGAAGCATTCGATCCGATCCCAACTCATAGATAACAAAAACAACCCAGAAATCAGAGCGAGAAACCCACGAACCTTGGAGGACTTGTTGCTCCGATCGCCGGCGAGGAAGCGCGCGGCGACGTTGCCGGAGAGCTCGGCGAGGATCATGGCGGCGGTGCCGCAGTACCGGAGGGCCTGGAATCGGAGGAGGAAGACGACAGCGAGGAGGATCGATTTGGCGACGAGGAGTCGGTGCTGGGATTGGGTGATTGAGGTGAGGGAAAAAATGGGTTGGGTTTGTTTTGGCCGAAAAGGGCCTTTGGAGGACGATGCGGCGGCGGAGACGACGGCGGAGGAGAAGAGGGTGAGGAGGAAGGAGAGGAGGGAGACGAGGAAAGAGAAGGGGAAGAGAGAGAACGACGGCGAAGAGCGGAGGAAAGGGAGGAGGGAGTAGAGTGACCGGAGGGAGAGGAGGAGGAGGAAGAGGAAAGAAAACGACGATTTGTTTTTAGCGGCGGAGGAGAATGGCTTGGGGTTGAGGGAGGAGAGGCGATTTTTGGACGGAGTTGTTATCGGGGTTGAAGGGTAAATTGGGTATTGTCTGGATGATGTGGTGGTGGGCGTGGCGGCGGAGAAGGTGGTGGTGGTGGTGGGGCGTTGGGGGAGAGAGAGGCGGTGGGGGCGGTGCTGGTGGTGGTGGTTGTGATCGGCCATGTTTGTTTTGGTAGCTTGATGGGAGATTTTGAGGGTTTTCTGGTGATCAAAGGTTGAACCTTTTAGTGACGATTGGGTTAGATCCGGATGGAGGCTCAGACCCGGCCAAGGGTCCGAGGGGAGGGAGGAGACTTCTCGCGGCGGCGTCAATGGAGTGAGGAACTTAAGTATATTGTGGACCAGCTTACATTTTCAAGTATGGCGTCGAGAGGATGAGGACCGTTGGATGTTATTTAGTTTTTCTTGATGGTCAAATTGTTCTGGATTTTGCAAGAGTCGGCGGGTTTGACCAAGATAACGGGAGAGTTTGGTTAAGGACTCGGGTTTTGTTTCGGAGATGGGCCTTTATCATTTGGGTTGAAGAATAACAAATCGCCGGCGTTGTCTTTTCGGATTTTATCTAAAATAGGCCAACCAGCCAATCTTTATTCCAAAATAGGCAGTAGGCAATTTGTGATCGTAGTTCACCATAGTGTGGTTGTAGCCTACATTAATGTTATCGTAGTCCACTATAGTGTGATTGTAGTACATTATAGTGTGGTCGTAGTCATTTCTGAAAAAGAAATTACTATTCATAATTTGCAATTAAATCCATGGGTACCTAAAGTGTGGTCATAGTACCCAAATATGTGTTGGGTTATGAAATAAATTTCCACGTGTGCGGAAGCGTGGTGTGACACGGATGCAATAATAAAATTCATAATTCAATCGTAAACATACATAGTTGGCGGAACGTTGGATTTCATTAATCATATTAATTAATCCGCGTGCATGGTTAATCGACGTACCATGTGATTCTTAGCATACCAATAAAATCACCCCTAATCTAAAAGAAGATTAGAATTACCAATCTTTACTTGCCATGATGATGATGATGAAGTCCTAGACGTTCAAGTGTCTGTCCTCTACAAATATCGACACGAACGGTATTCGGTTGATGAGGCAGAGAGATGATGTATCAGCTAGAAGCACCAAACTCCAACGAACGATGACGAGCACCACCAATAACTACGGCAAGGCTGAGGATTTGCGGCACATAAGGGTTTCAGAGAAACAATTTTTCTGACTTTATGTTTTAGTAAAGAATGTATTCTCAACACATGAGATTCTTTACTGATATGTGAGTTCACAACTTCTGTTAGGTCAATACCCAACAAGCCTTTTTATAGAGAACTTTTTTCTAACAGGCTTGGACTCCTATTTAACAATTAAACAACAATCTTTGTCTCACAAGGAATAGGGTGTGGCAACTCTGGGAGAAGCCCTAGAGTTACCATCCCTATATGGTGCCGCACCTCTTAGTGGGCTTAGCCCACTAATGTGTCATCAATTCTAATTTATTTAATTGGTCAATTCCAAATTGTATTGGGCTAATATTAATCTTGATCTGGCCATTTGCAGCAGCTACATGCAGAGCATTGACCTCCGGTGACCTCTGGCTCTGCTCAGTTCGAGTCCGTAATCCACAACTACCGCTGCGATCTCAAGGAGTTCGGGTCGGGAACCGAAGAAGGAGATGGCGGTGATCCGACAAGCGGCCTCGAACGCCGTCAAGGACCTCCTGTCGTAGCTCGAGGTCGGCGCGTCGGTGGCGCAGTAGTCGCTAGAGACGATGGGCGAGGCAATCGACGACGGTGATGATGGATATTGGAGAAGGGAAAGGGAAATGATGGGTCGGATGTGAATGTTGTTGGTTCAACATAGACAGGTTAATGGGATTCTCTTGTTGATGGTTTTTTGTCCATAAAGAATCATGCTTTCGCATGCTTTTGATTCGATTTCCTCTATTTTGAATGTTTTTCTTGCTTTCTGAAATTGGGAGACGATGAGAAACGGTGTGCATGTGCTGCAGTTGGGTGGACCCCACATCAGCCATGTCAGCAATTAACAGATATATTAACGATTTTTCTGACGGCGGAACCTATTTGCAACTCTTTGAAAGTAGAGGGTATGAAAATGCAAAAAAAAAAAAGAGCATATGTATCATTTTAAAATTTGACACAAATCACAGGGTACAAAATTGTAATTTGCCTAACATTCAACTAGTTTGTTTAGTAATGTTTTGCCACACCTAAAAGACACAAGACTACAAATGTGGGTCCAAGGCAAGCATTCAACAAATTAAATATCTGCCGCACATTGGCTCTCAATTATTTGTGGGCTTCTTGTTGTAACAAGTGGATAAGCCCACTATTATCACAGCTACGTATACAATTTGCCGGCGTCACAAGTCCGCAGCCGCGAAGCTGCAGACACGATGATGATATGACAAACGATGATTTTGGCGTGTAAATCAAGTTCTGTAGAGAATAGTCCTGGCGGACTGAAACATAAACTAAGTCCAATTTAGGATGATTGGTCACATGAATTAATGAGTTCATATCTAAATTATCCATTAATTCCAAATCAAAGCCCAAGTGGTACAAACGTCGCTTGTCAATTACAAATTCTCGATTGATCAGTCTTTCACCCATCAATCATCTTAGTTTGTAACTACGTTGGTTTGATTCCCTTAAAAGGATATGTAAACAATCTAGAGATTCAATCTAGATGCAACCATGGGCTAAACACTTTTCATCCAAACAGTTATCTGTATTTCATTCAAAATAGCTCAAAACACAAATTTTTCAATGAAGCCTTACACTCTTTGGAATCTTTAAAACTATGTTGGTTTGATTCCCTTAAAAGGGATACATAGGCAGTTTAGAGACTCAATCTAGACGCAACCGTCCCTTTTCAAAAATTACTCCAAATTCTTGGTCTGTCTCAACCAGATTCGTCCAAATACTTATCTTTTTTTTCTAAGAGCCCAAACACTTACCCTTTTTCAGTGAGTCTTTTACTCGTTGAGAATCTTAAATTACATGATGACTTGATTCTGCAATGGATGCGTAGGCAACTCGGTTCCTTACCCGAGCACAGTAACAAAACCAAACAAAATCATTTTTCTTTATAAGTTTAATCAAAAGGTGTTTCTCTTATAATTTATTATGAGAGATTGTAATTAAGAGATTCATATCTTGAATGGGTCGAACCTAATTTAATAAAACCTTATTTGGAAATAAATACGGTGAAATGTTGTTGAGGGAAATTAATAAAACCCTTCAACGTACATAATCATTTGGTCTTTTATTCAAGTAACGGATCGGCAAAGAAAGGCAAATTGAAGTTATTTGTTCCAACAATGGTGTTTATCGTACGGAACATAAAAACGCAATCAAAAGGGGCTTGTAACTCAATTAAAAACATTCACCTTTTATGGACATCCTGAAAGTTCCTTATATAATCCACTCTTTCTAACATGGCTTGTACGAATTTGGCAAAAAAAAAAAAATATGGCTTGTACGAATTTAGATATGAAATAATGAAAACCCATTTTGTTATAATCTCTACTAATATTGAGCATGTGCTCTTAATATGTTTGGCAAAATTAAATTACCATATTTTAATCCTAACCAAAATATACCAGTTCACATTTGAACATGTCTGTGTGCAATTCTACCAACTTGCTTGCAATCTATTAACTGGCTTTCTTTTATTTCTATCCAAAGTGGGACGCCAAGTTTGAATTTCCCTCAAACGATAACTTATAAAGAAGTAGTAAATTATTTGAACAGAAAAATTGACTTCAACCAACGCATGTGAATGGAAAGTTTTGGTACGTAGATGTTTGTCTCATGCATTGAGGTTACAGGATGAACATGAATTTTTGTCTTCTAGGTAAAGTCTCCCGCAGTTCATGACCCTAAGGCTCCGTTTGGTTCACGGATTGGAAGGGGGGAATGGGAATAAAATTCTCATTCCCACGTTTGGTTGAAGGAGAAGGGGAAAGAAATTCCCGGGCCCACGGAAAAACTGGTGGGCCCCACGGAAAAGAAGGGGGGAATGGCATTCCCACCTCCCCCATGGTATTGTGATTCCCATTCCATGGGAATCACAAAATTGGTAGCTTTTTACCATTTTGCCCTTACAAAAATATTACTTTTTTTAAAAGTAAGGGTATAATTGTAAAATTATACTATTTTATTTCGTATCCCAATACACATTCATATCTATTTTCCCATTCCCACCCAACATAACCAAACAACGTAATGAATTTCTCATCCCATTCCCACCCTCTATTCCCATTAATCCTATTCCCATCAATCTTATTCTCATTCCCATCAATCCGATTCCGTGAACCAAACGCTACCTAAATTGATTAGTTTAATTCCAAGCATTAAGAACAAGTCTTTTAATTACGTGTTCTCAAGGGCGGAGCTAGGAATGTATATAGGACTAGGCTAATTTAATTTATTCTTATAGATATGGACTCAAATTTAAATGTAAGTTGGGCTAAAGTTCAATTTTGGATAATTTTAGACTAAAATTTAGAGAATTTTCCAAAAATGGGGTGTGCTCCGCCCTTGCGTGTTCTTTCACTGTTTTTTATCTCCCCGGCCATCGTCCCAAACCTCAAGACCTAGCCATGGTCCTCAAAGTCGATCATATATACAACTGCCATTGAAGAAGACCGAGCTCAGTATATATATATAGAAAACATATATAATTAACGGAAAATTTGAATCCAATCCCCCATCACCTATAAACATTGATTAAAATTTTGTGAATTTCAAACTTAGATTGAAGGACAAAATTTTGCTCCACATCAGCATTTTTATCATTAATGTGTCCGCGTGTCAAATTCTTATACTAAAGTTGTAATTGATCATTACTGAAATACCCCTTATTGTTGAACGTTTATATTTTAAGCAACTTATGTGGCTAATTTAATAGTTGCAAAATAGTCTTATCATTTTAAAAAACTGCAAACGGATCATTATTATTTGTCTAATTTTTTTGGTTAGCAGAATCATAGGAACTTTCTCTTCTAGCTCCTTAAATTTTTATTTCTAAATCTTACATAACATGAGGATTTAAAGAACTCGTTTTACATTTTGAATTTGTTTCCACTTTTTTTTTTTTTGATCGAAGGAATGCGGTTTCAATTTATTTCGTGTTTGGTAATGCACCAAACTATAGGAGTACAAATTAGGTATTACAGCATTGAACGACCTAGGGCCTCGTTAAAAACCTCGCGGTGTACGAGGAAAAGAGTGCCCCTACTCCTATGAAAAACAAAAGCATTCAAAAAGGCGAACATGATTATAGAGTCTAGCCCGAAACCCACCCCATCTCCCTACGGCAAAGCCATCAGGAAACAAGAATGGGAACCTAGTCGACCTCCTTACGGCCTAACCATCAGAGGGAATTAGGCCCGAGCTACACACTATATCGCATTCGCCCAACTCACATATCGGTACTAAGCACATCAGTAAGCCATGGTGGGCCATTGCCCTCCCAAAGGACATCTTCGTAGCACTGCAGCGCATAGTGGGCTAGTTTGTGTGCCGCATCATTCGCACTTCTAGGGATATGCCTGATAACTTTGATTCCCATGGTTTCACACAAACTTATAATTTCATCTACGACGTGTGCATGGAGCCCCCAATTTCTACTGTTCAGAGTAATCATATTAACGGCCTCCACACAATCCGATTCCAGTTCGCTTGGGAAAACACCATATTGCAAGCATACCTTAAGTCCTTCACGTAGACTTAATAGTTCCGAGAGCAAAGCAGTACCATCTGGAGATCCCCTAGCTGCCACTGCTACCACTAACTGTCCCCGATCATCTCGAAGGATCCCCCCTAATCCACAATTGCCCCCTGTAGAGTTTGTTGCACCATCAGTATTGAGCTTGAAAGTCTTGGGATTTGGCTTCTTCCATTTAACTGGTGCTGCCCCAACTTTTTGCGGCTTCGCATTTCCGCTTACGTAAGTATACTCGTGGTAGAGCTTCATTGCCTTGTCAAGTAGATCTTCTGCACTTCTAGGCTGTTCTCCATGGAGCGTACGATTTCGCTCACCCCACACCGACCAACATAGATAGAAGAAACACCCGAGCTCTTGTTTATTTAAGTTCTGCTGGGCGTATTCCATCAGTCCGTTAACGGAGCTCCACTCCATTTCGGTCCAACTTGAGAATGGCGATGCACGCCACATACTTAAACTCCTTTTACAGCCCCATAAAGCATGGATCATATCCTCTCCACGTTTATGACAACGATGGCATAACGTATCAATGACCATTCCTCTGGATACAAGGTTTTCCTTTGACGGGAGAGCATTATTACATGCTCTCCAGATGAAGTGCTTTATTTTGCTAGGCACCGGTGTGTTCCAGATCTTCTTCCAAAAATGGGATGTTGCCTCCGGGTTTGACGAACCTCCGAGATTCTGCATCTTTTCATCAAGCGACAAAGCCACCCTATAGCCGGATTTGACTGTGTATTGCCCCTTTCGGTCAAAAAACCAAGCTTCCTTGTCATCTACTGTAAGTTTCGGGATAACATTGTGTATGGCCTTTACTTCGTCTTGGTCAAAATATAGGCTTAGAAGCTCATCATCCCACCCCCCAGTCGGCGATAATAGCCCGCACACCTTCAAATCCACCGGTATGGCTCCAGAGAAGGCCGGTCTTTTCCTTCCTTGGATCGGTATCCACCAATCTCCTAGGACATTCGTTGTTCGTCCGTTGCCAATTCGGCGAATCATACCTTCCTTTACCAGGTCCCTACCCCACAATAATGACTTCCAAATGTAAGAACCCTCGCTAGTTGCAGGAGCATAGAGGATGTCAGAAGTAGAGAAGTACTTAGCTTTAAGTATTTTAGCCACAAGGAGCTCTGGTTCAGTAAATACTCGCCAGACCATCTTCGCCACCATTGCTCTATTAAAGCTATGGAATTCTCTAAAACCAATCCCCCCCTCCAACTTGTTCCTACACATCCAATTCCACTTTTTCCAATGTATTCCTTTTTTACCTCCTGTACTCCACCAGTATCTTGCTATTTGAGAATTGAGGTCCGAGCAAATAGACTTTGGAAGTTGAAATACTCCCATGCAGTAGCTAGGTACAGCTTGCGCCACAGATTTTATCAATGTTTCTTTGCCGGCCACCGATAATAGTTTCCCATTCCACACTTGGAGGTGAGTCGCCACACGATCTCTTAGGTGTCTAAACATTGCTTTCTTGCTTCTGCCCGTCATTGTTGGTAACCCCAAGTAACGAGCATGGCATTGTACTTGAGATACACCTAGGCATTCCGAGATTGCATGTTTCGTCTCAGTGGGGGTGTAGGGGCTGAAACTGACGGCTGATTTATTGAAGTTGACCTGTTGACCCGAAGCTCGTTCATATTCTTTTATAACTTCCTGTAATGCCCTGCACTCACTCAAAGATGCATCACAAAATAACAAGGAATCATCGGCAAAGAAAAGGTGTGATATAGAAGGTGCTCGCCTTGTGACTCTACCTCCATGTATTTTCCTATCCGTCTCTGCTTGTCGAAGGAGAGCACTGAAACCTTCAGCACATATAAGAAAAAGGTAGGGTGATATAGGGTCTCCCTGCCTCAATCCCCGAGTTGGGGTTATCATACCTGTAGGGTTGCCCCTGCATAGTATTGAGTAGTTAACTGTAGAAATAAGTTCAAGTACTAAGTTAATGAACCTGCCATGAAATCCCATTCTGTCTAACATGATTTCGAGAAACCCCCATTCCACACGATCGTATGCTTTCGCCATGTCGAGCTTTAGAATCATTTTCTTTCGACTCGTTCGCCCATGCTTGCTAATGGAGTGTATCATCTCAAAAGCGGCTACTACATTGTCATGTATATGTCGCTTAGGTACGAAGGCGCTCTGGAATTCTGAGATATTGTTGTGTAGTATATTCTTCAATCGGTTGGCCACAGTTTTGGCTACTAGCTTATACATCACATTGCATAAGCTAATGGGTCGATAATCAGTTACGCTTGTAGCTTCTTCCTTCTTGGGGATAAGAGCGATCAACGTCGAATTGTACTCTGCCACGCTCTCTCCTTGGTTTAATATTCTGAGACAATCTTCTACCACTTGATCTCCGACGATGGCCCAATATTTTTGATAGAACAAAGCGGGCATGCCATCGGGTCCGGGGGCTTTCGTTGGGTGCATCTGTTTTAGAGAATTTTCGATTTCCCAACGCTCGTAGGGCTTAACTAGTGCTTCATTTTGGTCCTGTGTAACACTTGGCTGAATAGCCCTATCAATCTGTTCTGAAACATGCACACCCGAGGAATTAAAAAGTTCAGTGAAATAAAGACAAAAAGCCTCACTAATACCTTCCGGTGTATCACGCCATACACCTTGTCCATCTGTGATTCCTTTCATAAGTTGTCGTCGTCCTCTACCCCTTGCTGTCTGGTGAAAGTATTTCGTGTTTCGATCGCCCTTTTCCAGCCAAGTAACTCTAGACCTTTGTTTCCACAGCACTTCCTCTTCGTGGAGTAAAGATTCGTGTTGGTCAGCGAGTGTATTTTGAATCTGCAAATTGGCTTCGGTGGGCTCGTCCTTCATTATTGATTCAATTTTATCCTTCAGCTCTCTCACCTTTTTCGGTATGTTCCCGAACTCTCGTTCATTCCAAACTTTCAGTTTTTCGGTGCACACCTTAAGTTTGGTCTTACTCGAACCTGTATTTTGTTGCCACCCATCCCGTATTACTTGCTCACATTCATCCTTTTCCGCCCACACTTCCTCAAAGTGAAATCTAGCTTTGTGGCGTCCAATCTTCCCCTTGTTATACAATGGTCTATCGGTATATACAACAAGCGGTAAATGATCGGATTCCCATCTCATCACATGGTGAGCTCGGGTGTGACTGAAGTTATTAAGGAAGCCATGGGACACAAGCGCCCGGTCTAATCTCTCCTGAATATTATTCTCTCCTGCTCTTCGATTGTTCCATGTAAATGCATGGCCTGTCGTCCGTACCGCCCCCAATCCACACTCTTCCAGCGCATGCACGAAAGCTTGCATATGGGTTAGAGATTTCACTTGTCGTCCTTTTTTCTCTTCGTCACATGTAATTTCGTTGAAATCACCCACTACCAGCCAGTTGTCGAATACGGTTGTTGTAGAAAGCCTACGTAGGAGCTCCCACGAAATATGGCGTTTGTGGGCTTTGGGATGCCCATAGAATCCTGTTACTCGCCCCTTGAAATTATCTGCAGGTCCGGCCACACTTGCATCAATGTGGCCTCGCGAAGAGGACAATATGTTGACATGCCAGCCTGCCATCCACATTAGAACTAATCCTCCACCTTTTCCAACTCTCTCAACGGACCAGCAGCCTTCAAAACCAAGTTTAACAGAGGCCTCCTCCATCTGTTGATGCACCATCTTAGTTTCACACAAGAAAAGTATATTGGGCCTTTTCATTCTCACAAGGGCCTCAACAGCCCGGAACGTCCGTTTATTGCCCAAACCGCGGACGTTCCAGCTCATAACGATCATTTCTCGTGATGGGCCCACGCGTTGGGTCCCATCACGGGTGTTGTCGACGACGAACCTAACTGAAACGAGTCTTTTGACGGGTTTGGAAATTGATGTGGCCCCGATCCCCCCGTCGTAATGATCGGAGCCCTGCCTTTTGGGTTCTGACCTGCAGTTTGGCCCACTTGGACACATTCCTTTCCTAGATTAAGTGGTAGCCCTTGATGCATGTTGGGCCGAGCCCCAATTTGGCTTGGTCCAGCAAATCTCTTCAATTGTTGGGCGACAAAGTCCACTGTTGGGAATATTCCTTGAGGGGGTGCAACTTTTGTCAACTCTACCATGATGTCGGATCCGATCATACTTCTCTCTGTATCTCCATCTATCTCCGCAATATCCGAGCTTACTTCCAAATCTAGATTGCTTTGCATATCTCGAGAACCGTTGACCATTGGGGTGTTTACATTCTGAGGTCCGTCCCCCTCCATCTCCTCAATCATCGCCCCCTCATCCTGGATCCTGTGATGATTTGGTAAAAGGTCATCTTTTGTCGCCACTGCTCTCCTACGTGATTGCAGCATTGATGTTGTGAAGTCAAACCGAATTGTGCAATTTGAGACTTTCCCAAAGTTGGGTTCCTCCATAATTTCCTTGGGGATCGATGCTACGTATGGTAACTTCATCCCCAAGATACTGTTTTGACTTTCCAAGTCCGTACTCAGATTACTTGCCAAACGTGGTCTCTTCAGCCGTCGCGTTACGGTGGCTCTTGGATTCATGGCAGCGCCGCCGTGACTTTGGTTACTACACTCCTCGTCTTGTTCATACTCTTCACGGGTTCGGACCCAGCCTGTAAGACTGAGTTCAGGAGCTTTCATCGACCAGGCCGAAGAGGAGGGGACCCTCATTGTCCATGCTTTTGCTGTAGGCTCCCTCATCGTCGGTGTTGCCGATTCCTTCTTGAGGGTACCTCCTCCTATCTTGTCAACTTGAACATTCTTCAAGTTCTCTTTTTTGACTTTCAGCCAATTCCCATAGTTTGCCATCAACTCCTCCCCTTGAGGCTTAATTGGGCAGTTCGCTCCGACATGGCCGAGTTTGCCGCAAAAGAAACAGAAGGCGGGACATCTTTCATACTCAATGTTGAACAACTCTGGTTCCGATCCCTTCTCGAGCCGTATCTTGACCCCTCTTCGGATCGGCTCGAGTGTATTAACTGTAACCCGAATTCGGAAGAAAGCGCCATCGCTATCATTGAGGAATCGTCTATCCCAATCCACAAAATTGCCAATACTATTACCAATTCGTTTACCCATCTCTTTATTTTGAAAGAGGATCGGGATTTTACGAATCCTAATCCAAAAATCCTGGTACTGCAGTAGAGCCGTCTCAGCATCTCGCCAGCTCTCGATTTCTGATAACAGGAGTAGGGATTTGTTGAAAGACCACGGTCCTCCCCTCAAAATTTTCTTTCGATCATGGTCGCTTTTAAAGCAAAAAGGACCCGATCCTCTCCGACCTTCCCTGCTATGAACTCTCCTGTTTTCCACATATTCCGCATTGCTCCGATCAAGTTGTTAGTAGACACCATCGTACTCGTCAAAAGCTTTCCAACCAAAAGGTATTTAGGGCCTAGTTCCCCTTCGTCTGCCGCTTCCACCACGATCTCTTCCTCGAGATCAGTTAAAGCCATACTTTTTCCAAAAGATTCCAGCAGCCCTTCCATGGATGTTAAACACCACACCACGATATTCCACCCGCCTAAGAACAGGTGGACCAAAAGATCCCGCATACACCAGATCACAAAGAAAAGGTAGAAGATTAGCGTGAAAACGAAGTAGGGTTTGATAGGGTTTGAAGAAAACTCAGGCAAGCCTATGAGAGAGAGCGGTCTCAAGGCGCTATAGTTTCAAACAATTCAAAATTGAATTTGTTTCCACTTTTGTCTTATATCCATCTGAATTAAGTTGATTCAAGTTTTTTTGGCTTTTCAGTGTACAAATTTTTGTTTAATTACTAGGTGCTACCATTTTTGGCCATACAAAATTTAGTATGGAAGAATAAAGAATGGACCCATTAGAGAAACTCATACGTACCCTTAATTTACAAAAGAAATGTACGAAAAGTTCTCCAAAAAAAGACCAGTAATGCTCTATGGGAGCAAAAGAGATTGTACCAAGAAGCTCTACCAAGAATGTGATGTACCCATCTAACAAGAAAAGTACCCATATTTGTAGAAAGAAAGTGAAGTGTTCATAAATTCTTAAAAAAGAAAAAAAGAAGGCCCATAACTCTATACGGGTACCAAAGTTCTCAGAATAGTGCATATTGTAGCCAAAGTTTGACGAACAATATGGATACAAAATAATGTAATGAGAGGACAAAGTATACCCATATCATAATATAATGAGTCATATGCCAGCGAAGAAAAGATTGTACTCAACAGGAGGAAATTGTACCAAATTGACTGAAAATATTGTGCTCAACTCAAGTTCAAAAATGTACCCATATGAATAAAAAAAAATTGTACCCATTTGAGAAAACCATGTGCGCGAGAACTGTACTCAAGTGAAAGAAAAATAATGTACCCAATGAAAGAAAGAAGTATCTATAAATATTCCTCTAGACATGAGGCTTTTTCATCATCCAATATCTTCTTTAATCAAAGCATTTCTCAATGGCATCGAAAACTGGTGCAGCCCTTTCTCTCTTTGCAATCGCCACCGTTCTCCTCGTCCTTTCTCTCGTCTCGGTTGCAACATCATCCGATACCCATGGCCACAGCAAAATGTCGCCCTTTGATTTCCTCAACCATCTCAAGGGGTGTCACAAGGGGGACAGAGTCAAAGGCGTCAAAGAGCTCAAGAAATACCTCGAAAGATTCGGCTACCTGCATGGGGATCTCGACAATGATGATTTCGACGACCTGGTGGAGTCCGCAGTCAAAACATACCAACTCAACTTCAACCTCAACGCCACCGGAATACTAGACCCCGGAACATTGTCGAGAATGACGACCCCTCGATGTGGTGTCGCGGACATCATCAACGGCACCACGTCTATGCGGTCCGCCAAACAAAGGCACTCCCACGACCACCACGGTCCGGTTCACACCGTCGCTCATTTCAGCTTCTTCGCCGGAAGACCAAAATGGCCATCCAATAAGTACCACCTCACCTATGCTTTTAATTCGGGCACTCCATCCATGGCCATTGCGCCGGTTATGCGTGCTTTTGCCACGTGGGCAGGAAACTCGCACTTCTCCTTCAGTCGGGTCGGGAGCAACCAGAACCCGGACCTGACTATAGGGTTTAGCAGACGTAACCACGGAGATGGGAACCAACGTGCATTTGACGGCAAAGGTGGGACCTTAGCCCACGCTTTCGCGCCAACTAACGGGAGATTGCACTTCGATGCCGACGAGCAGTGGGCCGTGGGGGCAGTGAAAGGTAAGCACGATATTGAGACGGTGGCTTTGCACGAAATTGGGCATCTTCTTGGGTTGCAACACAGCTCGGTTCAAGGAGCTGTCATGTTCCCCACCATCAAGTCGGGGTTCACCCAAAGCTTGCATGGGGATGATGTTCGGGGAATCAAAGCTTTATACAACCGTTGATCATGATGTATACGTATAATTAACTACTATCGATTTAGGTTTATATCCTAAATCTTTCCATTTCTTTCCCTTTTGTCAAATAAAAGTACCTCCCATGAAGAGTGTACTGATCACAAATTGATGAGTTCCCTCATTTGGAACCCATTTATATATGTAGCGAATTTCTGGTGTGTTTGAAGAATAAAACAGTTTACTTTTAATATAAGTATCTTTATGGATTTCTCATGCGCATAAGATTTAAGTGTTTGTGATTCCCTTAGCTTTAGTAGCCAATCCGCTTCTAGTGATGACACTTTCGGCGACGCTTTGGAACCCGAGGTCACCGGTGCCTTAGACCCATGCAATCAATTAAGAAGCCGAAAATCTTTTAATGGCACTTTGATCGAACGTATAGCCTATCAGACACACCAAATCCACTCTCTCCAAACATATGTTTCCCTGATTTGAGTAGTTTGAAACTTTGAAATTCTAGCTAGCATCGATTTCAGTTTGATGAGAAAGGCTTTGCTTGCAATTTGTAACACTTATAGTTTATAACTCATTATGAACCATCGCAGCTTTTGTATATATGTAAGACAGAAACGACCAAAGCGAAGTATCCACCGCAGTAAAACCCGAGTTAGGTTCATTTTTCCGTAACTTATAAATTAAATTAGAATATTGCTTCACTAAAAGCCACCAAGCAAAGTGAAGACCATTAAGTTGATGATCGACAAACTCTGTTCGAAATTCAATTCAACTTCCAATTTTTAGCCAATAGCCACCATAAATTTGTGTTTTACTATTGTTTAAGCATGACCAATATTTTGTTAAGATGATATCATATGTCACGATCATAGAATTCTTTCATGATATATTGAACATGTTTTTGCATTTGCACGTAGTTCTTTTACAACAACACCTTTGACTTTGACCAGGTAAATACTAACTTTGACTAACTCATAACCTGATCATTGGTTGATCAAAGTCTTGCCTTATTCCACAAGGATATCCGGCTTACATATATCTAGATTATCCGCAATTCGGGCAAATTAAGATAGAATACTAATAAGTTCATTTTAGTTCAGTTCTTAATCCCATTTTCATAACATCCCCCTTGCAATGACTCTACTTGACTTAATCTCATTAGATGTGTATGTTTGTATTGTTGAAAATTTAAATGGATTGACTTTTGTCCACTCTGTGGTGTGGCGTCGGATTCTGAAAAGTAGAAGGAAAGCCCGATCTCCTCACCTGACCCGCACCTCTCCCTTTCCTATGTGGGTAAATGAGCCAAGCTGAGCTGAGCACCAAGGTGCTCAAGTTCGGCTCGTACAAAATTTATGAAGTTCAAAGTCGGCTCAAGCTCACATAATTATTACGTATGTGGCTCTTACGTGATAAATAGTAGCAAGTACAATGAGTCACTGTGACTTTGAAATAATAATATGAGAGTTGACCGTATGGGTGTAAGTATGGGTGGGCATAATATCTCGAAAATCCCGTATCCCGAATTCCCCTCCCGATCCCGTCCCAAATTATCCCTTCCCATTCATGATTAATTAAAATTTTAGTGTATCCCATCCCGTCCCGTCCCGTCCCGTCCCGTCCCGTCCCATTTTAATTTTTTTCGGGACGGGACGGGATGAGAAAATTGTATCCCGAAATTCCGTCTTGTCCCGTTTAATATGTATAGTATTAAATAAATAACAATTTCCCCTTAAGTGTCACCATTTTATTGGCTAAGAAACAAGTGTATACTAACAAATGTATACCTCATCACATGCAATGTTACCCCAAGTCAATTCCCTTCTTTCTTTCTTCACTCAGTTCACTTCTTTCTTTCTTATGCGTTCGACGATGACACTCTCTCTCTCTCTCTCTCAACTTTGAACAAAGCTTCACTCTCTCTCTCTCACTTTCTTCTGCATTCGCTTCAAAACAAAGCTTTAATCTTTGAACAAAGCTTCAATCTCTCCACCACACTCACTATCAACGCCGTCGGACCCAGAAATTCAAACCCCCAAACGCATCAACGCTGCTGCCAAAATCCGATTTCATCAAATTAAATCTTTGATAAAATTGTATAGGATAGTCCCGTTCCGTCCCGTACCAGTCTCGATTAAATTCGGGATGGGACGGAACGAGACCAATTCTTAAAAACACTTATCTCATCCCGTTTCAATTAAATGTAATTGAGACGGAATCACCTTCATCCCGTCCCATCCAGTCCCCAGTCCTAGGTGTAAGTACAATTCACACTTTTTTTTGTTGCAACTCTTGTATTATCATAAACTTATCTTTATTGAATTGATTTTTATGTTTCACTTAAATACACACTTTTGTTTTCTTTATCTTCTTTGGGTTGGATATACATCCCTCTATAGCTACTAAGCAAATGGCTTGAGTAAATTGAGTTGCTAAAAAGGAACTAAAGAGAAAAGCTTTGAGAGGTTGAAGAGGGCAAGTTAATTGGATTGCGTCCACCCAACAACAACAAGATGGCACGAAATTTTCATGATTCCATATAAAGATTTGAATGGCTTCATGGTTTACACACCTCTTATGTGAAGGAATGAAACCTTAAAAGAAAAGGCCAAAAAAGAAAAGCATCGCAACATGCTTGGGTTAGGGATCACCCCAAAACCTGAATTCTCTAATTAGCACCCTATCAAACAGTTCTGCATGATCATGAGGTAGCAATTACAATAACACTTGATCAATTACCTCCGAAATCTTGATGATCCACATCGATCAACAGGTATACGTACTCATTTCATTTGATCTCTTTTGCAGTACTGACATGTTCCTGTTTTTGATTTTTTTTTTAAACAAACTTTTGAAAGTACTAGTAGAATTTATGTTATTTTTTATATAAAAATAAAATACAGTTTATTTAATAATTTGGTTTGACATTGTGTCAAATAAATGAGTAAATGGAATACAACTTTCAATCAAGATTTAGAGATCTCGTTCAAAATTTTGCAGTGCATAAGAGAAAGAAAAGTATTTGATACTCCTAACATAAACAAAAGTATCTTAAAAACAAAGTAAAATAAGTATAGATTTTAATTCAAAACCCATCCCTTTTTCCTACCCGATTCAGCAAAACACAAAACACTCATAGATCAGCTACCAGATTAAGCAATATACACTAATCAATTTAGTAATATTTCGATTAGTTGTTTGACTTAAAGTAGTAAAGAAAACATAATAATCAACATAAATTCTTCTGATTGACGTAAAGAAAAACTTTAGAAAACATAAAGAAGCAACATTATAGAAATGATAATGAAAGAGAAATGCACTCAAATCCCTTATCCTTATATCTTGTGCCTGAATCTCTCCATTATAGACTTAAGTCAAGCCTGGTCATTAACGAACACATTGACCATGGTTAATCGTGGGAGTAATCACATAAATACCTAATTGACATGTCGACATTTAGTACTTTTTATGGATGGATAAGCATATCAATGCAGAAGATTTTATATGTACACTTGTTGTACTTGGAAAGGAATGCCCCAGCAGCTAGCAAAGTGTGAGCACTCATATGTCATGTTGCTTTGCATACGTGTGCACATAACCCTACTAGTCCCTAGTCTCTCTAGAAAAGGAGAACAATATACATGCACTAAATCCATGTGTACCAGTTATAAAAAAATTGATACATGACGAACTTACAATAATTTAATCTATGTGAAAATTTTCAAGTAACTCGACACAATTAAAGAGCTAATCATGAACTTAGTCAATGAAAGTATCATCTCATGCGCACATTAGTCACTCACGAGCGTAAGATTAACTATAAAAGGCACTCATATGTCGACATGCCGTGAGCATAGAGTATTTCCTAAAATTAGACACCACCAAAAAGAAAGCTAAGTGCTATCCGCATCATACCAAACCACCAAAATCAAAAGCTCTTCGGAGCACCGAAGAAGACGACCACCAGAGTTTTTTGGGTCATCGGCCTTGTTAGCGGGCATATCCATATCCTCGTCAGCGAGCACTGCAACTCTATTGCTCTGTTATATCTTATGTGTTTTCACCTGGACATGTGTGTACTGTGTGCAAACTCTGTGCTTGCGTATGGAGATTGTGTGCCCTTTTGTGCCATCTGCATGCTAATTTGCTCTTCACCCCCAAATATTCCCTGCTGATTTTGCTGATGATCAAATGATGTGTCTTTTTGTTTACAAATCCCAAAACGTAACGCATCCAAAATGCACTCCGAACTTTGTTGTTTTTTTTTCTCCGATTTGTTTTGCTTTTTCACAGAAAAAGTCCAAAAGATTTTGTGACAGAAACCTGATCCTGATTACTGGCCACTACTTTGGCAAAATGACATAAAAAGTTGCAAATTTCCGCTGATTGATCTCTTATAACTGTATGATTCTTAATCGTATGAAGATAATTGCAAATTTGCAACATACATACATGCGTTTTCAAGTTGTTTTACGACATAAGATATTTGTGTTATGATTTAAAAAATAATTTTTACACACCATTTTTCACTTCATACACACCGTTGTTTAATCTTAATCGTTGATTTTTATTTTATCATTAAATTCAATAGTAAAAAATGAATAAGAATGTATAAGAAGTTAAAAAAATAAGTGTCAAAATCATTTCCTATAATTTATTACAATAGAACAATCCCAAATAAAGTACTATACAATATAGTCCTACTGTTGTTTATGAACAGGGTTCATTTGTGTTCAATATCCATCATTTGATCAACAAGAATATTCCTATTTGGAAATTGGGTTAACACATAGCATCGGGAATCTTCGTTTGTATCACATGAAACAAGCAGGGGACATCATCCTACGTGTCAAAGCCTTAGCTCTACGTGTACTACCCGCAAGCTCAAGAGATGCACTCATTCATGAAAATAGTGGGTTTTCAGAGTGGCGTTGCCGTGTATATATGACACCATATATAAAAGTCATCCATAAAAGTGTGGGACTTTGCTTTTTCAATCACTTTGTTATAAGTAGTGCAGGGCATTAATATTGTTCAATGAAAGCAGTAAAGCTTAGTGATTGTCCCAGTGTACCATTAAGCGTAAAAAAACCTTTTTCATGTGTAGGAAACCAGAACCTTTCTTTGATGTGATTTGCACCATTTCTTGTTCGCTGGTGGGCAGATGACAAAACAACAGTAATTCTTCTCTGCAGATTTTGACACATTGATATGTATAGCAAAGTGCGTGTGGCTTCTCAGTTTTCTTCTTCTTCTTCTTCTTCACCTGAGATTTTGACACATTGATATATATAGCAAAGTGCGTGTGGCTTCTCAGTTTTCTTCTTCTTCTTCTTCTTCACCTTTCATACTTATTCCCATGGCCGGATCCGGACGTAAACGGCTCGGTAATTCATGCATTCTCCTCATAGGTAATGATACGTTGATCTAATCCAAGTGCAGATATATGCTTTATGCAATGTTTTGATCAGCTTAATTACTAGGCAAGTAGGGTTAATTTTTTATGTGATTATTGGCCCTCCATTGGCCAGGGGACTATTGACATTTGATGAATTACTGCTTTTGTATTGACAGTGATTGCTGGTATGGAGAGATTTGCATACAAAGGAGTGGCATCCAATCTGGTAACTTACTTAACAGATGTGGTAAAAATGAGTAACTCTGCGGCTGCAAAGACGGTTAACAGTTGGTGTGGATTCACCTCCATGCTGCCACTCTTGGTTGCTCCTCTAGTTGATTCATATTGGGATAGATATCCAACTGTAATTACCTTTTCTTTCCTCTACGTTGCAGTAAGTACTCACAAACTCGTTTGGTTCTTATAACACGTTTACTTACTTGAAATAGAGAAGTCCATAATACACAAAGTTCATAGATGACGTGCAATTAGTTCTCACTTGGTTCTTATGACACATTTACTTACATGGAATGAGAGAAGTTAAAATTTCAGAAAGTTAATAATGTCATTAAATCGTATGTTTCCTCCGTCTTTTCAGCAATTAGGACAGCTTAGGAGATTGAAAGGAACAACTAAAAGCTGTTTAATTGATCATCTTCTGATATTAGATTTGGATACCTTATGCTTATTGTAGGGCCTTGTGGCATTGACATCAACAGCATTGACCAGGGCATCCTCTGCTGCAAACAAAACAAGTCCCAATTCTTCATTTCTGTTTTGGTCTTTGTATTTGATTTCTCTAGGTCAGGGCGGATACAACCCATCTCTGCAAGCATTCGGAGCAGACCAATTAGACAGTGAAGAGGAATTGCCTAGCAGCAAAGATGACCAAAAGTCCAACAAAAAGAGCTTATTTTTCACATGGTGGTATTTTGGTGTTTGTACTGGCAGCCTCTTGGGTGTCACCCTAATGTCCTACATTCAGGACACTTTCGGTTGGATTCTGGGTTTTGCAATCCCCATGATGTCGATGGTTACATCCGTCGTGGTATTTTCATGTGGAAGCCGGATCTATACCTACAGGGAGAGTAATGCCAAGGATTACAAGCCGGTTGTAACATTGGTTCAAAGTATCAAGGAAGTTGCATTCAGGCTAATGAAATGCAGAATCACATTACCAGATGAAACTAGTGCTACCGAGCTAGAGTAAGCATCACTCCTAACTCAATCAACTTTGTTATCCAACTATTGGATTAATCTGCGTTAGTTATATGTTTATGTAGGCTCCAAGAGAAACCACTATGTCACCAGAATCTAAGCTGCAAAGAGGGGTTGGTTGAGGATCCAAAAAGCGGCTTCTACATGATTGAAAATGCAAAAGTAGTACTTAGGCTTCTGCCCATTTGGATCATGCTTTTGATGTTTGCAGTGATTTTCCAACAACCTCCAACATTCTTCACCAAACAAGGTATGACAATGCAGAGGAACATTGGAACTAAATTCATGATTCCACCAGCAACTCTGCAGAGTGCCATTACACTTTCCATAATCCTCTTGATGCCTCTCTATGACAAGATTATGATCCCAATTACGCGCCTCATCACTTGTAACGAAAAGGGCATCACCGTGATGCAGCGAATGGGGATTGGAATGTTCATTTCGGTCATAGCAATGGCCATTGCAGCAGTTGTGGAAACAAGACGGCTCAAGATCAGCAGGACAATGGAATTGCTAGGAAATCAATTTGATATCGTTCCGTTGAGCATCTTCTGGCTACTGCCTCAGTATATTCTATTGGGAATTTCGGACATTTTCACAGTCGTTGGAATGCAAGAGTTTTTTTACTCTGAAGTTCCTATAAGAATGAGGACAATGGCCTTTGCATTGTACACTAGTGTCTTTGGGGTGGGAAGCTACTTGAGCACCCTTTTGATTGCATCAGTTGAAGCCGTTACAAGCTCAAATGGGCGGCGCAGCTGGTTCTCCGATGACATGAGCGAAGCCCGGCTAGACAAGTACTACTGGTTTTTAGCCTCATTGAGTTTGTTGAGCTTTCTGTTTTATGTAATTCTGTGTACGTGTTACACAAGTAAGAAGGGTTTGGAATTGGACAATGAAAATTGTAAATAAAGTTATTTGTTTTGTGATTTTTCATCTGAATTGAACAATTGGAAAGCAAAGAAAACCAAGGTAAGAAATCAAATCACTCAAACTTTCAACAATACAAAATTCTATGAATATTACAAAGAAATATGAAATACAAACAATCAAATTCCAGCATAGGTAAGCATATACTGTTACAACTTTTAGTTGTTTATTGTTTTGTAAATTCCCAGCACGTCTAGGTGAGGCACTTTTATTTGAAAAGGGTAAAAGGTAATGTTCATGACTTTGGATGAGGATAAAGACATTTAGGCGTGATCGTCACACTGGTAATTCACTCATGATAATATGAGTAGATTAATAATACTATTTTACCATGTAAGGGTCATGCTCGAAATGTACACAAACTTCATCGTCATGCGTATAAGGCTTTAATTCCTGCAATATCATCCGGTTGCAAAGTCCTTAGAACCTCGCCATAGTCAGCATACGGGTACATAACAGCACCTTGGACAGACGTATGCCCGAGTCCGAGAAGGTGCCCAATTTCATGCAAAGCAATCGTCTCCAAGTCGAAACCATTACTCACAGAGCCCACAACCCACTTCTCATCCGCGTCGTAGTGAAACCAACCGACGGTCGGAGCAGTAAAATGGGCCAAAACTCCACCCGGCCCATCAAACGGATGCCCGTCTCCGTGGCTACGCCTGTAAAGCCAAACTTCAAGTCTGGTGTCTCGTTGCTTTGGGCACTTCGAGTTGGCGGCCCATGTTTGAAAAGCCCGCGTGACTGCTCCAATGGCTTGGGTTGACGTGGCATCACGAAAGGCATAAATGAGATGGTATTTAGTGGCGGGCCACTTCGGGCTTCCTTGGAAGAAAGAATAGTGAGCAACCCCGTGACCGTGGTCGTGATGTTGCCTTTTCTTCCCGATCGGCGATCGCATAGAGGAAGTACCGTTGATGATATCCGCGACACCGCACCGTGGTATGATCATTTTGGACACGGTTGCGGCGTCTAGTATGCCGGTGACCTCGAGGTTGTAATTGAGTTGGTAAGTTTTGACAGCGGCTTCCAAAGCGTCACCAAAAATGTCGTCACTAGAAGCGGATTGGCTACTAAAGCAGTAGTAACCAAACTTTTCAAGGTACTTTTTGTTAAAAGTCTTCGTATATAGTTAGGAAAGTATGTTGTATTTGGATTCCGCTTTGATTAGTTCCCCTAGCTGTACTCCCGTAGTTAATATGTTTTTTTGTAGAGCAAGGATTGCTCTTGTATATGTAAACGGTTTGTATCAATGAAAGATCCATTCCAGGCAAGTCTCTCTTTTCTACATGGCCTCAGAGCAGAAAAAGATCCTTTATTTTTCATAAAAAAAGAAAAAAAAAAGAGGAAGTCGTCATCTTCCCACATGGGTACCGACGGCGACCATAATCTGCCGATCGGCAAAACTGCCGCCGATCCCTATTTCTCCCTTCAACCAAAACGGGTCAGGCGTATCTGTGCCTATCGCAGCCAGAGGAGCAGTGGAGGCGTCAAATACGATCTCTTTGATCGTCGCAACAGGACCCATCGCAATTGCGATTTCATCTTCCGCAGACATCGGTGTAGCTTCCTCAGGCGACGTGCGTTTGGGACAGAAAACTTGGATGATCGATCGGCGTCCATGGCTGCTCGCAGTCAGCAACATAGCGCCGGCGAAACACTCTGCCTATCGGCGGCTAGAGAGAGCTCTGTGCAGCGTGTTCGGGAGACCCAATCGAACACGGCAAAATTCCAGCAGCGTGTTCGGGAGACCCAACCGAACACAAAGAAATGCCAGCAGCGTGTTCGGGAGACCCAACCGAACACGGCAAAATTCCAGCAGCATGTTCGGGAGACCCAACCGAACACAGAAAACTGCCATGATTTGGATGTTCGGGAAGCCCAGCCGAACCTAATAGCACCTGAGTCCAAGTTTCCCACTGCTAGCCCCCGAGTCTACGCAGCTTGCTCTAGCACTTTCTCTTCAGTTTTTTCGTCACTTGCTCCAGGTCGATGGATTCTTGATAGTGGAGCAACAGACCATATCACTTCATCAACTCAGCTATTGACCGATATTGTTCCTAATTCTTCTCTACCGCCGGTGTCCTTGCCTAGCGGAGAAAAGGCTCCAATCCTTTCATCAGGCACCCTTAATTTGAGTTCTAACATAAAGTTTAAAGATGTGTTGTGTGTGCCTACTTTTAAAGTAGATCTTTTATCAGTGAGTAAAATTGCTGATGGATTAAATTGTTCGGTGACCTTTTTTCCTTCATGGTGCATTTTGCAGGACTTGGTTTCGAAGACGACGATTGGTGTGGGTAAGCGACAAGGGGATCTCTATTACCTCACGGCGTTGACAACCACCCGTTTTCCTTCTCGTCAACCATCTTGCCATAGTGTTACTATTTCTCCAGATTTGTGGCATCGCCGCCTAGGACACCCATCTTTTGCTCGTCTTCAATATATTGGTCAGAATTCTTTAGACCTTTCTTTCCCGTCAAGTCATGATTGTCATATTTGTCCATTGGCGAAACAAACTCGCCAACCTTTCGGTATTAGCTCTATTTCAACTTCACATTGTTTTTCCCTTTTACATTGTGATATCTGGGGTCCTCACAAAACTCCATCGCTTACTGGTGCACATTATTTCTTGACAATCGTGGATGATTATTCTCGTTTCACATGGGTTTTCTTACAGCTGTTTATCTTATCAATAGATTACCCACACCACTTCTCTCTAAACAGACACCATTTGACATTCTTCATAAAAAATCACCCACATATGATCATATGCGTGTTTTTGGCTGTTTAGCATATGCTACCTCCCCTAACCCTCCTTCCAAATTTTCCCCCCGTGCACATAAATGTATTTTTGTTGGGTATCCACCGGGTCAAAAGGCTTACAAATTGTATGATCTTGATACACATAAAATTTTTACAAAGCGGGATCTCATTTTTCATGAAAATGTTTTTCCTTTCTTGGATCACTCTAACAACAATCCTTCCAACTCTTGACAGCCAGCACCAGTTCCTATAATTCTTGAGAGTGACCTAGTAGACCTTTGCCCTTCCACTGCTTCGAACCCACCATCACCAGATAGCACAGACCTACCAGCACCACCCCCTTCTGCTGTTGACACATCACCCGACCCCATCTCCTCTGGCCCTAGCCCTCTTTTGATATCTACAGTGGCTGACTCCTCACCAAGCTCCAATTTATCTGACCCATCATCTCCACCTTATGGTTCTCCGCCTGACCATCTCCCTCCTTCTCCACCTCCACTCCGTCGTTCTGAACGTGAAAAGTTCCCCAATGTCCGTTATAAGGACTATGTTTGCTCGCAGGTGATTCTGCCTCCCCACACGAAATCATCGTCCTCGCCACCAAGTATACAAAAAGGTACTCGTTATCCATTATGCAATTTTATCTCCTATCATCGTTACTCACCATCACATCTTACTTTTGTTGCTCAAATTAGTCGAGATGTGGAGCCTTCTTCATTTGCAGAAGCAGAACAGGACCCACTTTGGCGGGCAGCGATGGATAGTGAACTTGAGGCTCTTGCTCTCAATAGTACTTGGACTTTGACCACTCTTCCTCCTGGCAAACGCCCCATTGACTGCAAATGGGTATACAAGATTAAGCGACATGCTGATGGCTCTGTTGAGCGTTATAAAGCCCGATTGGTGGCTAAGGGCTTCACTCAGGCTGCAGGTATCGATTATCATGAAACCTTTTCCCCCACTGCAAAAATGATTACTGTCAGGTGTCTTTTGGCTGTTGCTGCCAGTCAGGATTGGTTTATTCATCAAATGGATGTGCATAATGCCTTCTTACATGAGGATTTAGATGAAGAAATATACATGACTCCTCCTCCCGGTTTGCGGCGACAGGGGGAGAATATTGTGTGTCGCCTTCACAAGTCATTGTATGGGCTCAAGCAAGCGTCTCGACAATGGTTTGCGAAGTTCACAAACGCCATCCTGGCAGCCGGTTTTACTCAGTCTAAGGCTGATTATTCCTTGTTCACTCGTAAGGAGGGTACATCCTTTACTGCCTTGTTGATTTATGTTGATGATTTTCTGATTATGGGCAATGACATGGTTGCCATTGATTCGCTTAAGAAGTTTTTGCACAGTCGCTTCCGTCTTAAGGACCTTGGAGATTTGAAGTATTTCTTAGGCATTGAGGTTTCCCGATCAAGGAAGGGTATAAACATCTCTCAGCGCAAATATGCGCTTGATATCATTAAGGATTGTGGTTATCTTGGTGCTCGCCCTGTTGAGTTCCCTATGGAGGAAGAAAAGCTTTCTGATAAAGGAGATGTCCTTAAGGATCCAGCTAAGTATCGGAGATTGGTGGGCAGGTTGATTTATTTGACCATCACTAGGCCTGACATTACCTATTCAGTGCACGTGTTGAGTCGCTTCATGCATCAGCCAAGGCAGCCACATATGGATGCTGCTTTAAGAGTGGTGAAATACTTGAAGAACGCCCCTGATCAGGGTTTATTCTATTCGGCAAAGAATGAGCTGCACATGGTTGCCTATTGTGATTCAGATTGGGGTGGTTGTCCCGTTACGCGGCCGTCGACCACCAGATATTGTGTTTTTCTGGGAACATCCCTGATTTCGTGGAGGACGAAGCGACAGAGAACAGTCTCTCGTTCCTCAGCTGAAGCTGAATATAGGTCAATGGCAGGTACGTCGTGTGAAGTTACGTGGTTACGATTTCTGATGGATGATCTGCACTTGTCGCACAAGGCTCCGACGGTGATGTTTTGTGATAACCAGGCTCCACTACATATTGCAGCGAATCCAGTTTTCCATGAGCGTACCCGGCATATTGAGATTGATTGCCATTTCATTCGAGATAAAGTGATGGATGGTACTATAGCCACTCGGCATGTTAGCTCCTCTGAGCAACTCGCCGATCTCTTCACTAAACCACTTGGGACAGACAAGTTCTCGACTTTACTTCGCAAGTTGGGAGTTCTTGACATTCACTCTCCAACTTGAGGGGGAGTGTTAAAAGTCTTCGTATATAGTTAGGAAAGTATGTTGTATTTGGATTCCGCTTTGATTAGTTTCCCTAGCTGTACTCCCGTAGTTAATATGTTTCTTTGTAGAGCAAGGATTGCTCTTGTATATGTAAACAGTTTGTATCAATGAAAGATCCATTCCGGGCAAGTCTCTCTTTTCTACACTTTTTGAGGTCTTGGATGCCTTTGACGTTGTCACCCTTCCGGCTCCCTTGAAGAGGGCCGATGAAAGCAAATGGACTTGACGGTGGTGGCTTAAAGGCCTTTAGCGATCGTCGGGAGGTCTGTTGTGACGATGCATGGGAAAGGAGGGAAAGGATGACGAGGAGCAAAGTGGAAGCTAAGAACGAAACACGAGTTTTTGATGCCATTGTTGCTACTTCGTGCTATAGCTAGCTAGGAAGCAATGATTAGGCAGGTTTTGAATGTTGTGAAAAGCTTCATGTTTGGAGTGGTATGTATAAGCGTAGAATGAGCATATATGTAGATCAACGGTAGATATACGGTGACATATATCTCAAAAATATGGAATTTGAGCCGGCTCTTCCATTGCAATATCATATTACATTTGGCTAATGTATAGCTACTTGAGATTCCATTGTAGGGACTTGAGTAATCAACTGTCAACTTCAACTAAAAGTCAAGTAGAGTCATTGTAACGGGGATGTTATGAAAATGGGATTAAGAATTGAACCTAGAATGAACTTATTAGTATTCAATCTCAATTTGGCTTAATTAAGTATTAATTGGATATATATATATATATATATATATATATATTCTCCTTGTGGAATGAAGCAAGACTTTGATTAACCAATGATCTGTCGAAGTTGCTGTTATGTTGGTCAAAGTCAAGACGGCTATAGCTCAAGATCAGCAGAAGAATGGAAATTCTAGGAACTCATTCTGAAACTGTTCCCTTTAGCATCTTATGGTTGCCGCGTCAATACATTAATTCTTGTAGGGAATTTCACAGTTGTTGGAATGCAAGAAATCTTTTTACTCTGAAGTTCAAATATGAATAAAGTTGAAGTTCCACCATAACATTATCAATTGATAAATGGGGGATTAGTCATTATGAACACCATCAAAATCCCTTCACAAGTCAACACATTCTCAAAATGGCTTCTCACAAGTGGTGACTCTTAGCCAACACATGAATAACACAAGCTGGAGACTCGGACACCAACACATGAGCAACTTGGCCCGGATACAATGAAGGAAGTTGAGGTTCTACCTCAAAGTCAATTGGCAAATGGATGAGTACTCCAATATTTTATGAATAATAGGTAGCAAGGTCCCTTTATAAACCAATGTGGCACTCCTGTCACACTACATTATCAACATTTTTGGGGTGGTGTAAGCACCCTTTTGATTGATTGCATCAGTTGAAGCGATTACAAGCTCAAACGGGCGGCGCAGAGACATGAGGGATACCAGGCTAGACAATAGTATTGATTTTTGGCTTCTTTGGGTTTATTGTCTGTTTGGACAAATGAAAACTGTAAATGAAGTTCTTTGTTTTGTGTTAAGAGTCATATGTTTTGTGATTTTTAGTGAATCGAACAAATGGAAAGCAAAGAAATCCCAGGCAAAAAAACAATCCATTCAAATTTTCAACAATACAAACACACACATCTAATGGGATTAAGTCAAGACGAGTCATTGCAAGGGGGATGATATGAAAATGGGAGTAAGAACTGAACTAAAATAAACTTATTAGTATTCAATCTCAATTTGCCCGAATTACGTGTTAACTAGATATATGTAAGCCGGATATATTTGTGGAATGAGCCAAGTTTGATCAACCAATGATCAGGTTATGAGTTAGTCAAAGGTTAGTGTTTAGCTGGTCAAAGTCAAGGGTGTTGTTGTAAAGGAACCACGTGCAAATGCAAAACACATGTTCAGTACATATCACGAAAGAATTCTATGATCGTGACATATGATATCATCTTAACAAAATATTGGCAGACGTGTTTGTAGGGATTGATCATGCGTAAGCAATAGTAAAACACAAATCTGTGGTGGCTATTGGCTAAAATTGGAAGTTGAATTGAATTTCGAACAGAGTTTGTCGATCATCAACTTAATAGTTTTCACTTTGCTTGGTGGTTTTTAGTGAAGCATTATTCTAATTTTATTTATTATGGAAAAATGCACTTAAACTTGGATTTTACTGTGGAGCATACTTTGTTTCGAACGGTCATTTCTGCCTTACATATATACAAATGATGTGATTGTTTATAATGAGTTATAAACTAGAAGAGTTACAAATTGCAAGCAAAGCCTTTCTCATCAAATTGAAATCGATGTTTAGACTTTCAAAGTTTCAAACATCTCAAATTAGGGAAACATGTTTGGAGAGCGTGGATTTGGAGTCTGATAGCCTTATTAGATCACCTACGATCAAAGTGCCATTAAAAGATTTTTGGCCTCGTAATGGATTGCATTGAGCATTATCTTTCTATTCCTCTATCCGGTTTTCCTTTTTTTGACACCAAAAAAAAAAAAGCATTATTATTTTTTTTCTAGAATTCATGTCGTCCCCGTGTTGCACAAGTAAAGTGAGGCTTAGGTTAAACAAAAAAAAAAAGCTCTTTCTTTTATGACTTCCGCGGCTGATACTCACTTTCTACTATTGGCTTAATAACATTAGGAAAGCAAAGAAATTTCATGACAAGAAATCAAATCATTCAAACTTAAAACAATCGAGAAATTTATTATATGCATTACAAGAAAAATCAGCTACAAGAATTTAACTTCCAGCATACATACATGTAAAAATCTTAGTACACTCTTAAGCGAGGCACTTTTATTTGAAATCGGTAAAACTCATAGTCGATCGCATAGAAGAGGATCTTATCTGCGGCGGCGCACAGTGGCATGATCATTTTTTGGACATAGTTGCAGCGTCTAAGGCGCCGGTGATCTCGAGTTCCAAAGCATCGCCAAAAGTGTCATCACTAGAAGCGGATTGGCTACTAAGGCTGAGAGAGTCACAAACACTTAATCTTATGCGCATAATAAATTTACAAAGATACTTATATTACAAGTAAACTGTTTTATTCTTCAAACACACCAGAAATTTGTTACATATATAAATGAGTTCCAAAGGAAGGAATTCATCAATTTGCGATCAGTACACTCTTCATGTAAGGTACTTTTATTTGATAAAAGGGAAAGAAAAGGAAATTTGGATGGTTTAGCATATAAACCTAAACCGAAGTAGTAGTTAATTATACGTATACATCATGATCAAGGGTTGTATAAAGCTTTCATTCCTTGAACATCATCCCCATGCAAGCCTTGGGCGAACCCCCGCTTGGCGGTGGGGAACAAAACAGCTCTTTCAACCGTGCTGTGATCCAACCAAAGAAGATGCCCAATTTCGTGCAAAGCCACCGTCTCAATATCATACTTACCTTCCACTGCCCCCACGGCCCACTTCTTGTCCGCATCGAAGTGCAATATCCCGATAGTTGGCGCGAAAGCGTGGACTAACACCCCACCTTCGCCGTCAAATGCATTTGGGCTCCCTTTCTCCGTGGTCACCTCTGGTAAACTCTATAGTCAGGTCCGGGTTCTGGTTCCTCCGGACCCGAGTGAAGGAGAAGTGCGAGTTTCCTGCCCACGTGGCAAAAGCACGCTTAACCGGGGCAATGGCCATGGATGGAGTACCCTTATTAAAAGCATAGGTGAGGTGATACTTAAAAGATGGCCATTTTGGTCTTCCGGCAAAGAAGCTGAAATGAGAGACGGTGTGAACCGGACCGTGGTGGTCGTGGGAGTGCCTTTGCTTGGCCGACCGCATAGACGTGGTCCCGTTGATGACGTCCGCGACACCACATCGCGGCATCGTCATTCTCGACAATGTTTTGGAGTCTAGTGTTCCGGTGGCGTTGAGGTTGAAGTATGTTTGACCGCGTACTCCACCAGGTCGTCGAAATCATCATTGTCGGGATCCCCATGCAGGTAGCCGAATCTTTCGAGGTATTTCTTGAGCTCTTTCATGCCTTTGACTTTGTCCCCCTTGTGACACCCCTTGAGATGGTTGAGGAAGTCAAACGGCGACGTTTTGCGGTGGGTTTCGGATGATGTTGCAACCGAGACGAGAGAAAGGACGAGGAGAAAGGTGGCGATTGCAACGAGAGAAAGGGTAGTAGCACCAGTTTTCAATGCCATTGAGAAAGGCTTTGATTAAAGAAGATATTGGATGATGAAAAAGCCTCATGTCTAGAGGAATATTTATAGGTGCAAGTTTAATGAACATGTGTGAATTAACGGTTAAAAAAATAACTATATCAATTTAGTAATATTTGATCTATTAATTGACTTAAAGTTGTAAAGAAAACATAATAATTTACCTAAATTGTTCTGATTGACGTAAAGAAAACTTTAGAAAATATAAAGAAGCAACATTATAGAAATGATAATGAAAGATAAAGGCACTCAAATCTCTGTCGGGAATATCCCACATTGGAGATAGAAATTTAGCCTATAATGTTTAATATAGTTGGGCTTTTCCTCCCATTGCCAATTGGTTTTGGGTGATGGAGGCTAACTATGTTAAGATGGTATCAGAGCTACGGTTATCCACGTAGGAGGCCTCACGGTCCCACGTGCTCCATGTTACTCAATTAAACTGATCACGCGTAGGACGTAAAGACGCCACGCGTGAGGGGTGCGTGCTGAGAATATCTCACATTTGAGATGGAAGCATAGCTTGTAGTGTTTAAATATAGTAGGACTTCTCCTCCCATTGCCAATTGGTTTTGGATAATGGAGGCTCATTATGTTAAATTATTATCGTTATCTTGAGCCAATCTCTCCATTATAGACTTAAGTCAAGCCTATTCATTAACAAACACATTGACCATGGTTAATCGTGTGAGTAATCACATAAATACATAATTGATATGTTGTTGTGAAAATTAGGTTCCATCAATTAGCCCATTATTTATGCACTCGCAGTGTACGAATCGAGACTTAGTATAGCTTAGCAAATATAGATTATCGTCACACATAAATTAAATGTTTTACTTATTCAATTAATTAATTTCAATGCTAATGCAAACACCAAAGTGTAGGACTATCAAGAATGAATTATGAACTTTTCTAAATTTAAAACAATAACAAAAGACAAGAATAAACAAAAGTATTTGAAAAATAAAGTATAATGAGTATAGATTTTAATTCAAAACCCACCCCTTTTTCCTACTTGATTCAGCAAAAAACAAAGCACTAGTAGATTAGCTACCGGATTAAGCAATATACATTAATCAATTAAGTAGTAATAATTCGATCAATTGATTGACTTAAAGTCATTAAAAAACATAAAAATTGACATAAATTGTTCCGATTGACATAAAGAAACAATTAGTAATAATTTGATCAAATTTTTTTTTTGATCAAAAGAAGACTAAATTTATTGATAAGAGTTTGGCCAGAAAACCAAATAAGGAGTGCGTACATATACAAAGGTGAATCGGGACCTCGTTAAAAACCTTGCAACGTGCAAGGAAAAGCGTGTCCTATACTCCTGAAAACAAATACAAGCATCCAAACAAAGAGTACAAAGAAGACCCACAAATCGGCCTCCATACTCCTACATGGACGATTACATTCAAGTTAACAATTTCAACCCAAAAAGGCCCAACAACAAAACAACACCAAATAGGTTCAAACCCAAAATGAGTGAAGTTGCTGCAAAACCAAATTAGGCCAGAATGGTCAGATCGGAATCAAGCAGATGCAGCGACGATGACGACTACCACAAAGCAACTGATAACAGATCTGATGGAGGACGCATACATCATAACAAACCGGACCCAGACTGGACTGGTGAGCGGCGACAGGCGAAATATAGGCGGTGGTGAGATGAAAATGTGAGATGCCTCTTAACATCCCAGCCAAACACCTAACAAAACAAAAAAAAAACATTAAAATCAAGGAAAATAAACCTCCCAAACACAAGGTCGGGAACGATGTCGAGGTTCTCATGGAAGAGAGGAAAACACTCCCACGATGGGGGGAGGGGCTCTCACAAAGGAGAGAGAAAATTGTCTCTCACAAAGAGAGAGAAGCTCTCACAAGGAGATAGGGCGGCAGGAAACGAGATCTAGATGGCCGGTCGACTCCAAGCCAAAGCAAGAGGCCGACGACTACGAGGTTTTTTGAGAGAGAGCGGCTGAAATGAAATAATTTGATCAATTGATTGACTTAAAATGACTAGAGAAACATAAAAATTGACCTAAAGTGTTCCCGATTAACGTAAAGAAATAATTAGTTGTTGTAGGAATCTTTGTTAGGGTATGATTGTGTAAACTAGAAGTAGGAAACCCTGATGGACTTTGTATTAGCTAAAGCCCATTCCTATTGGGATTGGTGGAAACCCTAACTTGTTTCCCTATAAATAAAGGCACTACGAAGGAGGACAAACACACCTCTCTTCTATTCATCTATTCTATTCTCTCTTACTAACGATTCTCTGTCTCTAAGGCTTAGCAATTCATTATTACTGCAACACGTTATCAGCACGAAAGTTCTACTGCTGCACGTTTGGAGATTGACGAATCCCCGTTCGAGAGTTCACGAAAGTTACCGTTCATCCAACCGAATCCAATCACCAAGTAAATATGATTTTATCTTTTCAATTTTGTGATTTGATGAGTTGATTATGTATTGCAAATTATCAAGTTGGATATGGTTGAAATAATATGTTGAACAAAGAAGGAAAATCGGATTAGGGTTTTTGGAACAGTGTTCGGCAGCCCCTGCCGAACGCACTATAGCGTCCAAACAGAGGTTCGGACGCCGCACCCGAACGACCCGCTAACGTCGCCCAGAAGCCGCGAGCTTCGCCGTTCGCTGCCGCCGCTTCCGACGCCTGAAGCCGTCGCCGACGCCTGAAGCCGTCGCTCAGAAGCCGCCGGTCACCTCCAGGGTCGCCGCGCCGTTCCGTCGCCAAAACCCGAGAACCCGACTCGTTCTCAATCGGGGTTTATCGCGACCCGACGCCGTCGCTGTCGAAACCCGCCGATCTCAGGCCAATCGATCCCGGAGCGGAGCTCGGATCGATGGTACGCCGTCCGAGACGCCTGCCGCCGCAATTCCCTTCGCCAGAATTCGCCACCGCCTCGAATCCCGATTTCCCAATCGGATTCCGTTTCGGATCCGTTCCCGCGCCGCCGTTGTGGGCCCTGCAGGCCACCACCGGCGTGACAGGACATCGCCGCGCCGAGCCTGAAGCTCCCCGCCGCTCGTTGTCGCCGGAACCGCCACTGGAAGCCGCCGGATCGTCGAAATCCGCACGGATTCCTCACGGCCAGACAAACCGGGCCTGACCCGGTCCCGACCCGGTTCACCCCAGAACCGGTCCAACACCAATGGGCTTGACCCATTGGGCCTGACCCCTGGGCCTGATCCACCTGGGCTTTGACAGCCGCCTTTGGGCTTTGTCCCTGGGCTTTGGCAGGCAAGCCTTGGGCCTGCTTCCCTAGGCTTCTGCAGCCAGCAGATCCGGGCCTTGCAGCCCTCTTCCTTTTGTTCAGCAATGGGCCTTCACAAGCCCTTGGTCCAGCATACCTATTGTTTTGATACCCAGTGGGCCTGAAGCCCATATGCTCAGTTACGCAGCCCAGCAGGTTGCCTTAGCATATCAAAACGGATCCCGAAGATCCTAGACCATCAGTTGTTTATGTTTTATGTTGAAGTATTTGTATGTATATATGTATGTGTGTATATGCAGGTATACATGAACCCGAAGTTCATGGAAAATCTCGAACCCGAAGTTTCGAGTATATGTGAAATATGAAACCCGAAGTTTCTAGGTTCCTAAACGTCACCATACCCATCATAATTGAAGTTATGAGCTATAACCTGAAGTTATATGCTATAGTGAAACGTCACATGTTATACCCTGAAGTTAGCATGTTATATCCGAACCATGTCATAGAACCTGAAGTTTCTTACTTTGTCTTTCGTAGTTGCTTTTACCTGAAGTTAATAAGCACTACTAACACACCTGTACCTTGTGTTTTTATAGCATGTCGAATCTCGCGAAGCTCGAGTTTAGTGCGCTTGAGGTTTCCGGCAGAAACTACCTCAAGTGGGCACAAGATGTGAAGCTACATCTCACCCTCATGAAGGCGCGCAACGCCATTGAGGACAACGATAAAGAGGCTGACGCCAGCACTAAAGCTGGTGCAATGATACTCATCCGAAAGCATATGCCTGAAGCATTGCAGAATGAGTACCTTGGGGAAGAAGACCCCAAGACCCTCTGGAAAGCGCTCGCTGAGCGTTATGATCATCAGACTATGATCTACTTGCCTGAAGCGAGGCATGATTGGCATAATCTCCGTTTTCAGGATTTCAAATCTGTAAACGAGTACAATTCTGAGGTTTGCAGAATCCGATCTATCCTTAAGTTTTGTAAGGAAGAACTGACAGAAGAGGATCTCCTGGAGAAGACCTATTCGACCTTCCATGCCTTTGATATGCTCCTGCAGCAGCAATACAGAGAGAGGAAGTTCACTAAGTTCTCGGAACTGATTACCACCCTGTTGCTCGCTGAAAAGAACAACAGCCTTCTTATGAAGAACCACCATTCGCGCCCTACTGGTTCGAAACCGCTCCCTTTGCCTGAAGCAAACGTAAGTGTTTCGAATGGCTTTAAACGCCGTAACAGGGGCCGAGGCAAGGGCCAGAAGCCCAAGCCTGCGAATAGGGGAAGGGGTAATCAAGGCCCACCAAAGGACAACAACCGCAGTGGCAACCGCGGTCCTTCTGGTCCCAAGGCCGCAACCTTCAAGAAGCCGGGAAAAGCAAGACTTACCCGAGATGCTGATGAGCCAAACATGTGTTATCGCTGTGGAAGTACTGAACATTGGTCCCGCGTTTGTCGCGCCCCCACCAATGTTGTCCAAGAGTACCATTCCCGCCGAAATGCAAGAGAGACAAACTTTGCGCAAGTTGATGATCCAATGGAGGATGCAACCTTCGCAACCACCGACTTCCAAGCTCCAACAGAAATGGAGGAGTAGTCTAGGACATGGATCGGCCCTGTTTGGCCGAATTTAGCTATCAGTTTTTAGTTATTTCTTTTCGGATTGATGTTGAACATTTACAGTTTTAAAGTTTATGGATTATGGTGCTTTTCGTTTTACTATGGATACCATTTCGCATATCTTGCTATCGAATATCATATTAGATTGAATCCAATTACCTTGTATGTATTACCGATTCAAATCAATTTATCGCTTAGGTATGTCTAGTGGGGAAGTCACTTGCCTCATTGACAGTGCCACCACGCACACTATACTCCGCGAGCGGAGGTATTTTTCTACCTTTACACCTAAGCCAAGCCCTGTGACAACTATCTCAGGTCCGTTTAACCTGATTGAAGGGCATGGCATTGCCCACATAATGTTGTCTAATGGTACAGAATTTACCATTAAAGAGGCCCTGTTTTCTCCACGTTCCGGAAGAACGCTGTTGAGCTTTAAGGATATTCGAGCAAATAACTATCATGTTGAAACCACTGAAGAGAGTGGGAAGGAATATCTTTGCATTACATCTTTCACATACGACAACAAGCGTATAGTGGAAAAGTTAGAGCGCTTACCTAATGGATTGTACCACACAACCATTCGCTCTATAGAAGCACATCATATAGCCGGCCTGAAGCCCGCTGAAAATGATGCTTTCTCGCTTTGGCACGACCGTTTGGGACACCCAGGTCGCGACATGATGATCCGAATTCTGAAATTATCCCGCGGTCATCACCTTAAGTCGAATAAGGTCCATGCCATTCAGACCTTATGCAAAGCTTGTTCATTGGGAAAGTTGAACATTCAACCATCCCCTGCAAAGATAACCAAAGATCCACCTACTTTCCTTCAGCGGATTCAAGGGGATATTTGTGGACCAATTCAACCACCATGCAGACCATTCAGATATTTTATGGTGCTGGTTGATGCTTCTACCCGTTGGTCACATGTATGCCTATTGCCTACACGCAATGCTGCGTTTTCTAAACTCCTAGCACAAATCATTAAACTAAGGGCTCACCACCCTGATTATCCGTTGAAGTCGATTAGACTGGATAATGCTGGAGAGTTTACATCAAAGGCTTTTGATGACTATTGCATGCCCCTTGGCATTGAGGTTGAACATCTGGTTCCTCATGTTCATACCCAGAATGGCCTTGCAGAAGCGTTTATTAAACGACTGCAAACGATTGCTCGGACTTTGGTCATGAATACCAAACTCCCTGTATCTGCTTGGGGCTATGCAATATTGCATGCAGCTATGCTAGTCCGTTTGAGACCTACCTCCACCCAATCTTATTCTGCGTTACAGTTGGTCACTGGGGACGAACCTGACATTTCGAACTTACGCGTATTTGGGTGTGCCACTTATGTACCGATTGCGCCGCCACAACGTACTAAGATGGGCCCCCAAAGGAGGTTAGGCATCTATGTTGGCTATGAATCTCCCTCGATTATCCGGTTCTTAGAACCCTTGACAGGTGATCTCTTTACCGCCAGATTTGCAGATTGTCACTTCGATGAGACAGTCTTCCCGCCGTTAGGGGGAGGGAAGAACGTCAACGTTCCTGATGAACGGCGAGAATTGACGTGGTGCGTACCCACTATGTCTCATCTTGATCCCCCTACCGCACAACGTGATAAGGAAGTGCGACGTATCCTAGATCTTCAGAACGTTGCTTCTAACATGCCTGATGCATTTCCTCGATCTAGCGAAAGTGACGAGATCTCATATACCCGCTGCAAACGTGCCTGCAAGAATCGATGTCCCTGTAGGACGCCACGTTCCAGTCGAACGTGGGTTATTGGCGGCTAGCCAATCGGCTGCCCTCGGCCAGAAGCGCGGCAGACCGTTCGGTTCAAAGGATTCCAAACCCCGGAAGCGGAAAGGAATTCCGAATCCCATCACAGTCTCACACGTTCCCACTCATGAGGTTGTACAGGATTATGGATATGTCCTGGGAGACGTCCCAGGGGAAACTCCAAATCCGACCCCCGAGAACCAGGAGATCTCGGTCCATTATGCTAGCTTGGACGAGTTGTGGAATCGTAATGAGATAATCATCAACGATACTTTTGCTTATACAGTGGCCGCTGAAATTACAAAAAGTGATGATATTGAACCGCGTTCCGTTGATGAAGCTCAACGTAGAACGGATTGGCCAAAATGGAAAGAAGCAATGCAAGTCGAACTTGATTCCTTAGCAAAGAGAAAGGTGTTTGGACCAGTTGCTCCCACACCGCCCAATGTTAAACCAGTTGGTTACAAATGGGTTTTCGTAAGGAAACGTAATGAGAAGAATGAAATAGTGCGTTACAAAGCACGCCTTGTGGCACAAGGTTTCTCTCAACGACCTGGCATTGATTACGAGGAGACGTATTCTCCCGTAATGGACGTGATTACGTTCCGCTACCTTATCAGTTTGGTAGTTTCCGAAAAACTGAATATGCAGCTTATGGATGTTGTAACCGCATATCTATATGGGGATCTAGATACAGAGATATACATGAAAGTTCCTGAAGGACTTAAACTCACTCACTCGAATATTTCGAAACCCCGGAATACCTTATCTATTCGACTGAGACGTTCACTTTACGGATTGAAACAATCCGGGCGAATGTGGTACAATCGCTTAAGTGAATACCTGATTAGTCAGGGATATGTGAATGATGAACTCTGTCCTTGCGTGTTCATTAAGAAGTCACAAACCGGTTTTGCGCTAATCGCAGTGTATGTCGATGACATGAATCTCATTGGTACTCCTGAAGAGCTTGAGAGCACTGCTGCGCACCTTAAATCGGAATTTGAGATGAAAGATCTTGGGAAGACTCGGTATTGTCTCGGCCTGGAGCTCGAGCACCGCACGGATGGCATCCTTGTGCATCAATCGAATTACACCCAGAGCTGTTGCGTCGCTTTAATGAAGATAAAGCGAAACCTTTGAGTACCCCCATGGTCGTTCGCCACCTAGATGTGAAGCGAGATCCTTTCCGTCCTAAACAAGATGATGAGGAAGTATTAGAACCTGAAGTTCCATACTTAAGTGCAATAGGCGCATTATTGTACTTGGCTCAATGCACTAGGCCGGATATCTCATTTGCTGTGAACTTGTTGGCTAGGTATAGCCATGAACCTACACGCCGTCACTGGAATGGTATCAAGCATATCTTCAGTTACCTTAAGGGTACAGTGGACTTGGGTCTCTTCTATCCCTATCCATCTCAGGAAGGATCACCCCTCTTTGATCCTAAGAATGATGGACGCCTTGTTGGTTATGCCGATGCTGGTTATCTTTCGGACCCACATAGGGCGCGTTCTCAATCTGGTTATGTCTTTACCATTGGGAACACAGCAATATCATGGAAGTTTACAAAATAGACTCTGGTTGCTACTTCTTCAAACCACGCCGAGCTCATCGCTTTGCATGAGGCTACACGTGAGTGTATTTGGCTACGATCAGTTATCGAGCACATACGATGTACTAGTGGTTTGTCTTCCGTTTGTGAAGTCCCGACGACTTTATATGAAGACAATGCCGCATGTATTGATCAATTGAAGAAGGGTTTTATCAAGGGTGATAACACTAAGCATATTGCTCCGAAGTTCTTCTTTTCGCATCAACAACAAGAGCATCAGAAAATAGATGTCAAGCAAATTCGTTCTCAAGACAACCTCGCGGATCTCTTCACCAAGTCATTGCCGAAGTGTACCTTTCAGAAGCTGACTAAAGGTATTGGTCTACGTAAATTGTCTAATTTACCATGATTGTAGTCTTCAGGGGGAGCATTGTCGAATTCAGGGGGAGTATCCTGAAGTATACTCACTTGGCCTTAATGTACTCTTTTTCCCCTTAGCACAGGACAACTTTTTCCCACTGGGTTTTGTTGCCTGGCAAGGTTTTTAATGAGGCACCCACATCGGGTTGGTCATACCTCTGTACGCTTTTAGTGTCGACAAATGCATGCTCACTTTTTCCCCTTCGCCTTTGGTTTTTCCCATTGGGTTTTCCTTTGGCAAGGTTTTAGTGTTAGCATTCTTCCCATGGATTTCCCGTTGACTCATGTTCCTCCATGTGCCTGCCGCGACGTCTCCATCAACCGCTTTCGCTATTTGTCCGAAGACTTGACTAGCCTACTTCTTGAGTTCTCCACACTCAAGGGGGAGTGTTGTAGGAATCTTTGTTAGGGTATGATTGTGTAAACTAGAAGTAGGAAACCCTGATGGACTTTGTATTAGCTAAAGCCCATTCCTATTGGGATTGGTGGAAACCCTAACTTGTTTCCCTATAAATAAAGGCACTACGAAGGAGGACAAACACACCTCTCTTCTATTCATCTATTCTATTCTCTCTTACTAACGATTCTCTGTCTCTAAGGCTTAGCAATTCATTATTACTGCAACATTAGTAATAATTTGATCAATTGATTGACTTTAAAGTCATAAAGAAAACATAAAATTGACATAAATTGTTCCAATTGACGTAAAGAAAACTTTAGAAAAAATAAAGAACCAACATTGTAATGATAATGAAAGAGAAAGGCACTCAAATCTCTCATTGTCATTATCTTGAGCCAATCTCTCCATTGTGGACTTAAGTCAAGCCTAGTCATTAACAAACACATTGACCATGGTCAATCGTGTGAGTAATCACATAAATACATAATTGACATGTTGTTGTGAAAATTATGTTCTATCAATTAGCCCATTATTCTATCCAATTGTATGCACTCGCACTGTACGAATCGAGACTTAGTATAACTTACCAAGTTGAGATTATCGTCCCACAGAGATTAAATGTTTTACTTATTTGATTAATTAATTCGAGCATAGCATCCATCTTTGAATAGAAACAACAGAAATCAATCAATAGATTATAACTAAGTTGGTTTAGTAGTATTTCATATAGACATATTAAAATGTGAACTGGTATATTTTTGTTAGGATTAAAATATGGTAACTAATTTTTGTAACTAATTGAGTGAGTTCCCCTTCTAATTACGTTTTTAATAGAACAATTCAATTTACCTTTCTTTGTCGATCCGATAATTGAATAAAAGACCAAATGATTATATACTTACAAAATCTTACAAAATTTGAATAAAACCCCAAATAATTGTTTCTATTTCGTCAAAGATTACAATGAGCATTTAGTCACCCAGGTCAAGCCCAAATAGCCTACAACAGAACATCATCTTCACTGAACTCTCGCCATTATTATAAGTCGAACCTGAATCTTCCTCTTAACATGGAAAAGAAATGTCACTAGACCAACTGATCATGTGACCAATTGGTTGTTTGATGCCGTTAGAGATATCTTTTAGTATACATTGGGTATGAAACTACCCTTACAGAAAATATATTTATCCATTTCCTTCTCGTTGTTCTCTATCATTCCTTGTTTTTCTCAATCATCCCTTTCCTTCAAGCCTTCAAGCCTTTGATTACATACTCTTATTATTGAGTCAGCCACCTATTTTATCCCAAAATTGTTTTATCTGCTGACTACGGTTGTTGGAAGGGATTGCATGTCCACGAATTCACTAACCTACTTCCTAAGCTTGCTTACCAGCTCTCATGTATCTTGTTAGTCTCTATTATGTACACCCTAGAGCCAATTCCTAGCTCCGCCACTGATACAAACCATACTTTTCTTTTGGGCATGAATTCATACAAGCCATATTATAGAAGAGGGGGACAACAACGTCTCTTAGGTGTAGCGGCGAATATTCTTAAAATTAATTAAGCTTTTACCGTAATGAGTTTGCGTGCTCAGAATGATAATAACAATAAACACCATTGTTGGAACTTGGAAGAACTTCAAATTTCCCCCTTTTGTCGAATACTATACATATATATCTAACACTTCAAGTAAAATATAAAGAGTTGACATAACAACGTTTATAACATTTCGATGAAAACCAAGTTCACAGTGAAACACACCCGCCTAATCTTCCTGCTTAACACCAAAGAACTAATAAACTACACTAAGCAGGCAAGCACTTGAGATTTCACGGCAAATCAAATGCAAATAACAGCAATATTATATTCATTTTCAGACAGAAATGCATTTCTTATTGATATATTATTTCAAACAATCAAATGGAAAACCTCATCCATTCCTGGTGACCAGGTGAGATAGGTACGTACATTATTGGATAAAGCAAAAATAATTGAAAAGCATCTTCGTAATCATCGTATATAAAAATCAAGTGTTGTATAAAGCTTTGATCCCCTGACCATCATGAAAGCTTTGAGTGTACTCCGTACAGTGTACCCCGTACGGACGGTGGGGTTCATGATTGCTCCTTCAACCGAGATGTGTCCCAACCCAAGAAGATGTCCAATTTCATGCAAAGCAGTAGTCTCCATATCATAAGCACCCTCCACGGCTCCGAAGCCTCGTCGGGCGTCAAAGTGGAATCTCCCGTTCGTCGGTGGGAAAGCGTGGCCAAGGTCCCGCCTCTCCCATCGAACGCATTTTTGGCCCCATATCCGTGATTACCGATGTCAAACCCTATTGATCAGGGTTCTGGTCGCTCTGGAACCGGGTGAATGAGAAGTGCGTGTTCCCGGCCCACGTGGCAAAAGCCCGCACTGGGGCAAAGGCCTCGGATGGGGCGCCTGTTGAGTAGGATATGAAAATATGGAGAACGATGACTTTGAGGTACAACTTGAGTCGTTTCCTTAAAGTGTTATTTGCCCCCACTCAAAAGAGTTTGCTATCGGGTTCTTGGCAAATCACTTCCAGGATACAACAAAGTCGGACACTGCGAATAGCAAAATTCGAAGAGTCCCTTAGAACTTTCTATAAGGAAATTGTGTGATTGTAGGAGAAAAGAAATTGGAGACTTGGTCTTTTTTTTTTGGTTTCTAATAAGATAATCAAATGTGCAGGACATCTAAACTATTTATAGATCCGTATGCACCTCTTCAACTTGAATGAAAAGGCACAAGCAAAAGTCACACAAGTTAATCAACCAATTGCAAACCAACGGTGACATCTATTGCTTGAAATGATGTGTTGTTTGACCAACTGTTGTACCTCTTGGTTTAGAGATGCAACTTACTCTGAACCAATGTATTGGTTGAATAAGGACCCAACTTTTCATTCAATTGCAGCACATCTATTTTCTAGGTACCACATATATATATTCTTGAAATCTCCAACAATCCTTCCCAATTTCAAGAATATATATAGTAACGATATCAATAACCAAGCTCGCTTAATGTTTATGAACTACAATCATACCAATATTGCCATGCATACAATAAAGGTGTCTTTCGAATTAAACCTTCAATTAGTGTAAGTAACTCAAAGCTTCAACGAACACTATGGTGGCCTTAGCTTAAACCAAGTACTCTTTTGTCAAAACCGGAATTACCACACACATGACTATATCATATATTTCCTTAAGAAATTTCTGAACTAGTTAAGCACTATTATGGCCTTGTGCTTCATCATGGTTTCATGAACATTTACAAGAGAAAACCCAACTCTTGGCAGAAGCGGCACCACTTCTTATGTTCATATAGGTGAGGTCCTTCCCATGTCCCTGCTACTATAGACATTAACTCAACTAAGCCTCATTAAGAGAATAACTCATCCTCCTCAACATAGCAGTCTAGCACTGATCATCCTGGAACGGGCTTTATATAAATTCAATGCCTATTCAACCACTTATCAATAACTTGTTATTACCCATTAAACTTTGAGTTAGTGATGTTCTAGACAAAGTCGGGTTACCATTATTGGTGATTTTGAGTAAAGGGTTTTAGTCCCATTCCACTAGATGTACTAACTATCAAAGCTCTCGAGAGCGCTTTTGTAAATGGATCAGCCAAGTTGTTACTTGACTTAACGTAGACAATATTAATAACTCCATCAGTTATTAGTTGTCTCACATATTCATGTCTCAAACTAATGTGTCTTGATTTTCCATTATACACATTACTATAAGCTCTAGACAATGTAGCCTCGCTATCACAGTATAAAGAAATGGATGGCATCGGTTGTGGCCACAACTCTATTTCCATTAATAAATTTCTAAGCCACTCCGCTTCTTTACCTGCTGCTGCCAATGCTATAAATTCAGATTCCATAGTTGAATGTGCTATACACGTTTGTTTCTTGGAAGCCCAAGAAATTGCTCCACCAGCAATTGTAAATATCCAACCCGAGGTAGATTTATTATCACTAGCATTTGTTATCCAACTTGCATCTGAATATCCCTCAAGTACTGCTGGAAAGTTAGAATATGATAAACTTAAGTTAATCGTTCTTTTTAGATAACCAAAAACTCTTCCAATTGCTTTCCAATGATCAGTACCTGGATTACTGGTGTATCTTGAGAGTTTGCATACTGCAAATGCAATGTCTAGCCTTGTACAATGCATCGAATACATTAAACTTCCTATTACACTAGCATATTCAAGCTGTGCAACAGACCTGCCAGAGTTATTGAGTAAAGCTTCATCAGGATCATAAGGAGTGACTTCTTCCTTTATATGCAGATGCTTGAACTTGTCAAGTATTTTCTCAATATAATGAGACTGACACAGAGCATATCCCTGACTATGTTTCTTTACTTTAATTCCTAAGATAGTATCTACCTCATTCAAGTCCTTCATCTTGAACTTTGAATTTAAATACTTCTTAGTTTCAGATACACCATCCATGTTTGTACCAAAAATCAACAAGTCATCAACATATAAGCATATGACAACACCGTAGTCATTGGTGAATTTAGAATATATGCACTTATCAGCATTATTATGTCTAAATCCATATGCTAAAATTACACCATCAAATTTCTCATGCCATTGTTTTGGTGCTTGTTTTAATCCATACAATGACTTGACTAATTTACATACTTTCTTTTCATTTCCGGGAAGAACGAAACCTTCTGGTTGTTCCATATAGACTTCTTCATCTAAATCACCATTTAAGAACGCTGTCTTCACATCCATTTGATGCACATATAAACGATATAAGGATGCCAATGCAAACAATACTCGGATGGATGTGAGTCTAGCGACAGGTGCATAAGTGTCAAAGTAGTCTATTCCCTTTTTCTGTTTAAAGCCCTTGGCAACCAACCTAGCTTTAAACGTTTGGATTGACCCATTTGTATTGTACTTTCTTCTAAATACCCATTTGCAACCTATTGCTTTTGATCCTTGTGGCAAGTCTACTAAAACCCATGTTTGATTAGAAATCAATGAGTCCATCTCATCATTTATAGCCTCTCTCCAAAAAGCTGCGTCTCTTGAAGCCATTGCTTCAGTTAGACTTGTAGGATCTTCTTCCACATTCAATAATATGGGTATTTTATTAAGTACTTGATTTCTATCTCCTTCTACCAAAAATGCAAGGGCTTGAGAGGAGATAAAATCTGGGCCAATATTCTTTTCTTTTCTTATTCTTTGGCTCCTTCTAGGCTCTACAACCATTTCTGGTTGCTTTCTTTTCTCTTTTTGAGAGGTACTAGGCTCCACATTAGACAAAGGTGCTTGATCATGCTCTTTCACGGAACATGAATCATTATAAAATTTATTTTCAATAAATTCAACATCTCTAGACTCAACTATTGTATTTGAGTCCAAGTTAAGCAACCTGTATGCCTTTGAACTTTCTGCATATCCTACAAATATGCTTTTAATTCCTCTTGGACCCAATTTGGATCTCTTAGGATCGATTGCCTTGTAAAAGGCTACACATCCCCATACTCTTAGATATGACAAATTTGGTTTTCTACCTTTCCAAATTTCATATGGTGATACATGTGTCTTCCGAGATGTGATTCTATTATGTATGTGGCATGCAGTAAACAATGCTTCACCCCATAAGTATAACGGAACCTTAGCATTTATCATCATAGAATTGATCATTTCGGTGAGTGTCCTATTTTTCCTTTCTGCTAAACCATTTTGTTGTGGTGTATATGGTGCAGTTCTTTGATGCATAATGCCATGCTCTTCACAAAAACTATCAAATTCATAGGAAAAATATTCACCACCTCTATCACTACGAAGACATTTAATTTTCCTACCCTTTTGATTTTCTACTTCAGCTTTGTAGCGTTTAAAACACTCAAATGCTTCATCTTTACTAGATAACAAATAGACATAAGTGAATCTAGAACAGTCATCAATGAAAGTGATAAAGTATCTTTTTCCTCCTCTTGTCAAAACACCATTAAATTCACAAATATCAGAATGTATTAAGTCTAGCAAACTAGTATTTCTTTCGGTAGTTGGAAAAGGTTTCTTAGTCAATTTTGCTTGAATGCATGTTTCACATTTGTCATTGTAACTATCATTGCATGTTATGAAACCATGTGTGCTCATATATTTCAATGATCTAAAATTAATATGTGCTAAACGTAAATGCCATAAATGAGAAGAAGATTCCACTATATAGGCAGAAGAATTCACTTTATTATCAATACTTAGTTTAAACATCCCATCACAAGAATATCCCTTCCCAACAAACAGCCCATTCTTCGACAGTATACACTTGTCGGAGTCTAGAACGGCCTTTACACCGCTTTTACATAATCGATCAGCAGATACAAGATTTTTCCTAATCTCTGGAACATGTAGTACATTGAGAAGAATCAATTTCTTCCCCGAAGTAAACTGAAGTTCAATGGTTCCTTTTCCCAAAACCTTCGCGGAGTTATGATTCCCCATTAGAACCTCTTGTTTATCGAGCGATGCTTCGTACGTCTTGAATTGTGTCTTGTCATTGCACACATGAATGGTTGCCCCCGAATCAAGCCACCAATCAGAGGTCTTCTTCTCTGCTGCCATATTTAATTCAATCATGCCAATATGCATGGTTGAGACCATTGCAATGACATCATTATATCCAGACTCTTCTACCATGTTTGCATCATTTGCCTTATTAGCAAATTGATCACTTGCTTTCGTATATTTGCAATCCCGTATGTAGTGGTCTTTCTTACCACAATGGTAACATGCCCCATCAGCATTCTTTTGCTTGTTGGTATTGGACCTTTTGAACTTCCCTTTGTCATTTTTCACTTTGAAGTTCTTCTTGTATTTGTTTCCTTCCACCACGTGAACTTTGGAGGAATCTTTAGAGGTAAAACTCTTATCACGATTTCGAGTTTCCTCTTCAATTTGAATGCCCTTCTATAGATTCTCCAAACTGATATCTTCTACCAAATGCAGAAGTTTCTTTCTATAATTATTCCATGTTTGGGGTAGTTTAGCCATAATGGCCCCAACTATCATAGGATCTGGAATAACTATCTTAAGTTCACGAAGTTTCGAAACCAAGACCAATAATTCGTGAACTTGGTCTAGGATGAGTTTGTTGTCAAACATAGTGAATTCATAAAATTTAAACATTAAAAATTTGTCGGTACCTTTCTTCTCCGTTGTGTACTTGTGTTCAAGCGCATCCCAAATTTCCTTTGGAGATTGGATATGTGTGTAGAGATCGTACAAATGATCCGAAAATGTGGCTAAGATGTGTCCTCTGCAGACCAATTCATCTTCTTCACATTTCTTGCGGTCTGCAACTATCTTCTCTGTGTCTTTGTCGCTTGGTTCGGCAATAGGTTCCAGTTTTGGATCTAATACATACACTACATTGAGAACAGTAAGCAAGAAGCGCATTTTGTCCTTCCAACGAGTGAAGTTTGTTCCATCAAATTTGTCTAGCTTGTAGACATCTTGATTGATAACCTTCATAGCCACGTCAGATTTGTTCTCCATTGCAAATTAACACTTTAAGATTGTTGAGTAGGATATGAAAATATGGAGAACGATGACTTTGAGGTACAACTTGAGTCGTTTCCTTAAAGTGTTATTTGCCCCCACTCAAAAGAGTTTGCTATCGGGTTCTTGGCAAATCACTTCCAGGATACAACAAAGTCGGACACTGCGAATAGCAAAATTCGAAGAGTCCCTTAGAACTTTCTATAAGGAAATTGTGTGATTGAAGGAGAAAAGAAATTGGAGACTTGGTCTTTTTTTTTTGGTTTCTAATAAGATAATCAAATGTGCAGGACATCTAAACTATTTATAGATCCGTATGCACCTCTTCAACTTGAATGAAAAGGCACAAGCAAAAGTCACACAAGTTAATCAACCAATTGCAAACCAACGGTGACATCTATTGCTTGAAATGATGTGTTGTTTGACCAACTGTTGTACCTCTTGGTTTAGAGATGCAACTTACTCTGAACCAATGTATTGGTTGAATAAGGACCCAACTTTTCATTCAATTGCAGCACATCTATTTTCTAGGTACCACATATATATATTCTTGAAATCTCCAACAGCGCCGCTGTTAAAAGCGTACGTGAGGTGATACTTGTTCGATGGCCATTTTGGGCTTCCGAAGAAGAAAGAGAGATGAGCAACGGTGTGGACCGATCCCTTGTGGTGGGAGTGCCCCTTCTTGTTAATATGGTACCAGGCTTGAGGAAAGCTCAAGAGAAGCCATGAATTTCTAAGAAAAACTGAGAGAAGCTAGAGAGATAACGGAGAAGAAAGAAAGCTTTGATTGTTGTATTAACAGAATTGATTACAGAGGAGCAGCAGTGCAGCTTATATATGAGCTTAGCTAGGAGAAATTATACTCTACACTACTTGTGTACTAACTCCATACAACCAACTATTCTACATCTGACACGTGTATGTTATCATGTGTCTTCATACGACTAACAATTCTTTCCCGACCGCCTCGATGTGGTGCCATTATTGATGTCAGCGTTTCCACATCAAGGCATTGTCATTTTGGACAATGTTTCAGGGTCTAGTGTTCCGGTTGCGTTGAGGTTGAAGTTGAGCTGGTATGTTTTGATTGCCGACTCCACTAGATCGTCGAAGTTGTCATTGTCAGAATAGGCATTCAAGTAACCAAACTTTTCGAGGTATTTCTTGAGGTCCTTGATGCCTTCAACTTTGTCGCCCTTGTGGCACCCCTTCAAATGATCGAGGAAGCCGAATGGTGGCGGCGTGGCTTTGTTGTGGGTTTCGGATGCCATTGCAATAATAGAAAGAAGAGAAAAGAGAGTAGCGATTGCGAAGAGATTGTGTTTGATGCCATTGTGTGCAAAATACTATCGTAAGAAATGTGCTTGATTAACAAGATGTTGGATGATGGAAAAGATTGCAATGTGGAGGGAATAAGTGGTGGATCTAAAACTCATAAGCTGGGTGGTCCTAATATAAAACAATACTAAAAAAAATTGATAAAAAATAGCTTTTAAACTAATAAAAAAATGATACAAGCTACTCACCGACAAGATGATATATTTTGACACTGTTGCGTTTGAGCTTAATTTTCAATACAAGAGAAAATGATAGCTCAATTTACAACAATATTGATAGTCCAAATTACGAATATTTTGATGTTGATGTTATCAAAACCTATAAAAGAAAATACTAGAAATGAACTTAAAAAGTTAGAAATTTTGAGTGAAACTTCAGAAAATGATAAGTCATCCAACAATGCACGTTGAAGACTAATAAACTTCCTAAAATAGTATTCATAGGATAAAGTATATGTCAATTACAAATAATATTGTTGAACTTTAATTACATAATTCAAGTTAGGATGACACATTATTCATTAAAAACATATTAAAGAACATGTAAAGTGCCTACCAATTCTAATTTATGTTTGCGTTCACCTAATATTATAGGTTAGAGTAACCAAGTGATAATAATATAAAACTAACTGAAAATTGAAATCTATTTTTATATAAGAAAAGTTGATAAATCTTTATAAAAAGAAATAATGAGAATAGTTATGTGGTGCGGTGTAAATGCAACAGAATTGCACCGCACCGTTTCAATCATTCAGCCCAACAACATTCGAAACGGTGCCGTTTGTAGAAGATTGGTCACCTTCCTCGTGAGATCAATCTGAAACTATCGCTGCGCGCCAATGGTTTCACTGCCGCGCCCCTTCTTTCTTCCTCCACACCCTCTTTGTTCTTCCTTCCACCACGCTCGAGGAGTTTGGGTGGTCCTGCTTCCATCACGCCCTCTTTTCTTTCTTCCACGCCTCTTTCTTCCTCCTCATATTCATGGAAGCTTTCAGAAGTTTGGGTGGTCCCGGAACCACCCAGGACCATCCTTGGATCCACTTGGTGCATAATTCATCTTGTGATGTAACGGTCGTGACACGGTTATAGCTAGGTCTAGAGGATTGCTAGGTCTTCTATGGGAAAATAATGACTTTGAGTGATGACCGTAGTTAAGTCTTTAGGTTGGAGACGATGTCTTGGGAAAAATTAATTCAGAAAACTCAAAAGCAAGAGAAACTTGTTGATTGTTCTTAGTCTGGGGTCATTTGAGAGAGTGACTGGCGGAAGACAACATTTGAGAGAGTGACTGGCGGAGGAAAACATTTAAGACATAACACCAATTTTCTAATTCATGGGTCAAAGTCCTTTTTCTGCAATGGTTCATAATCAGTTATAAACTAGAAGAGTTACAAATTCCAAGCAAAGCCTTTCTCATCAAAATGAAGGTTTGGAGAGAGTGGATTTGATGTCTGAGAGGCCTGATTAGATCACGTACGATCAAAATGCCATTCAAAGATTTTCGCCCTCGTAATTGATTTCATTGAGCATTACCTTTTTGTTTGTAGTTAATGTCGTCTTCGTGTTACACAAGTAAACTGAGGTTTAAATTTGAACAAAACAAAAGCTCTTTGTTTTATGACTTCCGCGGCTGATACTCCATTTTCTACTATTGGCAAAACAACATTAGGAAAGCAAAGAAATTTCATGAAAAGAAATCAAATCATTCAAACTTAAAACAATATATAGAGAAATCTATTATATGCATTACAAGAAAAATGAGCTACAAGCATTTAACTTCCAGCATACATACATGTAAAAATCTTAGCACACTCTTAAGCGAGGCACTTTTATTTGAAATTGGTAAAACTCATAGTCCATCGCATAAAAGAGGATCTGTTGATGATATCTGCGATGGCGCACGGTGGCCTCGAGTTCCATAGCATCGCCAAAAGTGTCATCACTAGAAGCGTATTGACTACTAATGCTGAGGGAATCACAAACACTTCAATCTTATGCGCGTAATAATTTCACAAAGATAGTTATATTAAAAGTAAACTGTTTTATTCTTCAAACACACCAGAAATTTGGTACATACATGAGTTCCGAATGAGGGAATTCATCAATTTGTGATCATTACACTCTGCATGTGAGGTAATTTTATTTGATAAAAGGGAAAGAAATGGAAAGGTTTGGATGGTTTAGGATATAAACCTAAACCGAAGTAGTTAATTATACGTGTACATCAAGGGTTGTATAAAGCTTTGATTCCCTGAACATCATCCCCATGCAATCCTTGGGCGAACCCCGGCTTGACGGTGGGGAACATGACAGCTCCTTCAACCGAGCTGTGTCCCAACCCAAGAAGATGCCCAATTTCGTGCAAAGCCACCGTCTCAATATCGTACTTACCTTCCACTGCCCCCACGGCCCACTTCTCGTCCGCATCGAAGTGCAATCTCCCGTTAGTTGGCGAGAAAGCGTGGGCTAAGGTCCCACCTTCGCCGTCAAATGCACGTTGGCTCCCATCTCCGTGGTCACCGCTGTTAAACCCTATAGTCAGGTCCGGGTTCTGGTTGCCCCGGACCCGAGTAAAGGAGAAGTGCGTGTTTCCTGCCCACGTGTCAAAAGCACGCGTTACCGGGGCAATGGCCATGGATGGAGTACCCGAATTAAAAGCATAGGTGAGGTGGTACTTATTGGATGGCCATTTTGGGCTTCCAGCAAAGAAGCTGAAATGAGCGACGGTGTGAAGCGGACCATGGTGGTCGTGGGAGTGCCTTTGCTTGGCGGACCGCATAGACGCGGTCCCGTTTATGACGTCCGCGACACCACATCGCGGCATCGTCATCCTTGACAATGTTTTGGGGTCTAGTGTTCCGGTGGCGTTGAGGTTGAAATTGAGTTGGTATGTTTTGACCGCGGATTCCACCAGATCGTCAAAATCATCATTGTCGGGATCCCCATTCAGGTAGCCGAATCTTTCGAGGTATTTCTTGAGATCTTTGACGCCTTCGACTTTGTCCCCCTTGTGACACCCCTTGAGATGGGTGAGGAACTCAAACGGCGACGTGTTGCTGTGGGTTTCGGATGATGTTGCAATCGAGACGAGGGAAAGGACGAGGAGAACGGTGGAGATTGCAAAGAGAGAAAGGGTAGTAGCACCAGTTTTCGATGCCATCGAGAAATGCTTTGATTGAAGAAGATATTGGATGATGAGAAAACCTCACGTCTAGAGGAAAATTTATAGGTGTAACTTTAATGAACATGTGTGAATTGACGGTTAAAAAATAACTATATTTTCCATAGATAGATCGATATGTATCGAGCTCGGTCTTCTTCAATGGCAGCTGTATATGATCGACTTTGAGGACCATGGCTTGGTCTTGAGGTTTGGGACGATGGCCGGGGAGATAAAAACAGAGAAAGAACACGTAATTAAGAGACTTGTTCTTAATGCTTGGAATTAAACTAATCAATTTAAGGTAATGAATTGCTGAAGACTTTAGCTAGAAGACAAAATTCATGTTAATCCACCAACCTTAATGCATGAGACAAAAACATCTACGTACCAAACTTTCCATTAACATCCGTTGGTTGAAGTCAATTTTTCTGCTCAAATTCTGCTCAAAGAATTTACTACTGCATTAGTTATAGTTTTAGGGAAATTCGAACGAACTTAGCGTCCGTCGTTGAATAGAAACAAAATAAATTACTTAATAGAATATAAACAAGTTGGTTGAAGCCATATATTAGTAGTATTGCACACTAATATGTTAAGATGTGAATTGGTATATTTTTGTTAGGATTAAAATATGGTAATTTGGTTTCGTCAAACATATTAAGAGCACGTGTTCAATATTAGTAGAGATTGTAACAAAATGTGTTTTCATTATTTCATATGCGAGTTCGTACAAGCCATGTTAGAAAGAGAGGATTCTATAAGGAACTTTCAGGAGTCCATAAAAGGTGAATGTTTTTAATTGAGTGAGCTACAAGCCCCTTATGATTGCGGTTTTATGTTTCGTACGATAAACACCATTGGTGGAACAAATAATTTCAATTGGCCTTTCTTAATAATTGTTTCTTTTTGTCAAAGATTACAATGAATATTACTCACCCATGACAAGATTAAATAGCCTACAACTAAACATCAACCTCACTAAAATATATCTCGTTCTTGCCACCACTATGAGTCCAACTTGAGCCTTCCTCTAACAAAGTAGAAAGGACATGCTAATAGACCAACTGATCAAATGCCCAATGATTGTTTAATGCCACAAAATACAGTAAAATTTCCATATATGCATACTCTATCATGAAATAACTTATATATAATCATAAAATTTCTTGGTTCCAACTCGGGATTAATTATATTTTGGAATAACCTCCATATTATCATATTCCATGTATTTTTGGAGTCTCATTCTTAGAAATTTGGCTCCATATAGTCATAATTACAATAAGACAAAAAATATAGTACTTAATACTACAATACAATTTAAGATGAAGTTAAATATGTATCCATTGTTGTATGAAATTAGAGATCACTAGGGTGGCATAGCTACTAGACAAGTGAAATATAATGTAGATTTACTCCCTCAATGGGGAAAAAAAACTCATATAATGTAAATTAAGTAAGAAAATCCTTAGAAAAAATAAATTTTGCTAATCATATCTCTTTTAAAGAATAACCTCCTTATAGTCATAAAAATCATATGTTCCCAACCTTATGATTATATAAAGGGTTCCCTAAGTATTCGGGGCCCAAGATGGAATTTAAAAAAGAGGGCCATAAAATTCTAGCACAATTTAAACAAGAAACAATTACTTTTTGGTACTATTTTAAGAGTACAATACCCAAAAACAATACTACACCTTAAATATTACAAAATAGTACTACTTTTGCCACATGTTAATTTTTAATTGGGTTCTACATTTTTTTAAACGCTTTTATTGACATGCGCTACAGTGTCTCCCCGACCCACATCTGTACCCACACGCCCTACAGTGCTTTCCCCAAAATTTCCAGATTAACAAAGCCGCAAGTTATGGGTAAAACACTCTTTTACCCATAACTTTCTCATCTGAACTCCGTTTGACACGAAATCAATTGGGTTGGATTCGTCTCATTGCCCTCTTTCCATAGACATCAAAATTGTAACCCCAGACCCACTGTAGAGATAGAACGGGGTACCAACGTCTGCATATTTTCCGGCGATGTTCTCCGATTCCAGCGCCAAATGGGACGAACCACCACCCAAAACTTTATCCTCTCATCATTCTAGACAGAGCCCAACCAACATTAAGCCTTAGTTTGCAGCGGATCATCGCCGGTGAGCCTCACATATTTGTTGAAACTTTCTGGTGAATTTCCGGAGAGTTTCCGACCAAATTAATCTTTGAAACTAGTGTAGAAAGCTTAGTTGGGTTGTTTAGATGAAGATTAATATAAAAATCGTGTGAATTGATGGTGAGTCAATAGAGCTTCGTCAACACAGTTTTTTCGAAGGACTTCCTTCAAATTGAAGGAAGTCCTCCTTCATTTTGAAGGAACACTTCCTTCAACACAGCTGTTCCTTCATTTTGAAGGAACACCTCCTTCAAATTGAAGGAAGAGCTCCTTCGAATTTGAAGAACAACTTCATATTTTTGAAGGAACACATCCTTCATTTTGAAGGAGTACATCCTTCATTTTGAAGGAACACATCCTTCAGCTAGTTGTTCCTTCATTTTGAGGAACACATCCTTCAGAGTTGATGGAACACATCCTTCAGAGTTGAAGGCACACATCCTTCAGAGTTGAAGGCACACATCCTTCAGACTTAGTGGAACACATCCTTCAGAACTACTTGTTCCTTCATTTTGAGGAACACATCATTCATTTTGAAGGGACACATCCTTCAGAGTTGAAGGCATACATCCTTTAGAGTTGGTGGAACACATCCTCCAGATTGAAGGAACACATCATTCAGATCTGCAGGTGTTCTTTCAAATTATTTTTCTTTTAAAATAATAATTTTTAATTCAAGTTAGTGGAGTGCGTGTGCCCCACGCACATGGGATGTGAGTGGGCTTCTTTGTTTAATTTAATATCAAATTATAACAATAGTAGTAAATTGTAAGAAACAAAATGAGGTAGTGTTTTTGGTAATACTAAAATTCATATAGTAGTTTTCAATAAGAGCCCCTTTAAATAATATATTTATATAAAAAAAAAAACAAATTACATCTATAATTTGATTCTTAGATTTTTTTTATTTTTAACAAAAATTTGCTTCTTCGCTTAAACAAAAGCAAAATATTGTTAGAAAACAAAAACAATTACCACTACAAGGAAAAATTTTAAAAAGATAATGACGAGGACAAATTTTAGAAAGAAAGAAAGAGGATTAACTTACTACTTACCAATACAAAAAGGTAGAGAACGTAACCCTTGGGGGTTCGAAAAAAAAAATAAAAAGATAACAAATTATTTAGGGGCCCCTCTCAATCAGGGCACTACCGTCCTATTCCGCTATGGTCAGAGCCGGCCCAAATCTTGAGGATCGAGACGATGGGCTCGGAGCTGAAACCATAGAAGAATAACCCGTAGTTCTTAGTTTTTAGCATTAACGGTATTCTTAATGGAGTGAGTGGCGGAAGACTGAATTGATTATAACTAAGAGACAAATTCATCCCCGCCAACCTTACTGAATGAGACAAATTTCTACGTACGTACCAATTTTCCAGAAACAAGCGTCAAAGACGTCACCGTTCAATGGTCAAAATTTACGGTTTTGGAACAAGGATAATGATTTTCTGAAGATGGAGACTACACACGTACATAGAATGGAGCTCGTAAAAAATTTGAAATCTTACAATTGAAGGATAACTATAGGTACTAACAAGAGCTAGTTGGTTAATGAACTTGCGAGGCAAGATACTATATTGTGAATTTGTGAGAGCTTAATGTGAACTGGTACTTTGTTAATTAGCATTTAAATATGTTCACTCTCGTGACATTTCAAATGCCGTTTTCTACGTTCATACAAGCCATATTGGAAGAGGTATCTCTGAAATTTGAGTGTAACAGTGACTATTCTTATTTAATTCAACTAAAAGTCTGTTGCAATATATTTTCGTCTTCTGTATGATAATGATAAACAGAAGAACTTCAATTTGCCCCCCTTTTGCCGAATATAGTAAAGGTAAAATACGAAGAGTTGACACAACAACATATATAACATTTCGATGAAATCCATAGCCCTGCCCAATCTAATCTTCCTGCTTATCGTGTAAGTCAAATATGCAATTGTAATTAATTAATTACTTATTGAAATTGTATTTCAAAATTCGGGGAAGCATATCATTAGCTTCAAACAATCAAATGGAAAACCTCATCCATTCCTGGTGACCAGGTGAGGTAGGTACGTACATTATTTGATAAAGCAAAAGAATTGAAAAGAATCTTCTTGATCATCATATATAATCAAGTGTTGTACAAAGCTTTGATCCCCTGAACATCATCCCCATGCAAGCTTTGAGTGTACCCCGTACGGACGGTGGGGTTCATGATAGCTCCTTCAACCGAGCTGTGTCCCAACCCAAGAAGATGTCCGATTTCATGCAAAGCAATAGTCTCCATATCATAAGCCCCCTCCACGGCCCCGACGGCCCACGGCTCATCGGCGTCAAAATGGAATCTGCCATTCGTCGGCGGAAAAGCGTGGGCCAAAGTCCCGCCTCTCCCGTCGAACTCATTTTGGGCCCCATCTCCATGATTTCCGCTGTCAAACCCTATTGTCAGATCTGGGTTCTGGTCGCTCTGGACCCGGGTGAATGAGAAGTGCGTGTTCCCGGCCCACGTGGCAAAAGCCCGCGCAACTGGGGCAAAGGCCTCGGATGGGGTGCCGCTGTTAAAAGCGTACGTGAGGTGGTACTTGTTCGATGGCCATTTTGGGCTTCCGGAGAAGAAAGAGAAATGAGCAACGGTGTGGACCGAGCCCTTGTGGTGGGAGTGCCGCTTCTTTCCCGACCGCATTGATGTGGTGCCGTTGATGATGTCAGCGTTACCACATCGGGGCATTGTCATTTTGGACAATGTTTTGGGGTCTAGTGTTCCGGTGGCGTTGAGGTTGTAGTTGAGCTGGTATGTTTTGATTGCCGACTCCACTAGATCGTCAAAGTCGTCGTTGTTGGAATAGGCATTCAAGTAACCGAACTTTTCGAGGTATTTCTTGAGGTCCTTGATGCCATGGACTTTGTCGCCTTTGTGGCACCCCTTCAAATGATCGAGGAACCCGAATGGTGGCGGCGTGTCTTTGTTGTGGGTTTCGGATGCTATTGCAATATTGGAAAGGAGAGAAAAGAGGACGAAGAGGGTAGCGACTGCGAAGAGAGAAAAACTACGACTAGTAGTAGCACTTGTGCTTGATGCCATTGTGTGCAAAATACTCTCGTACCAAATGTGCTTGATTAACAAGATGTCGGATGATGGAAAAGATTGCAATGTGGAGGGATATTTATAGGTGCATGATCCATATTGTGATGTAACGGTCGTGACACGGTTATAACTGGGTCTAGAGGATTGCTAGGTCTTCCATGGGATAATATATAATGACTTTGAGTGATGACCGTAGCTAAGTCTTTAGGTTGGAGACGATGTCTTGGGACAAAATAATTCAGAAAACTCAAAAGCAAGAGAGACTTGTTCTTAGTCTGGGGTCATTTGAGAGAGTGAATGGCGGAAGACAAGATTTAAGATATATACCTAATTTTCTAATTCATGGGTCAAAGTCTCGGTTCTGGGTCTAGTTTTGTGTTTCATATCATATTAAAAAAAAAAATTAAAAAGAGAAAATAATGAAGGGAAGGGGGCGGCGCGGGTCAGGTGAGGAGATCGGGCTTCTCTTCTACTTTTCAGAATCCGAGCCCACACCACAGAGAGGACAAAAGTCAACACGAAGAACAAATAGAGTAGATGCCCCCTTTGTTTTTCTTCTCCACCTTCATGTAACCAATACGCCCCTGCCTCTAACTTACGCGACATCTTCATCTTCTTCTGTTTGATCATTGAACCCTTTTTGAAAATTCCAATCGAATCAAATCCCAAGCCCCCAGTTCAAAGGAACAATCGATTTGACTTTGGATCGGGGGTTTTCTTTTTTTTTTTTTGGTTACAAGGACTTTGGATCGGGTTTTCATGCACGTTGAAAAGGTCAATGGATTCAGAAAGACCGAGCATACGGAGTGGAGTTACGCAATGAAACCGACGTCGGCGTCTCTGCTCTTCCTTTCTCAATCATGGCGGTCGTTTCATATCAAAACAATCTCGGCGATGCCGGGTCTTCCCACATGGGTCGGGTCCGGTCGGGATTGGACGGCCGCCCCAAAAAGCTATGGGAGCTTCATAAATGAACTTGACATCTGTTTTAAGCGATTACCTTTACGTCGCCACTTATTTTGTGGGATGCTTTGCCATTGCATTTTTTTTTGTTGACGCAAGCATTTTTCCTTGTAGAGATGTAGAACAGTATCGGATTCTATCTTTCTTGGAAATACATCAGTGTACTCTGTAAACTAAGATTTGGGGCCATTGAGTCGCCTCATTTGTGATTCAATTATTCGATGGCGATTTAACGACCTAAAAGGCGATATACCTGTGTATTCTAGAAAACGTATTTCTTTTTACACGTGCAAAAGAACTTGATTTTGCCCTTCACACAAGTCTTCCTTTCACCAAGTTTATTGGAATAACTTTGAATAACTTAAATTTTCCTTTCACCATGCAACGGATGTATATGCTTATTAAACTTTGGATTTTAATTATATTAATAATTTTAAATTCAGTTACCAACATGAAATGGCTATGCCGTAGGGAAAAGGGGCGGGTTTCGGACCAGGTATTACATCTATGTCTACTGTTTTTCCGAATGCTTTTGTTTAATTATGGTGTACTGGGTTCTCTTTTCCTCGTACACTGCGAGGTTTGTAATGAGGCCCTCGGATGTTGTGTCACGTTTTTTATTTAGTTTTTCTTTCCTTCTTCCTTTGTACTCCATTTGTTTGGCAGTTTGTCAAACTCTTTTATTAATAAAGCTTTCGGTTAAAAAAAAAAAAATTAAATGAAAACCTCATCCACTACTCCTAGTGAGCAATGTGGGGCACATTATTTGATAAGCAAAATATATATATATGCAAAGTATTGCATATTCTTGGTCTATCAATTCATCATCGTTTTATAATCAAGTGTTGTATAAAGCTTTAATCCCCTGAACATCATCTCCATGCAAGCCTTGAGTGTACCCCGTACGGACGGTGGGGAACATGACAGCTCCTTCAACTGAGCTGTGCTCAAGCCCAAGAAGATGCCCAATTTCATGCAAAGCAATATACTCCATATCCAAAGCACCCTCCACAACCCCCACGGCCCACACCTCGTCGGCGTCGAAGTGGAACATCCCGATATTTGGGGGGAAAGCATGGGCCGCGGTCTTGCCTCTCCCGTCAAATGCGTTTCGGGTCCCATCTCCGTGGTCACCCCTTGCAAAGCCTATAGTCAGGTCAGGGTTCTGGTTGCTCTGCACCTGACTAAATGTGAAGTGTGAGTTTCCGGCCCACGTAGCAAAAGCCCGTGAAACCGGCGCAAAGGCATCGGATCGTGTGCCCTCGTTAAAAGCATATGTGAGGTGATACTTGTTGGGTGGCCATTTCGGGTTTCCGGCAAAGAAAGCGAAATGACCAACGGTGTGAACGGAGCCCTTGTGGTGGGAATGCCTTGTCTTTCCCGACCGCATCGATGTGGTGCCGTTGATGATGTCAGGGACACCGCATCGTGGCATGGTCATTTTCGACACTGTTTTCGGGTCTAATGTCCCCGTGACCTTGAGGTTGTAGTTGAGCTGGTATGTTTTGATTGCTGACTCGACGAGATCATCAAAATCATCGTTGTCGGAATAACCATTCAAGTAACCGAATCTTTCGAGGTATTTCTTGAGGTCCTTGATGCCTTCGACTTTGTCGCCCTTCTTACACCCCTTGAGGTGTTCGAGGAACCCGAATGACGATGTTGTTTTGTTGTGGGTATCAGATGATATTGCACTGGAAGAAAGAAGAGAAAGGAGGACAAGGAGGGTAGTGATTGCGAAGAGGGAAAGAGTAGGACTAGTTGTTGATGCCATTGTTTGCAACACTAGAAGTAAGAAAAGTACTTGATTAAGAAGATGTTGGATGATGCAATAGACTGATATTTGCACGGATATTTATAGTGTATAAAATTTGCACTGAGATGTAACGGTCGTGACACGGTTTTAAGGTCTTGAGGTCGAGCTGGGATCTTCCAGGGAAAATAATAACTTGGACTGGTTCAACGATAACGATGGTGTGGGAGGAGAAAAAGCAGAGAAAAAAAAATCAAGAGTTTTGTTCTTAGTACTAGGGTCATTTTGAGAGAGTGCATGGCCGGAAGAATGGAATATCGCTGTGTGCAGTGTCATTTTGGTTTGTTTGCATTTTTTGTGTGGATTGGATATTAATCTTGGTCTAGTCCTAATTCTTTTTTATGGTTAGGCCTTGCGTAGGGAAAAGGAGCAGGTTTCTAACTAATTGATATATTTAAGTCTACTTTTTATAAAGTTTTTGTTTAATTTAGGTGTACATGTCATTCTTTTCCTTGTATACTGCGAGGTTTTTAAAGATGTCTCATGATGTTGTGTTTTAGTTGTTTTCCTTATATTCTTTTTGTTTGGCAGTTTGTCAAATATTTTAATTAAAGCTTGGCCCAAAAAAAAAAATTTATTAAATAATTGCATAAGAAAAAACGTGTACCATGTCTCCAGTATTAGTTAGGAATCAAATAATAATTGATGTTTTGAGCACAAAAAAAAAAAGAGTATGTTTGTAACCACGACATTCCTTCTTGTTGGAGGAGTAAGTTTAGGGTTTTAGTGTTTGGGTTTTTTGAGAAGATGGATCATCGAATTTGGATCCACCATAGGAAGAATTAAAATGACTCAATTGACCAATTTTCTTGAATTTGAACTTGTTGATTTAGAATCTTCGTTCTAAGCTTCAAAGATGTCCTTAACTCCATTGAAGCATTTGTGCAGAGAGTTCAGGCATTATGGATGATGAGAGAATCATCCATAGGAAACTTCAGATCTTTAAGTGCTTCCAATCTCTACTACTTTGAGAATGTGCATACGAACTCCACCAACTCCTTCATAATTAAGATTTCTTGTTTGATCCAGCAGTTTTCCTATAGTAGCCTTGTCAGATTCCTCAAATCTTGCACAAACTCCATCAAGAAATTCCTTTGCTGTCTTTTCCTCTTCATCAAGTGAAGATCCCTGAACTTCGTCAATGATGATCTTCTTCATGATTATCATGACCATTCTATGACCATAACCACATTCCTTTTTAGTGTCACCTTGTTCTTTAGTGCAGCCCTCAGGTGTTTCGGGTCTCTTATCTCTAAGGCAAATGTCGAATTTTGTGAAGGCCAGGTGGTAATCAAAGTTTGATTTCCACCTTTGGAAATTGGAACCATTTAAAGGTTCCCATATGGATGTTGTTGGATTGAACTATAACCAGAAAACCAAAGGAATTGAGTTTTATGAACTTTTAAGAAAACGAAAACTTTTAGATTTGCTAAAAGATTTATTGGTTTTAATGGAATCCAACAAGTTCCAAACACCACACATATGTAAAACAATCGAGATCATAGGTATATGAATTTAATATAAACAGTGAACAATCTCAATCCATCTTCTATATGCATGGCAATATCAATTGCAATTCTATGTTGAAAGAAGCTCGAAAACTTATTGAAAAACGCATCAAAATTTTGGCGGAATATGAAGTCACGGAAGCTAATTAATATGTATGCGCATGCCCTAATAGATGCTATATGAACAACTTTCAAAACAAATCAAACCCAAAAAGCGAGCAGCAATCGACGAAATTCAATTTTCCCTTTTTGTGTAAGAGCCCTAAAATCCCAAATTAATTTTTCTGTTGTGTTTTTGGTCTGTTTTGCCCAATACCCAGATTGAAGACACAAGTTAGAAAAGAAACATGCGGTCGAGGGTTTTTACGGTCCGCCAGGTGGATTCGTCCACCTACTTGTTTTTTTGTTTAAGAACATCATGTGCCTTGCACATGTTTTCCCAAATTACTCTTAAAAAACCCTGGCGGACCGGTCCGCCTGGCGGACTGTAGAATTTTCCGGGTTTTGGGCTCACAAACTATCAATTATTAGATATGAATTTAGTGAGAAAACGTGATAAGACAATTACTAATCATATATGTGGATCACTCACTTAAGCATAAACACAAAACATACAATAAGGAACAAGATTGTACCAACTGTGTTGAGGATGCTGGAAAGCATGGTTGACAACGGTTGTTGATGAATGGTGACTGAAGATAGTCGGCTCAATATAGTCTTCTAGAATCCATAATCCACTACACTTTTTTTTTGTCAAAGATAGAATGTTTACAATTTACTACGTACAACGAGTCTATAGCTTACCATAACAAGCCCTAATGGCCAACAATATAATATTGACCTCACTGAAAATATCCTCGATCTCGCCACCACTGTGAGTCGAACTTGAGACTTCCACCAATGAAGGATCGACCTCACTGAAAATATATCTTATTTTCGCCACCACTGTGAGTCGAACCTGAGCCCTTCTCCACCAAAGTGGAGAGGAAATACCGCTAGACCAACTGTTCATGTGCCATAATCTCTCTCTCTCTCTCTCTCTCTCTCTCTCTCTCTCTCTCTCTCTCTCTCTCTCTCTCTCTCTCTCTCTCTCTCTCTCTCTCTCTCTCTCTCTCTCTCTCTCATAGACTTGTTAATTTAACCACCATACTAATAAAGAGTGTATTATGCCAAGATTGGGTAAAGATATTACTCAACTGAATGTCAATCTTTATCTAATCAGGTTACTTGGTGCATAAATAACATTGTTTTAAGGTTTAATAATAAGAAATAAGTACCTCGTAATCCATAAAAGGAACCATCTTTTCCTCATAGGATATGAAATTTGGGGACAAAAAGACAGGTGGCGTACAACATGTGGTCCAGCTAGCGAGCTAGTCCAGGGGCGAAATCGCTTTCGCCTTCGCCTGCCTCATCCGATCCGCTGAATCACCCTTCCAAAAAACGCCGGTGGATGCAAGAAGATGAAGGCGAGGGTGAAACTGGGTCCTATTCCACCAATCGGACGTCCGATTCGGCCACTGGTGGAAATGCTCTTACGATCTAACCATGAGATAGAAAGATTGAAAGATTGAAAGATCTCTAGTATCACTAGATAGAAAGATTATTGGTTCGAGCTAATATGTAAGTTCAAAATTTCAAATTGCATTTTCATCTCTTTTAACATTGAGAAGAAAAACGAAAGTATAACTAGATTGAAGATCAATTTGTTCAAGCGAATATGTAGGTTGAAATTGCATTTTCGTCCCTTTTAAACTTTAAGCATCACTAAATTGTAGATTAATTGGTTCAAGCGATTACGTAACTTCCAAATTGCGTTGTGTGACAAAGAGCTTTGTTGGACTGATTTCAAATTACCCTGTTTTGGGAACTATTTGCAGCTTGTATTGAAACACAGAGAACAGTACCTTTCTGTCTTTCTTTGTTTGGCCCTTCTATCCTTCTTTGTTTCCATTTTACAACTGCCAGCCAGCACATGTATATAGCAAAGGAACTCGATTTTGCCCATGCAAGTTTTGCTTTCACCAAATATTACTTTTCATATATAGCAACGGCTGGAAACGAAAGTCAGAAAGAAACACACCGAAGTTACTAATAACGCACATAAATCTTCATTCCTTCTGTAAGCCCTCCTTGGTAATTGTGAGTGGAACATCAGCATTGTGTAAAAGAAGAAACAAAAGTGTCCTACTACATATTGTTACCCCGGAAGAGTAATGTACACAAAATCCATTGCGACTGACTGCATTCAGCAGGTAAACTACAACAGTTACCAAATACTGAAAAAGTACAATGGCTCTTCCATAAACTCAGCACTTTAGGAGCTGTAGACATTTTCAAGATTATAGTAATCTCTCCATTTGGAAATACTTTGGTTCTTAAAGCAATTTAGAAACAAATTCAAGAACTATTTCCTCATGTATCAATCAGTTTTCCAAATCCACCATCCATCCATATAAGCTCATTCATACACAATATCTAGTGATAGAAGTCAACTGAATTACTTACCCAAGACTACTCAAATATCAGTATTCAACTGGTAAAGGACAATGATAACGAAATTGAAGAAGTCAGTTGGAACTGTATGATGCAATCACAACACAATGTATCACTTTAACTAAAATCAAATCTGCATACCAGAAAAAAGATTACAAGGGAATCCCAACTCATCATTTATACCAAGTACATTATAAGGGACAAGAATAGTCGTTTTACATTCACCAACTATATCAAAACTGGTTAGATTATTCCTCACTTATGAGAACCATTATAACCATTCACACTGCCCAATTCTACTTCACCGGTAACCTTCTGGACCGCCAAGCGTCCCTCTTCTGTAATCTCTTCATCAATATCATCTTCAGAATCCAAAGTAAACCGACTCTGATCATCAAGTTGCTGCACAATCTCGCCAAGCGGCTTATATTGCGAAACATCACCCCGGACTAGATTCTTCCTAGCAATCACAGAGTAAACTCCCACAACCAAAACCACCATAAGAGCAAGGTGACAATTGAACTGCAATGTGACAATGGCTCTAGCCCTGTGATACTCAGGGTGCCCTTTACATTTCACAGTGTAATTCCCTCTACTCTTTTCGTGCAACGAACATCCATTCGCCATCAAATTCGTATAAATCGAAATCCCCATTTGCAAAAACCAAGTTCCCTGCAGAACCAACCCAACCCCACGGCCTAATTTCGGGTAATTCGATTTCGGGTTACTAAATTCAAGCAATGTGGACACTATACAAACAACAATGGGCACAAGCAACAGATCAAAGTACCGGTTTTCGATCCCGCTAGTGTCTTTTCTTTGCAGGTAAAACAGTAAAAACTCTTCAACGAAAGCGAAAAGACCAACCAAACTTAGCAACGAACAAGGCAAACTTGAGTTAGTGAAATTTACCAGTAGGCCCGTGATTGCGTAGAGCAAGAACAGCGACGCGATCGCCAGGACTTGCAACTGCAGAGCTGAGCCGACTCGGTCCGCTGAGTCGACCGCGTCAAAGAAAGAAACCAACGAGTTCAATATGAACAGTAACGAAATAACAAATGCAAATAGGTAATAAATCGACGATTTGCAGAACTGGGTTTGCGTCTGAGTTCTCAAATTCGAAGGCTGTGATGGGTTTTGAATCGAAGTCACCGGCGACGACGGAGTTGAATCTTGGGTTGGGTTTTGAACGGCGGAGGAAGCAATGGCTTCGTATGCACCCATCAGAATCAGACCGCCGCCTGCGGCGGCGAAGGTGAGGAAACCCATGATTGTTCTACGCTGGTTTCCGACGGGGGGTTTCGATTTGGGAGATGGTCGGAGAGGGGTTGTTGTTCTCGGTGTGCGTCATGTTGTTTAATTGTTGTTTGCGTTGACCATTGTTAATTGCAGTTGGCAGGAGATCTCTGACTGTTTGGCTGGCTTTCATTCACGAATCACAATCGTCTCACTTGCGCGAATCTCGTCATTTAAGGTATTTGATTTTGGACCGGATCAGAGTCGTGATGGTGTTGTTAATGTCCAAATGCACAGGCCCAATTCACACTTGCCCATGTTTCCGTAGAATGCTTTATATATTGAATGGTTTCCTTTATTAAACTTTAATGTAGGTAAAAATGAATGGTATGTTATGTTGACGTCCTCTTTACATATTTAGAAGGGATATCTTTCCTAAACTGGGCCTTTTTTCCGTCGGAAATATTTCAAGAGCGCAAATAAGTTATGAAGAATTAAGTACGGTTCAATGATCAATGTTTTCGATCAGAATATTTGATATCAGAACGACATCTTTAATCTAAATCAATATGTGTTTTACTTGAATACAATCAAACGATAAATGAGGAATTCCGCTCAAAAACGGGTGCCGGTGATGGTTACTTGTGCTTTTATGGCGATGGGTCTTGTGACTTCTGAACATGGGGAATTCATTTGAAGCCTCCAAAGAGAAGGAAAGAGAATGGAAAGATGAGGAAGAAAAAACGTGGGCTGGATAAGATAGTAAGGCATTATCCGAACGAAAGTTGTAAATGATAGGCCCAAACCCATACTGTGGACCCGCATGCAGAAGATACAACCTCCTCCCGTAGATTTGTGTATAAAAAGAAGCACAAGTCGTCCAGTACACTGTACATAATTCTCATTTCCAATTCTTTCCCTCTCCACGAAGACCGCGACAAAAAAATTAAGAGTCATGAAGATCAAAGCGATCCTTCAGTTTGTGTACGCAATATACTTTGTTGCTGTTGTGTTGGGTATCCAATCACCGGTGACCGGGCGGAGACTCAAGCTGAAAAAACCCGACCCGGAAAATGCTGCGGCTACTGCTCGTTGGTTGGTCTCCCAGAATTCTTGGGGCGTCTTGAAGTACAATCTCTCTATCCTCTGTGAAATTGATTTTCAATTTTGAGCTTTTCATTGAATAACTGGCTGCTTACATTTTTGTGGCTTCTGCTGTTTTGGTTGCTGATTAATGAACCCATTAGTTTAACTTGATTCTGGTTATTTGTCTGTTTGGATATATGATTGCCAACTTCATAGGGTTGTGATGGGACTTTTCTGATTCTATGTATTGATGAAAAGGTGTATCAATCATGTTATTGGGTCGTTTAGGTGCATATAAAATTCGGGTTGACTTGAAATTTAACAGGATATCATATGTAAAGTTGATGTTGTTTGATGTTCTGTTCACAATTGCAGAGGTGGTATTTTGTTTTGTGTTCTGTTATATATGATATTTGTGTTTGGAAGATTAGGTTTGAGATTTGGAGCTTACTTTTTTCAATTGTTGTTTTTGCAGTACCATCTCAGGTGAATTGGGAGGAGCGCCCTTTGGGTAAGGATTTCATTACTTGTTGTTATCTGTATTGTCGCGTTACTTTCTCGTGTATAAGCTTGATGCGTTTGAGATTGAACTGATTTCTTTAGATATAAAAATGATGCTAGTTTGTGTGTGTCTTGCCTCCACATTTACTAGTACAAGTTTAGTGCAAACCGAAAATTGTAGATAGGGTTGGTTCGAGCCATGACATAGAGTCCTAATTGATAGTTTCCTCTATTTTCTTTATACCTTTCTTCACAATAATGCTTTATGGTTGCCTCAAACGATTGTATCTCATCTAGTTAATCGAACTCTTGTGTCCTTATAAGTGTTTCTGAGTTGAAATGGTTATCGAAATACCTTTCAGAAATGTGGTTTCATTTAGCGATGGGAAACCTGGAAAAGGTAGGGGTATTCCATACTTCTACCTGACAACTTTGGATCCAACTGCAAGAAATGCGCTGAAAGACCAGAGGGCTTCACTGACAATTAGCGAGCATCCTATTGGAACCTGCGGCAAGAAAGACCCTGAGAATCCCACTTGTGCAAAGATTACCCTTACAGGAAAGGTGTGTTGCAACAGAAAATTGGATCATTAAGCCATTTTAAACTGAGGAAAACGAGGAAAAGTGTCGATTTTGGCTAATTTGGAATGTATTGGTTTTGTTTAGTTGAAGGTTGCCAATAGAGACTCGAAAGAAACAGAGTTTGCTAAAAGTGCCTTGTTCTCAAAGCATCCGGAGATGAAAGGTAAATTACACGAAACATTCGCATACTTCCTGCAGTTCGTTATTGGTCACTTGATGTGTATCAGAGCTTCCTTTTTCCATTTCATCTTTTTGCTTTCAACAATTAAACTGATTTCTACTTTTGTTGGATGGATAACAGACTGGCCGAAGAATCACAACTTCGAATTCTTCAAACTAGACATTGAGGATATCTTCTTGATCAATTATTTTGGAGGTCCAAAACCTCTCACAGTAGATCAATACCTTAATGCCAAAATGTGAGTGTCCTAGCAGAAAACCCATGTTTTTGCAATAGCTATATATAGCAAAGTACAACAAAAGTAAATGTAGTCTCATGTTATCGTGTTTGCATAAATAAATTTACTTTCATGTCCATAGTACTAAACTTTATGTTTTGTCTTCTAATTCCTGAAAATGCATGTTTAATCATCTACAGGACAGAACGCTCCTTCATCCTCGAATTACTCATCTAACTGTCACTCCCCCCAGCATGTTTGTGAGCTGAATCTGCATTTGTATTGTCTATAATGATTCTATTGTCTACACAAGATACAATTGTATATAGTCGAAGTACTCTCTATTAATCGTCACACAAATGTGCTGTCCTATTATCGGATTGAATATTCCTAGACAGCAATTTGTCTGTAAATGGACTGTAATTTATCTTCTTGTGGTAAAAGCTGCAAATATTGTATTTATTTGTATGCTCAGAGATGTTTACTGTCTTGTAAATGGTATATTTCACTTACGTCTTCATGAGATTGTGTGTTTGCCTTGAATAAGCTACCTCGTATCACGTTACCCTCACTGTGCAGAAGAACTATAATGCTATCTCCCCACACTATACTGTAAGCTTCAAAGTTACTTCCCCACATTAGGCGGTGGTGGTTGACTCGATGATGGAAATACCGATAGATCAAATGGTTATATTGTGTATTCGAGTTAGAGTGAATGAGCTTCAAATACCATATTTGAATAGTGATTATAGTAAAAGGCAATGCACAAATACACCTATTGTATATACAGTCTTACTCTCTACCGGACTATCTTGTACAAATTTCTACCGAATAATTTGGAAAGGAGAGAATCCGATTGTATAGGAAACAAAACAAAAACAGGTCATGCGCGAATCACGTGACTAAGGATAGAGAGAGATACAGTCGTTAAACAATTGGCTCGTTAACGTTCACCCGCTTCAACTTCAAAGTCTTCACAACACTCCGCCGGAGCTGTGCTAATGAACCGTCGCCGGTGAATCTCTCTCCACCTATAACCGAACAACTGAAATTACCGTTACAACAGATTTTTCCACCTTCAAAACTTCCATGAAATGCTGCTTCCTCTAACCGCCCTCCCAACTTCTCCGTTCCCGCCAAAATCCCTAACTGACCAATCACTCTCCGCCTTCTTCTCCTTCCCCAAAACCCTCCCCTCCCAAAACCCCAAACCCTCCAACTTCACCGTCCGGAGCTCCGCCGCCGATACCGGAACCCTCGCCCCCAAGTCCGCCATTCAACGAATCGCCGAAAAGCTCCGAAGCCTCGGGTTCACCGAAGACAGTCCAAACCCGGAACGCCAACCCGACACGAAATTCGCCGGAGAAATCTTCGTTCCGATACCGGAGAAGCTCCCGAAGTACCGGGTAGGGCACACGCTCGATTCGAGCTGGAGCACGCCCGAGAGCCCTGTCGCGGAGCCGGGTACGGGCCGGGCAATTGAGCGGAAGGAGTCGGAGAAGAAGGAGAAGTGGGTGAAGAGGGAGGAGAAGGTGCCGCCGACGCTGGCGGAGCTGAGTTTGGGGACGGCGGAGCGGCGGCGGCTGACGACGGTGGGGCTTGGAGTGAAGAAGAAGCTCAAGATTGGAAAAGCTGGGATTACTGAAGGGATTGTGAATGGGATTCATGAGAATTGGCGGCGAAACGAGGTTGTCAAGATTGTTTGTGAGGATATTTGCAGGTTGAACATGAAGAGGACTCATGATTTGTTGGAGGTTAGGCTCCATTTTCACTCATTTTGCTGCTAATTGTGCTTTTGAATTATCTCATTGTTTTCGGTTTTTCGCTTTTGCAATGTGGTTATTATTACTTCTTGTTATAGGTTTGAACTATCTCATTATCAGCTTGGTAATGTACATCATGTATCCAGGGTGTATGGTGACCTGATTTTAGTTTTGTTCCGACATTCGCAGAGGAAAACTGGAGGGCTGGTTGTTTGGAGGTCTGGAAGTAAGATAATTTTGTATAGGGGGGTGAACTATAAGTATCCTTACTTCTTGGTTGATAAAGTTAATGACGATTCGATGAGCGAGGCTTCCTCTGATGCGCAAATTGATGCTGAAGGAAATGAGAGCTCTCCATCGGGCACAAATGAAGTTAATTCTGTTGCATTGCCTAGTACAACTAATGAGAGAATTCAACCAAAGTTAGTGCAAGGTGTTGGTTTGCCAGATAGATATAGGTTTCAACTTCCGGGTGAGGCACAATTGTCTGAAGAAGCTGACCGCATGTTAGAGGGACTGGGGCCGCGGTTTACTGATTGGTGGGGTTATGAACCTCTTCCTGTTGATGCTGACCTTCTACCAGGCGTTGTTCCTGGATACAAGAAACCTTTTCGGCTTCTTCCTTATGGTCTAAAGCCTAAACTAACAGATGATGAGATGACCACAATAAGGAGACTTGGCCGGCCCTTGCCATGTCATTTTGCATTGGGTTAGTTTTTCTTATGAGTTTACGGCTCTTGTTATATGGCCAGTGTTTACTTACTAGCCTATTGTTTTCTTACAGGTAGAAATAGAAATCTGCAAGGTTTGGCAGCTTCCATTGTCAAACTCTGGGAAAAATGTGAGATTGCCAAGATAGCTGTTAAAAGAGGAGTACAGAACACTAATAGTGAAATGATGGCTGAAGAGTTAAAGGTTAGAGATAACCTGGGAATATCTACTTGAATTACTTATCTACTATAAGTAGAAGACATCTGGCATGTATTCCTGTTGATTTACATCGATTTGAGTTGGATTTGGACTTCCTGTTCTTTAATTTCTGATATTTTCATTTTTGATCCTCTTTGGCTATTGCTATTTTTAAAAAGATGTACTCTGCTGCAGAGACTGACAGGAGGAACTCTGCTTGCTCGGGATGAGGAATTTATAGTTTTGTATAGGGGAAAGGACTTTCTACTGCCTGCCGTTTCATCTGCTATAGAAGAGCGGAGGAGATCTGCAACACGAGTAGAAAAACAGATCCGAGAGAGTAGTACTTTAGTGACAGAAAGACGGGAGCTTGAACCCAGGACTGGACCAGAAAACAACGATGAATGCATCGATGATCGTAAAATGGGCCTTCCATCTGAAAAAAGGAAGCTAAAGTCTTCCGAGACAGCTCTCAGTAGGACTAGCATTAAATTATCCATGGTATGGTTTTTTTGAGGTGCTGCGCTTAGTTAATTTCTTGTTCAGCTGTTCTTTGAGTTACAAATGGCTTAGCTGTAATGAACAGGCTTTAGAGAAGAGAGAGAAAGCAGAAAAACTTCTAACAGAACTGGAGGATGCGGCAACCCCTCAACAACATGACATAGATAAAGAGGGTATAACTAAAGAAGAAAGATATATGTTAAGGAAGATTGGCCTGAGAATGAAGCCTTTCCTACTTTTGGGTGAGCTATTCCATCTTCTCTCTTCAACTCAGTAGATTTTACTTGTTACTTGATTATTTCCTCTTTTTTGAATTAAATCCGAGGTTATGAAGATATTCATCACAATCTCTGGCTCGCATAGGAGTGGTTCTGATAAGTTTTGTACTTTAATGCTCAGGTAGACGAGGAGTATTTGATGGAACAATTGAAAACATGCATCTTCATTGGAAGTATAGGGAACTTGTTAAGATAATATCTAATGAGAAAACTATTGAAACTGCTCAACAAGTAGCACAGATCTTAGAGGCAGAAAGTGGCGGGATACTAGTTGCAGTGGAGAGAGTCAGTAAGGGTTATGCAATCATTGTGTACCGTGGAAAAAATTACAGGAGGCCTGCTTCTTTGAGACCTCAGACACTTCTGAATAAGAGAGCAGCATTGAAGCGTTCTATTGAGGCACAGCGTCGTGAGGTAAATTTGACTCATCCGTCTGCTAACGTGCATTTAAGCTAAGCTAGGCAACAGAAAATAAATTTCTGCACACCCCTGCCTCAAACATACTGGATTAACAACGAGGTGATCTGACTTTATGATTCTCTACTTTGAAGTTAAATGCTTAGACATACAAGATGATCTCCCCTGAAAACTGATGATAAGGGTTGACCTGTTGGTTGTAATTCTGTTATAGAAGTACAGTAGGCCTCTCAACTAAAGTGCCCACTTTCAGTGGGTCTTGGCTCAATCTAGACTGTTTAGTTTGAGGACAAACTATTGACATGTTACTTTGTCTATTGGCCCTTTTCCTATTTTTCTCAATGTCTTATGTTCTCTCATCTGGTTCCTTTTGTTTCTTTCTTTGACATGCAGTCCTTGAAACTTCATGTTTTACGGCTCAATGAAAACATAGATGAGCTGAAGGTTCTGATGGTGAGTTGGCTTGGTTTCTATATTTTTATTTTATCATATCCTTTCAAAATTTTGTGTCAGTTTTGCCCTTCAAATTGGGACAATTTATGCTATGTTTTCTCGATCCAGGTCAAAGATAAGGAAGCATATAATATGCACTCAGTTAATGAATCAGGAATTCTATTGGCGAGATATCTCTTGTTCATCTACGTGCTTGAAACAAAATTGAAGTTAAACACAGAAGTAAAATCAACATTTATGTTATGCATAAGGTCATAGGGAAGGCAAACATTGTTCAATCAGAAGAGTGTTTGAGATCAGATACTTTACTTAAGTTTAAAACATGGCTATCTGTTTCATTCTGTAAAACTTGCTCGTCGTGAAGTGGATTTCAAAGTAAATACTGCTAATGTGTCAGACTTGGTTGTATTTATCTTCTTCAGAAATGATATCTGATGTAGTGCATGCTCTATTTTTAAGGCTGGAGACAAACAAGAAGCTTATGCGACTCCCATGAATTTGAATGATGGAATGGATGCTGTAGTGAGCGGTCAACTAGCCGTACAACATGATAAGGTGCTTAGTTTCTCTCCCATCTGTGATGAGAAAGAAACTGATGAAGTTGTGCCAGGATCTTCAACTGAATCAGTTACAAATGAAGAGGACGAAACTGGTAAAGTTGAGCCAAGATCTTCCAATGAATCAATTACAAATGAAACACATGAAAATTTGCTAGAGGATATAAACGGAGAAGTTGATGATTCTGTCTCTGTATCTTTCCCTGAAAATACTATGGTAAGATGATAAGATCAAATTATCACAAAGCCCTACAAATGGCATATATTCAAAACCTCCTTAGTATCTTTTCCATGGTGATATCTGAAACACTGTATGTTGATTCTTCAAGGATAGAGACAAAGAAGAAGCTCATGTGACTCTCATGAAATTGAATGATGGCACGGGAACTATAGCGAAGGGCCAGTTAGCCACACAACAGGGTAAGGTGATTACTTCCTCTTCAATCTGGGTTGGGGATAAAACTGGTATAGTTGATCCAGTGTCTTTGAATGAACCAGTTACAAACGAAATGCCTGAAAATTTGTTCGAGGATGCAAACGGGGAAGTTGGATTCTCCTGTTCTACATTTGACCCGGAAGATTTCATGGTAATATTAGTTGTGGCAAAGGCGTATCATGTTTGCATTCTTAATCCTATTTCTGAAACTTCTCATGTTGTTGATTTATGGGTCTCCAGTCTAATGGTCTGAGCACTTCTGCAACTATGGACAATCGGCATCATGCCTCTGATAATGAGGCCAGGGACTCCTCAGGTAGTTCTGGTAATGTTGGATCAGGATCACCAGTCCCAATAATGGTAAGAAAGACAGTAAATGAGAGGCCTTCAAGAGCTGTGCGTCTTACCAACAGTGAGAGGCTTCTTCTGAGAAAGCAAGCTCTCAAGATGAAAAACCGCCCTGTGATTGCAGTTGGTAATTTTATTTCCCCTTTATGTTTTCCAGTTTGCCTCGTCTTTTTAATCCATCATTATAATAAGATGGTTGATTATATGGTAAGAAACTTGATACGAGTTTGGTATGACAGTTAATTCTTTCTAACTTGAAAGTTACTGTTGTTACTGACGCCAATACTTGATATAAGTTAATTGTAACCAGAGTTTGGAACCTAACAATTCGTCTACGATTGTACATATGTTTATGCTTATATGCATTTCCTAATATAAGTTGCTAAATTTCTACTCCATCTGCGACATTATTGTTTTGTTTCTGGCACCAATTCTCAGGAAGAAGCAATATTGTAACTGGGGTTGCGAAAACAATCAAGGAGCACTTTGAGAAGCATCCTCTTGCCATAGTGAACGTCAAAGGAAGAGCAAAAGGAACTTCAGTCAGGGAAGTGGTGTTCAAACTGGAGGTGCGCGTGCCCAAGTTGTCTTATTTCTCTTCCCGTTCTTTTCTCTATTCGCTCACGTTATAAGTTTGCTGAGTGTGTCTCTCTTTCTGTTTCTCATAGCAAGCAACGGGTGCAGTTTTAGTCTCCCAGGAACCTAGCAAAGTTATACTTTACAGGGGCTGGGGTGCAGGAGATAATCCTGGCAATAAGAAGGCCTCTACTCAGGGTGCTGTCTCTCCCGAACTCCTGGCAGCCATAAGACTAGAGTGCGGTTTTAAGTCAAGCGAAAACGAAGATGCCACTGCATAGGTTGGGAATGCAAAGCTTTGAACCGGAAGGTACCGCTGGTATCATCTACTCCTGGATCATCGTCTACTTAGCAGTCACCAAAGCTGATGATCATCTAAGAGTGTATGCACCCGCAAACTCGTATGTTCTTATGTTCGGTATCTCAAATCCCAGTGATTTTTGTGATGATATCTTTGGGATGGTGAACATGCATGTCCGCTCACTCCTTGTAGGCTAAATTGATTATGCTCTATGTATATAGACGAGCTGTTTCCTGCCAGACGAGAAGAAATGCACGCAATCTTTCGAGATCCAATGGCCAAAATTGTCGCATCGCATTCGATAATCAGAGAACCGGTTTCTGGAATGAGTTGAGGTTCAGGTTAGATTTAGTCCAATTGTAAATTCACAATTTTTTGTAATAATTACACACGAAAAAAAAAAACGAAGCCAAAGAACATTGTGTAAGGGACTTCGAATTGTGGGCCCAATTGGGTTGTGCATTCATTAGCTTGAACAGCGTCCCACCCATGTTAGATTGAATCATTTCCTCACCTCTTGAATGACAGTCCTTCGGTTCAGAACAGGGTAGGAATCCACCAAATTTTGTGCTTGCTACAGTGCTTTCGATACAGTACTCTTTTTTTTTTTTGGGCCTTGCTACAGTGCTTTCGATACAGTACTCTTTTTTTTTTTGGGCCTTGCAATCAGGTCTGGTTTTAAACCAGTTCTGAACTGAAGAACTGAAGAAAAACGCTTGAATCATTGTGAGTAATCAAGGAAGATGACTTGAATTTGGACCATGAAGCCAGAAGCTCCTGATTTCATTTTCATCACCATCAGCCTTTCAGGCTTCAGGTACTGCCGTAGACCAGAAATCATTTGGGGGGGTTCTGTGGACCCCTGACCCTTTTATTATTATTTTGGGAGTGTGACATGACATTACAAGGCCCCACCATTGCCCCGGCATGCGTTTTGCTCTTTTGTCGTAGCGCTGTAAAAATCTCGTTACCTTTGTATTTACATGCTTTCGAAGCATTCCGTGGAAGGGAAGAGGTCAAAGCGAATTACGTTTGTGACTTCTTGTCGTTTTGACTTTTGTGTATATGTAAAAAACACGGGCCGGATAAGGTTAGCTACGTCAACAAATATCATCTCTGGATGAAACCATAACTCGAAAAGGTTAATCAAAGGTTAGCTCAAATCTGGCATGCAATGCAGGTGAGAAGACAACAAGCAGTTGGGTAATAGGCTTCTAGCTAATTCATAACTTGATAGTTTGAATGCGTCATAAACAAAATTTCTTCGGCTCAGTTCGGGTTTAAAACTCGTAGGCACTTCAAACCAAAAAGCGTCTAGCCTTCCAAGGCAAAGCATCATACGGATTTTGAAACTGAACTGGACCAAAGAAACACCCGGTTATACGGACTAAGTAATATATTCATATCTACTTTTCCTCGTACTCTGCGAAGTTTTTAATGAGTCTCCAGAATGTTGTATTCTATTTGCTTTTCTTATACTCCTTTTGTTTAGTGATATGTCAAACTTTTTTATTCATTAACTACATTTAAAAAAAAAAACACCCCGTTATATAGGTCTCATAGTTTGATTTCTCTTAAGACTAGTGAAATATTGTCTTTAAGAAGTTAGCTCACACTATTCGGAGAGAAAGTGACAAAATTTCATAGTTGTGGGATGTAGCTGTCGGCGCCTTGTACATGTTCTACGATACTCAAAAGGCGGAGAATGTCGAACTTGGAACATTTGGTGGATGATATTGAGAGTCTACTACGGTCAATCCTAATATCTTATGAAAATATGTTCGCAAGTGTGCTAACGAAACAGTGTATCGGTGGGCTTATTTTGCTCTCTTCTTGTCAGTGAATGTAATTGAGATTTCATCCCCGTTTAATCTCGCGGATTGCTTAATGGAGGATTATACTGTAGAAATTAATTTAACTAAAATAATTTGGGAAAATCAAATTGAAATTAATAAAACAATAAGACTCAAATTCACTTAAATCGCGATATAATGTCTGTATAATTAGATAGATGAACACGAAAATATAATGGGTAATTAGCTAATTTGCCACCTTAACTTGTACCTTATTTTTGATTTGCCCCCTTAACTTGCACTTTGAAGAATTAACCCCCTTAACTTGTATTTTTAGCCAATTTCCCCCCTTTCCGTCTAAAATTAACCTAATTCCATCAAATTGAGTTATGTAACCTATACGTAATGGACACCTTATCATGTTTCTTGCTCTTTTTCTTCGTCAACTTCTTCTTGGGATCGGCAAAGTCATTCATGGCGTCGACGTACTTCAACCCAATTAATAGTATATAAATGTCTTGATGATGGTGAATGACAAAAAAAACTCTTCACATGCAAGTCGCATGAGTGTATTTAACGGAAAATTAGATAAGACTATGTTAATTTTGACTGCAAGGGGGGTAATTAGCTAAAAATGCTAGTTAAAGGGGTTAATTTTCCAAAGTACAAGTTAAGAGGGCAAATCAAAACTAAGGTACAAGTTGAGGGGGCAAATTGGCTAATACCCCAAATATAATACATTCACATAAAATTACACGAAAGTCCCTCTCCTCCACCATCTGACTTGTTGGGTTTAGAGAAAATGACAGCACACCTGCCTCTTATTTCAGATGAATACTGTAGCTATCTAGTTAGGGTTTGATGAATGATAAATAATAATATCAAATAGCAATTGGGAGTCATCATCACACGCACACACACACTCTCTCTCTCTCCCCCAGTATAGCATGTCAGAAAGAAAGAAAGAGAGGCAGGCACAAAAAACCTAGAAATTTTCTTTTGCTTTGCCTTTCATTCAACGCCAGAGAAACCCCAAAACAGCAATCATCATGTCCATTATGTCCTCTTCTGCTTCTTGCTTTCCTTATGGCCATCATTGCTCCCACTCTTCCTTCGACCGCTTCAATTTCAATTTCAACCCCCCATCATTAATCTCACCACAAACCCCAAAGAAGAAGAGGAAAAAGAAAGGAAACTTTCTCTCATATAATTTCACAACAAGAAAGAAAGTTAACCCTAGCTTTCTTATCTCTGCATCTAGCTATAATAGGCTTCTCGCTCCTTAGCTGCAAGTCTTTGCTTAAAGAAGTCCAAAGATCTGCTGCTAGCTGCAAGTCTCTGCTACTTTTGCTTCTGTGGGGAATCAAGCATCTTGGTCCGACGATTCCGACGAACGGTTTTCTACTATTAAATCAAGGCAAATGATCTCTCTCAAGATTTCAAGTTGTTCTTGGCAACTACTTTTGAAGTTGTTCCTTAATTAGATATATGTAGGTCTTGTCTTTAATTTTGCTATGTGATAGAAGTGCTTTAGATCTCTTTGCTGATCATTTAGCTTGCTAGATAAGGATTAATATTACTATTGTTTTTGTTCCTGGACTTTGCTGTTAATTATAGGTTATATTATGAAAGACTAAGCTAGTTTATGTTGTATCAGTCGGTGTATGTGTGGAATATTATCTTGTTTCATTAATCATCAGAATATGTGTGTATTCAACTTCAAGCTGTTATTATGAGCCAGTTACAGCACTTTGTTTGTAACAGTAGCTAGATCTGTGATTGTTTGCAGATTTCATTTATACAAATTAGGGGTGCAAGTTGGATTGGAAATTCCAATCCGAACGGAAAAATTCCGATCTGATGCCAAAAAATTCCGAATTCGAAGAATTCCGAAAGAAGTTGGACGGAAATTGGAACGTGCCTTTTCAATCCGAAAGTTCCGACTTTCCGATCCGACTTATTTCCGAAGATTTCCGAACCTATTCTGATAAAAAAAATAGAATGCATTTCATATGTTTTGTAATAATTTACTTATTGTATAGTTCATAATATATTTTAGAATAAATAATATTTACTTCAATTTTGCTTATTCTTACTCGTAGACACATTTATTACTTGCTTTAGACTATGTATTCATCTCGTAAGCGTAGTTTGTATATTATTTTATCTTATTTCATCTTGAGAACTTAACAATTCCGAATTATTTCCGAAATTTTCGATATAATTCCGATCCGAAAAATTCCGAATTTTTTCCGATTTCCAAAGATTCCGAATTTGGAATTAAAATTTCATTCCGAACTTTTTTGGAACGGAAGTTGGAACCCTCGTTTCCGATCCGATCCGTCCGAAAATCACCCCTAATACAAATTTAGTATAGATCTCAGCCAACGAAGAGTGGAGTTTGGAGAAGAGATAGTGCTTATAGATCAATTCAATCTTTTACATGCATGACTGCATAAAACATGCACTATTAGTGCGCGTAATAATGTGCTAGGTAATCATGTGTTTCCTATTGGAGCTAACTCTGCTAGATAATTATTAATTTGCTGTGAAATCTGATCTATATGAGCATGGTGAAACTGATCTGTCCCTTCCACCACCTGCATCTACGGGGTTGCTTGCTTTTAGAACAGAAGGCAGTAGAGAAACTTCATAAATGAGGCCTTCACGCTTCACCTATAGTTAGTGACCAATATTGCCAACGCTAGTATATCCTTATGAATCATTACAATGTGTCAGAGCCAATGAAATCAACAACTACATTGCACATTATGTTAGTTAAATCATTTTACAACTAGACGACAGATTCAGGATTTGAAAACGAACTGTGTTAATTGTAATTGGATGATGTTGGGTGGGCTATAAGGTAATTGTAATTTGTGAACTATTTTATGGGCTTATTAAGTAGGAGAAGAAACCACCTGAGATGAAGCACCGGTTTGCCCATAGTGTAGGTCTGTCCTTGTTTACAACATTGTGCTCATCTATGTAAAGATAGATGAAACGGGTGTAACCTATAAATTAATGAACCCCAAGTTTGTTCAAATCTAGTAGGCTAGTTTAGTATCTCCAACAATATGGGATACTCGCAACAATCCCAAGCAGAAACCGAACGTTGCGAGGTGTGTTCGAGAATATCCACCGAACAATTTTGTTTAAGTTGGGCTGAAATAGCCAACAAGAAGCCCATGACTCAGTAGCGCCGAGCGGATGATTTCCTTTGCTGTGACCTTCACCAACATTCACAAACGAGTTGCGGACACAGCTTTAAACCTCTCTCTCTTCGAACTCCACTTCCAATCCCAAACCGCCACCTGCTAAATGAGTATAGAGTAATAAGGTGGTTCGGTTGACTTGGAAGAGGGTTGGGGCTTAAGTTACAGGGTTCATAGCTTTTTATAGTACTGTGAAATGGATATTTTTTCTTATTATTACTAGCCTCATCGCACTCGCTACGCGAGTGCGAGAGCCTCTTTTTTTTTAGCACGGAAATGAAAATAAAATTGATGGCAACTAAAATGAACAAAATTAGAATAAAAAAGGGTTATTATCTACAAATCTTCTGATTAGCAAAAACAAAATCATAGAAGACATCTATTAATAAAAATCTCTGGAATTACAAATTAGATAAAAGAAGCAGCGAAAATGCAACGTGGAATGTGCCGTCATAACCTACAAAATCCAGCAGAAAACAAAGCTACTTTTTCATATATGCTCTAAAATTTACCGTTGAAACTACAATTAAAATACCAAAACCATCTGTAGATGATAAATAAAGATAGAAATTAAAAAAAATATATAGGAATGTGATTTTAGAGGTCATCATTGAAGTGAATAGGCATACAGAGGCATACCTATAGATCATGAAATCGTAGTGAGGTAGGTAGTCTGTAACCCAATGGACTTTAGTGGATAGAAAAGACCTGCTTATTGAAAGTATCCATTTCTGCATTGGAATTTCTATGTGGGAGTTGACTTTCCATTTCCATATCATTTGTTCCAGAAGGCTGACCTCTTGGTTCAACAGCAAATGAATCCTAAATCAAAACAAAATTATACCATATAAGTACTCATTAATTTTCACATAATTCAATCATCCCTTACTCTCAAATGTGAAATCCTACAGCACACATTCACACCGATACCAAAGATATAAACATTATTAGTGACTGAACATATGATATACTCTAATAATAATCAACCGTTGTTTTCATTGATAGTTCCAATATTCATCCTCATTATCCCAGACTTTCTCAGCAATCTATACAACAGATAAACCGAAATCCTAGAAAAGCAAAGTAACTGAGGAAAAGAAAGGGCTCAAGCGAGGTGTGGCTCAGAAAAAAAAGAATAAGATGCGATGAAAACTAAAATGAAAACTAAAGAACCCACCTGTTGAGGGGAAACTGGAGATTGGAAACATGATATCAGTTACCGAAGATCCTCTGCTGCTATCTGTAACAGCTGAAGAACCTGTTAATGAATTAAAACAGCAATTGCAAAAAATTGATTCAAGTTCCTACGAAATGAAGCAGATTAAGAAAATTACCTAGAAATTTGTATGAGTCCATGAAGGCAAACTTTTTGAATTGCCGATCTTGAAGCAAGGAATACCTCAGCTTGAAAAAGTAGAATGTAAACAGTTTGATTCTCTCATACCTGTTATTGAGTCACATAATGGAATATGCTAAGTTTTTCAAAAAGGGTAGGCTGAAAAGGACAGAAATGTATATCAAGGTGTACACAATAACATGCATGAACCGCTCACCTTTTTTTTTTTTTTTTTTTTTGAATATGTTAGAATTCAGCAATTTACATGATTGCATAATTAGGTGGTAGGAAAGGCAATGGCATGGATATTGGTAGATGATGCCAATGGCAATAGGGGTGGCAATCAAAGGTAGTGTTGGTGGTAATATGAAGAGAAAGCTGCAAGATCTAATATACAATGAATTATTGAGAATTTGATGAGGCTGAAACTATTATGAGGTCAGAAGTTAGCAAACAACAAACACTTTCTTAATACCTAGATAACTAAAACATGAACAAACAACAACAATAGAAAACTTGACAAAATCTAAATGGAAATAGGGGAAATATGTAAATGAAACCTACCAACAATACAAATTAAACGTACCTAGCAATATCATAATAGCCAAAAATGGTAGGAATTGAATAGGGTTGAAACGAACTTCCCCTAGTTCACAATCTTTGATAACTACAACAAACAAACACACGAACATGCTCAGAAACCAAAACAATCAAAAATACAAATCAAGTAAAATTGTAGAAATCAAGCAATTATTAATGAAAATAAATCAAATACATTTTAAGTGAGAGATAATATCAATGGAAACCGATATCCACATCTTCATTTGGATGTAAGTAAAATCTCTTTGTATACAACGTTTCTTGTGAAGACTCCTTCTTGGTTGGCTAGTTCTCCTTTCTTAACTAACACTTTTGTTGTAGTTGCTGAAACACCTCTTGATAAAGTCACATACAACTGTCCATGACTGAATACATGATCTGGCAAATAAATTCCTACATTTGGTATTGTTTGACCTTGTGATTTGTTAATGGTGAGTGCAAAACTCAACTTTACAGGGAATTGTTTCCTTAGCATTTCAAATGGTAGGCCAGCACTTTCAGCAGTCTTCATAGAGATCCTTGGTAAAAACACCGTTGTTCCTGCAAACTGTTCCGATAAAATCTCTGCATCAATAAGATTATTATAAACTCCATGGCAAGCTAGTCTAGTACCATTGCACAGCTCCATTTTTGGATCAATATTTCGCAACAGCATTATTGGGGCGCCTTTTTTCAAAGTTAATTGATGAGGTGGCATTCCACCAAGTGAAATCGAATTTAAGAACTCTTGTTGATACAAATTTGTGGTATCATCCTCGACTGAATCAAAAGAGTATAAGATGTGTTCAGATCCTAGAAAAGCATTGATGATCATTTCATTGAGCTTGTCAGCATCCTCATTTTTAGGAGTAATGATCGCCCTATCTACCATGTATCTTGCATCATTTATATGGTTTTGTAAGTCAGGAAAGATTTCATCAAGTAATTGGTTGATGGATTGCTGACCTAACCATGGTAAGACCAAGGTTGATGGCAACTTCATCATGTCTTCATGGACAGTTGGTTGTTCTCCATTGCCGACTTGAAGTAAGAAATCAGAAAATTCTTGATCATTGATGGATCTCATATTTTGTTTAAGCTGAAGGATCTTCACATGTGGCCAAAAAGAAGAATTAATCATACTGGCTTGGATCAATTCTGATCTTGTAGCTTTTGGCACAACTGGTAGAACTTGTCGAAAATCTCCGCCAAAAACCATTACATTTCCTCCAAAAGGCAAGCCAAGACCTAGTATGTCTTGAAAAGTTCGATCTAAAGCCTCAAATGCAAAGCGATGTGCCATTGGTGCTTCATCCCAGATAACAGCTGTTGTTCTTCTGATCAACTCAGCTAAATCAGATTGTTTACTAATAGAGCATGTGGAAGATGCATGCGGAGTTAGAGGGATTTTGAATCTGTAATGTGCTGTCCTTCCACCAGGCAATACTGTAGCGGCTATTCCAGATGTGGCTACAGCTAGTATAATATGGCCATTGTTTCTCAAGTTTGCTAACAGTGCACGATATAAGTATGTCTTCCCAGTCCCCCTGGTCCATCAACAAAAAATATGGAATTGTCATTGTGCTGAATAGCAGAAAGTATACAGTTGTATGCTGCTAGTTGATCATTATTTAGACAATGAACTGCATTTAGGTCTTCCGGAGTAATGGTAATGGAAAGTTCATCTTCTATTATCCGTCGAGGTTGTGATTCCGCATGACAATCTTCTGTCATGTGTGGTAAATCATAGTTAGACACGGACTTATTATGTTGTACCAACAACATATTTAAGTCTTGTAAAAGCTTGTTCTTCACCCAGTTGGTTGCGGTACTTGAGGAAGTATAATCATCAACCATGGACGAATAAAATTCATCCCACAGTCGTCGTACTGCATGTGGCTCGCAATAAACTAAAATTGTCACAAACAGTCTTCGTAAAGCTACTGGCATCCTAATGTTAGAGGCCTCTAGTAAACATTGTCTAATGCTATCATCATCTTCTAACAAACCTCGTTGTTCCGCTGCCTTCTTAAATGTTGGTTGTAATATGCCGTTAGCTGTCCTTAAATCTTCAAATGATGTAGGTCCTCGAATGTGGTTAAGAAGGATACGTAAGTAGAACTTTTCACCTTCTGTAGGGGAGACTGAATATATTCTTCCAACTGCAGTTTGGTTTGTGTGCCTTTCACTCCAAACTTTTTGATCCAGATTCCATGTGAATCTTTGAGGGAATTCTCTGTATAAGTAATTTCTTGCTTCCATACATGAGGCATTTTTAGTGAAAAACTCTGTAAGCATAGTCATTGAGTTTGTGTCATCTGCCAAAATCTTAGATACCTTTTGGTAAGGATGGAAATGAACAACTTGCCTATTTGGAAGATGAATTTGCAATCTCTCCACTGACGGATTCATTTTATTCATTAAAAATTTGTATATTCTCCACAAAGCTTCAGGTGCACAAACCCATCTTGCATCAATAAACTGCTTAATTTCATCTTGAATAGGTTCAGGATGAACTTGAATAACAACTCTGGCGGGACCTTTGTAAACATACTTGTATAGATACTTGACACTTTTGATGCTGCAGCAGATCTCAACATTAATATGACAATCATATCGAAGGAGTAGCCATGGGTTATATGGGACGACCCAACGATTGTCAACCATTATATGTGCATTGAGGTCTAGTGGCACTGGAGCTTGATTATCTCGCCTTCGGTAGACTGGATAGGAATCATTCCCTTGAACTGTGACTGGTGCAAATGGTTTGGGATATTTCTTTTTACAACTTCCACTTTTCATGCAAGGCGACCTTGAACTTTGTATACCACATGGACCATGTATCATATGACTCAACACTGCTTCATATAAATTTGGCTCATCATTCTTACTTGGTATTTCAGCCCGGACTATTTGGTCATAATCATCTGGACTATTCAGCTTATCATTTTCATCTAACATGAGAAGCATGTGCACATGCGGTAAACTGCGTTTTTGAAACTCAATGACAGAAACGTGTGCAACAACTTTTCCCAAAACAGCTTTTTTGAGGACATCATTTTTCAACTCTTCCCACTTTGCATGAAAAACCCGTGTGCATAAATCTGGTCGATCATGTGGGGCTTGGCCAGGTAATAGCTCCCTTCTTATTTCTTCCCAAGAGGGATTACATGTCATTGTGAGAAAAAGATCTAGCCTTCCAAACTTTTGAACTAAAGCCATTGCATCTTGGTACCTTTGGTACATGTCACGGGGACTTCCAATGAATGAAGAAGGGAGTATAGTCCTATGACCGATGTTTCCTATTGCATTACAGTCATAATTCTTATATTTTTATGAATTAAAATGAATGGAAGCTAGTATTGGGGATCATTGTAAAGTTCATACTTGCATTGTTTTCTCCTGATTGTATAGAGTCTTGTAGTCCTTGGTATAGTTCAGTTCGAAGCTTGGTCTGATTCAATTGGCACCAGCGAAGTTTTCCTGCTTCTATCTTCACATAGTTATCCACTATGTATTGTTGTAGTAGTGTAGTAGTCGGCCGGCACGAAGAAGTAGTGATTCGTTGTCTTCACGGCTCTGCAATGATACTCATTATCAATCGGATGATTCATAATTGAAAAAGCAATTTTTATAGGGAAGACAAATAGAGTTTTTTGATCACCTGTAAAACATAGGCATAATAGTCACGACATGTTAAATTTTTGCAATTTCTGCCCTTTTTCAAATTCATATCCCATCCATATGTTCCATAGGGTAATAATAATGGATATTGTAAGGGGTCATAATAGCCGACACTGTCTAGAACATTGATAAGTTGGCCTTGCACATTTTCTACCACAATATTTCTGCCCTTCAGATTTTCATTTCCTTCATCGCCTACAATTATCGCAGCAACCTGAGATGCAGATGGGAGACAATATTGTCTTTGATTAGGAGGCCATTCCTTGATAATAAGTCTACAATTCTGTAGATTCTGTCGTTCTGCAAGGTGGCAAAGTGTATGCACAAATGGATTATGTTGATTTAGGATGTGCTGTATTTTCTCAACTATATTTCTATTCAATGAATCATTTTCTTGTAGTCGATTGTCAATTTCATGATCCGTGTCGTATATATACAGCTGTAGGAATCTTGGTCTGGTATCACCAATTGGTAGTAGACTTCCAATCGTATGATATATAGAGCCTTGAGCACGAAATGTGTACATACCACCTCCAGTTGTCAGGCTTTCATCAAGATGCATGCCCATTGAGGTGAAAGCAAAGACATGATTGTAAGCTCGAATGTTTTGTCTGAAATGCCTACCTTCGGTAGTTTGGTTAGCAAAAAGCTCAATCATTTCTGGTGGAGAGGGAATTGGGGGTAGTACAATTTTTCCATCACCACAACAGAACTGTGAGGTTTCGTGAGGATGAAATAACCAGGCATGACAATGTGGACATCGTTTTCGAGCTGGCAAATAATTTCGACTTACTCCAATGGGTTCAAAAAACTTTCGGGCCTGATTATGGAATGTTCTTGTTGTCGTTGTATTATGTACTCTGGTCGAAACTTCATTGCTACTTTGCTTATTGAGATATATGGAATCTGTAGACAGGTAATGCAAGGGTCTATATCTTTTTTTACAAAGTGAATGATTATGTGTTGACGGCAAAGAAATAAAGAACAACAATTTAGTAGATTACCAATGTAGCTGGAACTTTGGATCATTTGAGAGCCCAATGCAATTGGTGCTTGATTACTGCTTCCCTCATTGAATGGCTCGAATACTGACTGTCCTGTATGTTTTGAAAACAAAAACGAAGAAGATAAATTTTCAGATAAGAGGATCGATATGTTATGTACATCAATATGTTCTTCAATTTCACTAAACCAATTGTATAGATTTAATATTTAATATCAAAGAAAACATGGTTATACCAGTTGAAACACCAGAAGTATGGCCTTCTTGAATTAATAGATTTCTTTTGCTCATTCTAGCTCTTTTGGCGTGTATGTTAGCATAGGACACATTTTGAACACGTGCACGTTTTTTGTTCTGAGTTTGAGAGATTTGTATATGACTCGTTTTGGCTTTTTTATTGGCTGGAGTATTAGAAATCTGGTCTTCCTGGATTATTAAATTTTTTTTGCTATTTATAGCTCTTTTGGGCATTATGCTTTTTTGGAGGGATCGCTTAGGCGATTGACCTGCAAGCATTCCAGGGAGGCAGCGAAGCAAGTTCCGAACTTTGTTGAAATCGGAATCGGTGGACTATCTTATGGCGTTGGAGAACGATTTGCAGACCTGTATGTATAATGAAAAGGAGCTTCGGTTGATGGTGCGACAATAAAACGTATATAAAAGCCATATACTGGTCTAGGTAATAGTTATATTCAAACATCTAAGTCATCCAAAAAAATCAAACTTTTCAAAGAACATTGAAAATTTTAACCAAAATTGTCTTTTTGTTCATTTCAACCAAATGAAAATCTTGGCTCAGATTGATCAAAAACTTGATGTTATAATTGAAAGTGGGGCAGTACCAAAAGAAATCAAAAGAGTTCACCAAATGACAAAAGCCATTTCCACCTTCCCACACAATATTTGGTCTATCTTTCCAGGAAAAGTTAAGGTAAGAATTGTTGCATTTTGTAGGCAACTAAAATATTCGGAAGAATAATCCTTCGTTCTTATTTAAATGATGCCAAATAAGTCACTTGTTCATGACCTCGAATCTTCATGAAACCTCGCAATAATTCCCGTTTATAGTGGCAATCACCGCTTAGATGGCCAGCATGTATCTGTTCCAGAAAAACAGAATGTAATTTTATAAAAAGGACCAAAACATACATGCAGTTTGAAGCTCACAAATACACAATTCAGTGGCCATATTGGCGCGTACTTCGCTGCAAGCATGATGAGCACAATTAGCCTAATCCAAGTTTTTAGCATGGCAATCGTCATAGGCATGAATTAGATTGATATTTCAAAAAATTCACCTCAAATTTGGTGTTCGATGTGCTCTGCCAAGCTCTGCTACAGTGGAAAGGAGCTCAACCTCAGCTGGAAAAGTAAATTTACAAAAGAACTTTGGAATACATAAGAAACCTCAGGTCGAACCAGTACAGATGAAAGATTCAAAAAGTGCCCAAATGATTAAAGGAATCCTCTAATAAACAACATGTGATAAATAGGTTAAGAAGATCAGATATTTTTGAAATATTTTTGAATTTCCAGCAGAATGAAAGCCAAACAGATTGATGTTATAGTCAAAAGTGGAGGAAAACTTTACTAAATGCGTGCCTAGAAACAAAAATTTCATGCTTTGAGAAAAACATCAAAGAAATGAACTTATTAACAATTGGCACAATGTAAGTAGCAAATATAAACAATTGATTGAAATATGATAGTATATTATGTTTAACACTATCATAAAAGCACTTACCACTCTTTTAGCAACTTTGATTAGATGCTTGTACAAATAGTAGGTCACAGAAGAGACATCAACTGAAAATAATCCAAAACAATAGTGAATTAACAAAAGAATTCAAAGAGAAAGCATATAATAACTAAAGGCAAACGTTTGAAGAAACAGCAAATACAAATGCAGTAAACTCAAGTGAAAAATTGTGGTCAAAGATTATTTTAAGATTTACCAAATAGAACAAAAGTATATTTACAAAGAACTTTGGAATACATTATGAATGCATACATGCTAGTGTTTTATGAAGAAGGGATATTAATCCATTGCAGGTAGAAAAACAGAGTTGAACCCGTATACAAACTCAAGTAAAGCATATGTGCAAAACATAAACTATGGTAGATAATAATGACAATGAAACTTGAGTCTATCAAGCATCATAAAACACAAACGAAAACAAAACCTCAATAAACTGCACTAAGGCACATGAATGACAAACAGTTTACCACACAATTCAAGCGGCTGGTCACATGGATGGCATCAAATAGAAATTCAGGTTTATTGAGTAAAATACGATGAAAAAGGAGGAGTATACATAGAATAAACTTACCAAAAAAAGACTGACAAAAGTAAAGCAAGAACGAACAGCTGCTTAATGAATATAGACAGCGAATAGTGATCTGCAAAGCATCACTGAAGGTCAGTAAACTAATCCAGTGAAACATTAAGATTATACACAGAATCAGAATGAATTTAATATGAGGACAAAGGAAACATTAAAACAATTACCAAAGGAAGAGCAATCGAACTGGCAGATGACCCAAGAGCACCTCGAATTTGGCGTACGAAGAGATTGGTGCTTGGCTCAACCTCCTCTGGAGCCGAAGCCGCGGTAGAGTTGATTGGGGGAACGAAAACGGTCAAGAACAAACCCGAATTTCTTCAACCAGAACCTGCAAGAGTGAAAAACACCAATTGAATTTCAAGATTACACAAAACGAAATGGTCCAAATTGTAATCGGTAGAGAAAACCTTAGAACTCCAGTTGAAGGATAAAATAAGAAGGATTTGCGGGAAAAGCCAGAGAATTTAACAGAATTCATATTAGAATTGAAGATTGAAGAAAACCCTAGATTGAACAGCGGCGGCGTGAAGTTGAGAGAATGGCCAGACGAAGAGCATGTGTATGCCGATGTTGATGGGTGCGGTGGTAAGCGCTGTACCAGTTTCCACTTTGATTTTGTTTGGAAGTTGGAGTTGCTGGATGAGAAGCCTGAGAGATGGAGAGCCAGCCGAAAAATCTTCAGTCAAAAAACAAATGGAAGACGCGAAGAAGACCGAAAGCAGAGGAGAGGACGTCAGCAAAGAATGGGGGGCATTTTCGGAGGTTCACTGTATCTGGAGGGGCGTTGAAGGGAGAACCGAGGGGCGAAAGCGTTATTTCACTGTACATGAGCGGGAACTGTTCCTAAGCACAGTGGAACTTTACGCTTTGCTTTATATAATAGATACTATGCTCTTTGTAATTCATCGATCCATCTGTCGTTTACATTAAGACCTCAAACCTTCTTCCAATTCACTTGTTTAAAAAATAAATCGCAAATTATATATCAAAAAGGGTTAACTGCATAATAGTATCCAAGCTATAGGGTCAATTTCAAATTCATACCTAATGTATTGATTCTTTACATACAGATACCCAAACTCTTGAAAATCATACGAGTTGCTCCCTCCGTCAACAAAACAGTTAAGTTTTCCATTAAGTGCTGATTAGACCATTTTAATAATATTATATGGGCAATTATAAATAATAAAATATTATTAAGTAGATGCCTTGCACAAACTCTTTTGCCCCACAAACATATGATAATTCTACATGTTTTTATGATAATTATTAGTATGTAATATTCAATTTTGTGTGAAGTAATATTCAATTATTCAATTTTGATGTTTTTATTTTATTTGAAGAAGTTATTAGTATATAATGTTCAATATAAAATTTATTTTATAGCATCGATATTATTAGTATGTAATGTAATGTTCAATTTCAAATTTAAATAAAATTTATTTGACAACAAAAGGGAAAATTTATTAAAATCCAAGCAAGGCATGGATAAACACACGTACAATTTGATTACTTTACTCATTCAAGTTTATCTTCAATTTAATTTGGTTTCATAAATTTAGACATGTTTTGATTTTATACATGTTTTTGACCCCAAAAAAAATATTAAAAATATATGTGAATATTGATCGCCCTCGCCTTTGCCTTCCGTGGGTGGAAGTTGCATTTTCGACGGAAGGCGAGAGCGATCACTATTCATCATCTTAAGGCAATAATCACTCTATTGCCTTCTGATTGCCTACGCCTACGCTTACGTGGGTGGAAATGCTTTAAAGGAGCTATATTTCATTGTGGGGCAAGAGTTTGTGCAAGGCATCTACTTCATAATATTTTATTATTTATAATTGTCCATATAACATTATTAAAATGATCTAGTCAGCACCTAATGAGAAACTTAACTGTTTTGTTGACGGAGGGAGCAACTCGTATGATTTTCAAGAGTTTGGGTACCTGTTTGTAGAGAATCAATACATTGGGTATGAACTTGAAATTGACCCTATAGTTTGGATACTATTATGTAGTTAACCCTATAAAAAAACATATAGCATATGTATAGAGCCATGGCTGAGAATTTAGGATCTTGGTTCAAAAATTTTACCGAGACCCTTCATTCGATCTTCAAAATCTATATAACAACTACTTTTATGCAAAAAGTATTATGAAGGAAAGGTAAATTCGAATTGAAATCAAGGAGTTAAATTTAGGTAATTTCAATAGAAATTGCCTAAGAATAATGAAAATTATGTTACATACATAAAAAAATTTAAATGAAAAAGAAGAACGAGGGTGAAAGACCAACTGAAACAAAACAATTCAGCCCATAACATAACTACAAGAACAAATGCCATCGTTTTACTCGTGGCTCTTCTTCACAAGCTAGCCGGCGCCGCTGGATCTGCAAATTCGCATTTTTTTTTTCTAGTAGACCCACAGATCTGTTAATTTCGTCGACATAGGGTGAATCTTCAACCCCCTTTCATAATTTGGGGCCCAGTTCTGTAGAACTGAGTGGCACTACTTTAGTCACAGCTCTGCATATATAAAAAAAATATATCAAAGAAAATGCAATTTTATTGGAAATGATTTGACATCTCACCAAACATATAAGTACAAATAGGGGAAATTAGGTTGCAATCCCTCATTCACAATAAATTTTGGTTAAAACTTCATTAGTTTTTAAACTTTGATTCAAGGACAAAACTTTTGTCCATGTCAGCATTTTGTTATTAATGTTTACATGTTGACTTTCATTTTTTTGTAAATGAAAAAATGAATACCTAAATTACCCTTTACTGCTGAATCTTCTCTAATCTTGCTAATTATGTAGCATTAACTAAGTTTTGAAAATCTATTCCTCTCTTTAAGATTTGAAAATCCGTCGCTTTTCAAAGAATAAGTTCTCAAATTTGAAACTTAATGTTGATTGTGGTCTCACATTAAAACCAATATCCCATGCCAAAAAGATCAATGTGTACCGGTCAGAATTTCATTTTTGATCAATAGGTACCCATCAAAAGTTATTGGTAGATACATACGTACCCAACAAACTTTTGGTAGATCAATATGAACTCATAACAAGGTCTTGGTAGTCAATATGTACCCACATGAAAAAGTTTTTGGCAAATCTTTTGGTAAATCAATATGTACCCACATGAAAAAGTTCTTGGCAAATCTTTTGGTAAATCAATATGTACCAATGACAAGTGTTTGGTAGATCGATCAATATGTATGTACCCATGGAAGTTCTTGGTAAATCAATATGCATCAATTCTTGGTAAATCAATATGTACCCATGGAAGTTATTGTAAATCATGTATGTACCCATGAAAAAATGTACCTATATGAAAACAATCATACCCATTGTACCCAAATAAAAACAATGTATCAAATGTACCCAAGTGAAGAACAAACAATGTACCCAAATGAAAAGTACCAAATGTACCCAAGTGAATGTACCCAACTGAAGAACAAACAATGTACCCAAATGAAAATAATGCACCAAAGTGAAAATAATGTACCAAATGTACCCAAATGAAGAACAAACAATATAACCAATGAAAGAAAGAAATTGTACCCAAAGGAAGAAATAACTTGTACCCAAATGAAGAAAAAAAAAACAATAGACCCAATGGAAGAAGGAACAATTGTACCCATATAAGAGAAAATCACTAAACCTATAGATCGATAGTGTACTTTTTTAAAAAGGGGTTTGTACCCAACTATTTCATTTTGAATACAACCCTCAAATGTATGGTAGTTGAGGATTATTATATATGCTATGAACAATTATAGGGCCATTTATTACCTAAACGTTACCAACAAGATGATCAGTGGCATGAATAGTAATTGTTTGGTACATTAGTGTGCTAATTAAATATTATGTGGCAAATGGCATTAATTTTGTCCTTGAATAAAACTTTTCAAATTCATAATGTATTAGTCTAAGAAATAGGTTGATCAAGGATGGGAAACAAAGAACCCTGTACAAATAAGAGTAATTAATACAACATGACAACCAGAGGGCTTCGTTAAAAACCTTGTTAGGTATAGGGAAAAGAGTCTCTGGTACTTTAACTAAAACAAAAGCATTCAAAAGAAACAAGTAGACCACACATGAAAACGAGGAAACATAAAAGAACATTATTACATGAAGTTAAACAAACGAGCAAATTTTATTAGTACTGCTGCGCGCTCTTAAAAAATAGTTGCGATAGATATAGTTAACTACGCCATACATGGGAGCAGCTCTAACAGCATCAAAGTGTGCAAGCTCTTGATACACTTGATTCAGCAACTCGCTAGCAAAATTCTTTGTTCCTCGGATCCCCCTAAGCTTGGGATAAGTCGCCTGTCGCTTAACAAATCTGTTCCGGCAGTCTTTCCCAATTCTTCAAACGACTTTGTGACATCCGAAATATCATTCCCTACTTGAATCAGCAAACCTAAAAACAAAGCAAACTTGCTCAATTTTTCCACTTGAATCTCATTCCCACCTCCAATTATTGGTCCACAAACGACTACAGCCTGTATATACTTTGCAGATTTATGGACATGTATGTACTCCAACTCTTCTAAGGTCACATCTTTACCCTCGCTACAAAGATCCATAAACTGCCCTCCCATCGCGCCTAATGACCCACATGCCGAACCAAACTCAGAAATGCATTGAACCAACTGTCCGGCTTCAACGCCTTTCATTGTTGTTGTATGCTGAAACGCAAGGGTGAGAAGAGCATTTCCGGCTAGAATAGCGGTTTCTTCGCCAAAGGCCTTGTGGGTTGAAGGCTTTCCGTGGCGAAAGTCGTCGTTGTCCATGCAAGGAAGGTCATCATGAATGATCATGTAGGTCTAAATCATTTCAGTAGCACAAGCTATTGGGATTGCAAGTGACTCGTCCCCTCCCACTAGTTCACAGACAGCAAGGCATAAAACCGAGTATATACCCTTGCCTCCTGGGAAAATCGAATATCTCATTGCCTCGTGAAGACGATTTGGATGTCGCAAAGGCACTGCCTCATCCAATGCTTTGCGTATGATCTTTTTCTTCATGGTCATGTATTTGTCGAACTCGAATAGGGGCAGCTGGTTTTCAAGGGATAAATTTGTGGTTTGATTATTGAGTTCTTGGCTGCTGAACAATGGTTTGACTTGAGATCAGTGCTCAAATTGTTTATCATTATGACTGACCTTAACTTTCATGGTAAGCTTTCGGAGGAGGCTTGGGGTTCTAGTAAAGGGCGTCTTGAAGAGAATATGAACTGTGTTTTCGAGCAGTATGCGCGAAAATGGGGATTGTTGCGAGTATCTCCTATAAGAGAAACCGAACGTCGCACGATGTTCGGGAATATCCACCAAACAATACGTTAAGGTTTGGGCTCATTTAGCCGACAACAAGCCCATGGCCTTGTAGAAACAGGACCAGGAGAAAAAGGGGCCAGGTGGATTCATGGCGGGCCAGACCCAAGTGGTTGGTTGGTTGCTGTGATTTCCTTAATCGATATTCACAAACGAGTGGCGGGCACAGCTTCATCAAAACCCCCTCTCTCTTTTCTACTCCACTCCCAAAATCGCCACATGATAAAATCGGATCCCCAAATCTCTGGAAATTATATATAACCAAAACGGATTACTATTTACTACAACCAAAGAAAAAAAAAATTTAATTAATTTCACAGCCATGACTCTGCAGCTCCAAGCTCCGTCGTTCGCCGCCACCATTTCCTCCGTCGTCTCTCCCCTCCGCCGCTCCAGCCACCGCAGCCCTGTAATCCGAGCTCAAGGTTAGCAAATTCGCAAACATTTCTGTCTTGATATTTTTCGTTGGATTTTCATGTATAATTATCGGGTTTCCAGATTTGTTGCTAACTGAGGTAGAGAATCAAGAGATAGATTAGGTTCGATGCCGAATTGAAAATTTAGCTTGATTACTTGACTTGAGCTTAATTTATGATTTTATACTGGTCATTTTGTTAATTTCAACATTGGTTTGAATGCAGTGGAACCATCAGACAAGTCGGTTGAGATTATGAGGAAGTTCTCCGAGCAGTATGCGCGAAAATCGGGAACGTATTTTTGTGTGGACAAGGGAGTCACTTCTGTTGTTATCAAGGTGTGTATTTACTTGTTGGATAAAACTTTTGAGTAGTTGGATTTTATTAATATGAATGATGAACTGTGTTTAGTAGTCTTGATGATCATTATGTATACTGAAACTGTTCAAATTTAACATCGAAGCCGATAACCGTATAGCAAGATTGATTTGGGATTGAGGCATAAAAATTTGTTATGGACATGGCATCCTGAGATTATGTATACGCATCCCCTTACATCCTACAGATAATGCAATTGTCTGCTTTATGTTACAAGAGAAGTTGATTTGGAACAAAAAGATTCGTTAATGATGGCATCTTAGGACTATTATATACACGGATCATTTTATTACTGCATACGATTGAGTTGTATTCGTTCAATAATGTATGTGCATGGAACTCAGCTTGGATTTTCAACAGGGATTGGCGGACCATAAAGATTCGTTGGGTGCACCACTCTGCCCTTGTCGGTAAGCATCGGTTCTGTGAATGCGTTCCTGACTTGGATATTCTTGCATTGTCTTATGCCTTAAACTCCTTACCAGTTCTTAATGTCAAGATTAATTTCATGTCATGTTTCCTGAGTCGGAACTAATTACGTTTCAGGCATTATGATGACAAACCTGCGGAGGCTGGGCAAGGCTTTTGGAACTGCCCATGTGTTCCTATGAGAGAGAGGTATGTATCATTTCACTATAGTCTCGGATAAAAGGATTTGTTTTTTCATTTCAGTAGGTATAGATTCGTACACCTCATGCAACTTATAAACCTGGAAAGTACTAGATTATGATTGTGATATATTGTTAGATCTTTTTAGGCATGGGTTTTTGGTAGTCAGTTATTGAAATCAAAGAAAAATAGTCATGTTGGATTTGCTCAGTGGAAAAAATAATAATAAGCAACAAAAGCTACTCAGAATTTTCCATTAAAGGATTGATAGTTTTGTTGTAAGTTGCATCCAGATGGCCCTAAAATGCCAATTCCGCTTGAGAATCACGAGCTTGTTGACTCCTAATATTTGAACATAACCATCGTTTATGCAAATAGTTTAAGTATATGTAAACCTGGTTCGTATTATAAATTGTAAGATTATGTTGGCAGGAAGGAGTGCCACTGCATGCTCTTTCTCACTCCCGACAATGATTTTGCTGGACAGGATCAGGTAATTCGTACACCATTCTTTTAGCTCATCAGTTTTTTAGTTTCATGAGATACTCTGAGCAATTGTATGTAGTTCTGCCCCTCTGATCTAATTTGTTCTTCTACAACTATTGTGCAATGCAGACCATCACCTTGGAAGAGATCCGGGAATCAACTGCAAACATGTAACAAAGCTTTAGTGTGTAATGAAAACCATGTGTAACATCCACTTCTGTAAATGAAGTAAAGCTCATCTTAGTTCTTGCCTGAAACTATAACGGGATCTTCTTTCGCCTTGTTCTTATAATTTTCCTTCACTCGGCTCGACTCTAATTCACTTTGATATAAGTGTTAGTACACGACATCCATATCTTTCCAAATGCAGGCTCTTCATTCTTCCCCTTTTTAAAGTAAAAGGGCATGAAAATGGGGTATAGTGCAGAGTTGGTGATATGCGACATGGATGTTGTATATCACTAGTTGTGATCACCACTTGGTTCAACAACTATGGTGCAGCCGGTGGACTTCTCATACTATTAAACCCCAACATTGATAAACTTTGGCGCCTATTCTTTCTGTTTTAATACAAACAATATTGAGTCGGGAGGTTTGAACTAAGAAGTTCAGCTGCATGGAACAACATAACAATTTTCCTCTTGAAAAATTTTAAATCTTTGTTGTGATTCAAACAATAGAGCAGTTAAGCGTTTACGAGTGCAAGTGTTTCTTAACGATATTAATCTCAGACCGGGCCTAATTTGTAAAAAGGTGGGCTTGAAAGACGGGAGACTATTGGCCCAGCCCAGTACAATGACTTGACCAGGCGCGCCAACTGCCATCTGCCTCTTGCAAGAAGGCAACGCCACGCATGGATTGATTCCTTTCCTCCAAACCAAATCAAAAACAAGAAAAAATAAACTGACAGATTAGGGTTTTTTACTTGTTCAGTAATCGATTCTACTCAATCACAAGTTTGGGAATCTCGAGATTCGATTATGTCGAATCACAGGGTCACCATCACGCTTGGTCGCTCTGGTCAGGTAAACTTGTTCGTCAAATTCTTACTGTTGTTCCGTGAATCTATAAGCATCGGATTAAAGTTTTCTTTAATAACTGGGTTTAGGTTTAATTTCATTTTTTTTTCTTTGTTTCTGAAGTAATTTAGCTCAAAATCCCTCGTGCGCATTGGAAGCTCTAGTTTTTGATGGTTTATTTGAAAATTTGATGAATGTGTGTGTGGGTTGTGTGGGTTTTGGGTTGATGTGTAAGCGTGTATTGAGGTCTTTGTGAAACCTTTTGTAGGTTGTGGAGAGGGGAGGATCTGCGAGAGTGCGGGGTGATAGTAGGCTGGTTTCGGGGAGTAAAAGATCGATGGAGGATAGACTTGGGAGCAATGCTCATGGCCTGTCGTTTTCTACGAGCAAACGGTACCTTACTCTATCTGTCTTGTACTTTTATATGGATTATCAGCGTAGTAGTTGGTTAGGATGTTGTTCAGATGCTTTGTGTTGAGAATATGTGTGTAATTCACCTGGAGTTTGGTATGTTTGTTTGTGATTATTACTGATTAGTATGAACCAATGTTATCCATGACCATATTTATTTGAAGATGGGTGTCTGCCCTCCGCGGCCACTTCTTCTGTGGAAACTTACAACCACCACCCTCCACTGCCTCAACTAGCTCTTGAAGCCTTTCCACTTTGAGAATGGCCAAATTTCAATCGCAGCAAAAAAAATTGAAGTTTAGGAGTAGTCTGGCACTTTTTATACCTTAGAGAACTATACTTCTCAATTTTGCAGAACTCATCATGTTTGTGTGATGTGTTCTTAAAGAGCCTACATTTTATGATTTTCCGTTCTGCAAATGGGTCATTGTTAAGTCAGAACATATATCTTTGTTTTGCATCATGATGTGCTTTGAATCACAAAAATGTGTATCATGATCTGTTGAATATCATTTTACAGGCAAAGAGGGGATGGAATAAAATGGAGTGGGGGTGACAACAGACTGCCCGGTAAACTATTCTGCATCATATTACCAACTTGTATATATCCATATACATCATTTGTTGTGCTTTATATGGGTTCTTTGTATTGACTCTTCTGCATTAAAACAAGTGAAGATTCACGAATCAGTCAAAATGACCTCAGATTGAAATTGTTGCGCAAAAGATTACCAAAGCAAAATGAAGAGCGGAAGCCGATCGACCCTTGTGTAAAGCTTTCAAAACCTGTTCATCCTTCACTCAGATATCAGATGCATCACAAGTCGGAAACAAATGAAAGTAGCTTCATGAGGCAGCAAATCCCTCCCAGGGAAAGTTCAGCTGATTTATACCAGATCAATTCAGGAAGGAACTTCCACCCTTCGCAAACTACAGATGGATTTGGAGCTAGATCCCCCGATGTCTTTCTGAAAACTTCAATGGGGCTCTCACCAGCAAGAAACTTTAGTCGGATGCAACCTACATCATCATCTAGGCAACTTGATGCTTCTAGAGCTGGCCAGTCCCTGAGAAATGGTATGGTTGGTTCTTCTCAGCCAATTGACTCCTTAGTTTTCACAACGAACGCTAACGCTCAAGCTGCCAGGCCAGTTACGAATTTTGCAGCAGCAAGTGGCAGCATGCAGAGAAGTTCATATATGGTACTAAGTTATGGCTATGCACTGCTTTACCTCTTACTTTGTAAATGGTGCTTCACTTGATAATTATCTCTCGGCATTTGTACAGGGGGATGAAGCTCTAACTGTTGCTGGCTTGTTGCATAGACTTGGTTTGGGAAAATATGCCATTATTTTCCAGGCTGAAGAAGTAAGTTACCTATTCACTAGTCCTCTGAAAAATTTTGCGAAATGAGATTTTTCATTATAAATTTGTAGTAATTGCATGCAGACTGATTGTTTAGGCAAGACCATACAAAGGGATCTTCATAACGACTATCTTTATTTCAAATGGGAAAATCGGATACATCCAATATGAATTGGGAATTATATGATCTTAGGTTTCTTAAAGTTTCATTTTCTGATTTGTAGGTAGACATGACTGCTTTGAAACAAATGGGGGATAAGGACCTCAAAGAGCTAGGTATACCAATGGTATTTTCATGAACTCAAGCTTCCTTTTTAAACTCTCTGCTCAGTTCAAATGGAAACTGTAATCATAAAGGTTTCTTCGTGTGCAGGGACCAAGAAAGAAGATTATGCTCGCCCTATTGGCCCGTAACAAACGGCAACAACCATAAGCATTACTTTTGATGGTGCAAATATCAACCTCGATACAAACGAAATGTTTCTTGTGTATATTGTCATTCTTTTGATTGTCTTTTAACCCATTGTATCAGAATATAGTGGAAGAAATGGAGTTGTTTGAAATTGAGTTTGAGAGGGCATTCACTTTTGAGTTGGTTGTTAAAAAAATGTGGGTGCACCGATTTGTCTATAGTTCTACAGACAAAATCAATTTTGTCACAAACTTGTGACAAAACCAAATTTGTCACAATCTTGTAACAAAACAGATTTGGTCACAACATTATTACAAAACTAATTTTATCGCAACAAAACTCAATTGGGAGGGTCCATTTGCTAAAACAGTTGGGCCAGATGAATCTCTTGAAGGCCAACCTTTGTCATTTCAGGGCCCACTAAATTTAATGGACTGCGGAGAAATGATGGGCCGTATAGAAGTTTTCGTAAGTTGGCCCATCTTGGCAGGTAATGATGATGATAACTCTGTTTCAATTTCCCAAGAGTCTCTTTGGATTGGATTATTTGATTTGTAAATTGCACACTACAAGTTTCTGCTTACATCAATGGGAATGAATCATTGTTTACAAACAATATGAAAACTGTGGAATGAAAAAGAAAATTAGATCAATCTCAATATGCACGAACGGATGATGATGGCGAGGGCGATGACGACGACTTGGAATCGCGTTCACTCTTGCCGCATTCTTTCCCTGTCCTTGAAGCAAAAGCAGCCACGAACTTGTCATTCCAGCGCACACCGACCAACGACGACGAAGAAGTCGCCGCCGTTGGCTTCTTGCAAGCATGGTCAGCCGGAAACCGGTGCTTGAGGCACACCTTCAAGTGGCATGTCTTGCAGGTGCTGGCGTTGGAGAACGTGAAAATCTCCTTGCCCCGGCGAACAGGGCAGGTGGGTTTCTCCTTCTTTTTGGGGTCGCGATTTCCAGAATTGTGGTGCTTCTCCAGCAATAATTTCTGGCTTTCTTCGCCGCCGTGGCCGGTGATTTCTATGGAGGTGGAGCAGATTCCGCAGACCACCACCGTCCGGCTGTTGTGGTCCGTCTCGGGGCAATCATGGGCAGTGGCGGATCCACGAATTTTGGAGTAGAGGGGCGGAAATTTAAAGAGGATCTACTGCTGCCGCCTGCTATTCAGAGGTTCTGCTGCAGCCAACCCGCTGCCCGTTCATCGATTCTAATCATTGCCGCTAATTTTTCCTTGTTGTCGTCGCCGCCAGTTTGGGAAGCTGAAAACGGGAAGAGGAGACAACGAGAAAACGCTGCCGCTGCTCGCCCGTGTGCTAGGTTCTTGTGCCGCAAGCTTGCCACCTACCGCCGCCGATTGATTCGCCATGATTCGATGAATCACCGCCACTAATTTCTTGTTGATTTGGGGGCAGAAAACGAGAGAGGAGAAGAGAGAGCAAGAGATGAAGGCGCTCAGATCGTGCGTGTGTGCGAGCTGAGGAGAAAAAAGGGTGAGGTCCTTTACTTATCTAAAGCGCACGTTTTGTGCACAAGAGAGAAAAAAAATTAACTGCACTACATCAGGGTTTGAGCCATAGTTACGAGATAGGGGATTCGATGTGATATGCGACACAGGTACGAATACGTGATATGGGCAATATTCGATTCGAGAGGGGTATACCCATTGGATTCATAATCTGGAGTCGAAATTCACTATGAGTCGATTCGCTTTTAAATTTATCATGAAATTCATATATATTATGAAAATAAATACATTTATTTTGAATTGGGCTGGTTACTTAATTAGATTTTGAGTTTTAAAAGTAGCCCAATTAAAAGATAGGAAAAGGATGTATGTACTTATTGGTTGGTTTCTTGTTTTTGGGCCTTGGCCCTCTTTCTTACCAAATAAAAAAAAGGGTTATTATCATGAATGGTGCCTGAACTTTCATTAACAGGACTTCATGGTGCCTGAACTTTAAAAGTGATCAATTTGGTACCCAGACTTTTAAAAACCGGACTTCGTAGTGCCTGAACTTTAAAAGTGATCAATTTGGTACCCAGACTTTAACAAAAAGGACTATGTGATACCCAAACTTTCAAAAAGAGGACTATGTGGTATTTTAGTCAATTTTTTTAATCAAATTCCGTTAAAATGAAGGATAAAATGGTCTTTTAACATTAATTTTTATGTAAAATATTTTTTTTACCTCTCAACTTCTATAAATATGTTTTATGGTGTTTTGAAAAAAATGAAAATGTCATATAGCTATTTTAGATAAATAAACCAATTGATTAATGAAAATATAGTTGAACGGTAGATTTTTTCTATCTCTTAATTTCTATTAGAAATAATTTTTAATGTTCAGGTATATTTTTATTCATCAATTTATCTATTATTTTGCAATAGTTATATGCATAAATGTTTTTTTGAAACATCATAAATCATATTTGTATAGAGGTTGAGAGGTATAATATTTTTGAAACATCATAAATCATATTTAAAAACCCTTTTTTATATTAATTTTCATGTAAAATACTATACCTCTCAACCTCTATATAAATATGATTTATGATGTTTCAAAAAAAAATTATGCATATAACTATTGCAAAATAATAGATAAATTGATAAATAAAAATATATCCTAACATTAAAAATGATTTCTAATAGAAATTGAGTACTAGAAAAAGTCTACCGTTCAAGTATATTTTCGTTAATTAATTAATTTATTGTTCTAAAATAGCTATATGCACATTTTTCATTTTTTCAAAACACCATAAAATAGTTTTTTTTACTTCTCAACCACTATATAAATATGTTTTACGATGTTTCAAAAAACATTTATGCATATGACTATTGAAAAGTAATAGATAAATTGATAAATAAAAATATACTCGAACATTAAAAATTATTTCTAATAGAAATTAAGAGATAGAAAAAATCTACCGTTCAACTATATTTTCATTAATCAATTTGTTTATTTATCTAAAATAGCTATATGACATTTTCATTTTTTTCAAAACACCATAAAACATATTTATAGAAGTTGAGAGGTAAAAAAAATATTTTACATAAAAATTAATGTTAAAAGACCATTTTATCCTTCATTTTAACGAAATTTGATTACAAAAAATTGACTAAAATACCACATAGTCCTCTTTTTAAAAGTCTGGGTACCACATAGTCCTTTTTTTAAAAGTTTGGGTACCAAATTGATCACTTTTAAAGTTCAGGCACTATGAAGTCCGGTTTTTAAAAGTTTGGGTACCAAATTGATCACTTTTAAAGTTCAGGCACCATGAAGTCCTGTTAATGAAAGTTCAGGCACCATTCATGATAATAAAAATCATAAAAAACACCAAAACGGTGCCGTCATGTGAAAATGCAGAAGTCTTCTTCTTGGCGAGAAACAAGTCGCCAAACTTCTTCACCTCTTCACCTGTAACAATGAAGATTAGCTAAAATGTTCAAGCTCTAATCACATTTTCTCTCCTATTTCCGAAATTATCACCAAACTATCGAAGCCCATGATGTTTCTTTCTTCAATTTCTTGCTTTCGTCCAAGATTTCAAAAAGCCGAACTGAATTCGGAGGGGGAGAGAGCGGCAGTGAGCGGGAGGAGAGATAGTAGTGGGGCGGATTGGTGAAAAGTAGGCTCTCAGCCCCTGACTTTTCCGGCGAACAGAGGGGCGGCCGCGTACCTTCGCTCCCACATGGATCCGCCCCTGATCATGGGACTTGTACGTTCGATGCTCAAGGCAAAACACCTGCGTATTTGCATTTGTCAACAAAGAAATTAGTAAGCGGAAAAAGGCTCGATTTCGAAATGAATCAAATTGGATAACATGAAATCAATGATTGATACCTTTTGGCAACCGGCGCATTGAAAAGGGAGGAAATCGAGTTGGTAGCAATCAGAATGGTGGCAGTGTCGTCCCAAATCCGAGGAAGCTTCTGTTCCTCCTGTCATCTTGTTGATATTTGATCAAAACTGATTCAACCCTTTGATCTTCAATCCGAACCTTGCAGCAAAAGAAATTTCAATTTGTTGATGTTCGAATTCTGATAAGAAAAGCGTGCGTAAATGAGGAGGCCTGGACTCTCTATTGGATTTATAAGGAGGGGAAGGTCGGTTTCTGGGGTTGGCTTGGAGGAAAAGTTTTTATGTTTCTTTCTGGATGCTTCTTCGTTCTAGTCTGTAAGCGTCTTCATACACGCTGACACGGAAGGGGGCCCACCAAATCGGCCAAGGATCTTCTGTCCCCTTTTGGCGTGTCCCCTCAGCGTCCCCCCTCCTTTCTCTTGACACGTGTCCCCAACAAACTTTTTTTTTCCCAAAAACCTCTGTTTTTTGCCAAAAATCTGCCGGAAAAACCTTCTCCGTTCTACCTTTTACGGTCACCAATTGACGACGACTCCAACTACAAAAAGTTCCCTCTCGACCTCAAGAATATATCCCCAAAGTTTCGGAGTAAAAAACGGAGTGAAACGCCGCCGGTGAAACAAAACGTAAAACTGAGCCGCCGGCGTTCTCGCCGCCGACGCTAATTTTCCGGCCACTTTTTCCTTTCGAAAAATTTGGAGTAGCTTCCCAACATCCCCGAGTACACTCCCACGAAGTTTCAACCCCAAATCCCAAGCGGTTTGCCGCCGGCGAACGAAAACGTTTTGATCGGTTTTTGGCCGGAAACCGATCAAAACATTTTCGTTCGCCGGCGGCAAACCGCTTGGGATTTGGGGTTGAAACTTCTTGGGAGTGTGCTCGGGGATGTAGGGAAGCTAGTCCAGGTGGTGGCGCACCGAAAAAGTGGCCGGAAAATTAGCGCCGGCGGCTCAATTTTACGTTTTGTTTCACCGGCGGCGTTTCAGGCCGTTTTTGACTCCGAAACTTTGGGGATATATTCTTGAGGTCGAGAGGGAACTTTTTGTAGTTGGGGTCGTCGTCAATCGGTGACCGGAAAAGGTAGAACGGAGGGAGTTTTGTCGGATGATTTTTGGCAAAAAAACAGAGATTTTTGGCAAAAAAAACTGGGGTCAGAGGACACGTGTCGCAAGGACACTGAGGGGACACCCAAAATGGGGACAGAAGATCCCAAGCCCACCAAATCACTCTACTTCAATGTGAAGATGTAAGCACTACTTTCAATCTAGTTTCATTTCTAGGGGTGGGATCGGGATCATCCCGATTCCGATTACGAAAATCTCGATTCAATCCCGATTCTGATTAGAAGCTAAAAATGATCCCGAATTTCGTTCCGATTAAGTCGGGATCCCGACAATAAAATCTCTATTAAGTCGCGATCCCGATCGGAAACCCGATAAATCTCAACGATGAAATTCAAATATAATATGAAATTTTAAATTTTTTTGTATACCTAAATTGTAAATGTGAATTAATAAGTACAATTCATACATAATAAAAAGTTGCAAAAAAAATATTTATTTTATTCCTTACATCTATTCCTTTTATTAATCAAAAGTTGCAACAACAAAAATGGGTATGTTGTAGAGAGAATAAGAGATAGCAGAATATGGAGGCTGATCTGAAAGTGTATTCAGTCCTCTGTTTATGCTTGTATTTATAGAGGAGGTTTCCCAGGGTTAGGAAACCCTAATGGGCCTCATTAATACATATAATCCAAATAGGATTCCTACTTCTAGGTTTACACAGTCACATATTAAAACATAGTTTATAACACTCCCCCTTGAATGTGTAGAACATGAGAAGTAGTCGCATCAGATCTTTGTAGGTTGTCGATGAAGTCAACGGAGTAGGTACTCGGGAATACGTATGTCCAAAAGGGATCCATTCAGGGATATGCTAACACCAAAACCTTGCTAAGGAAAACCCAGTGGGAAAAAGCCAAAGCGAAGGGGAAAAGGTGAGCAGCGCATGTCGACACTTAAGCAGTCAGAGGTATGACCAACCCAACGCGGGTGCCTCGTTAAAAACCTTGCCAGGCAACAAAACCCAGTGGGAAAAAGTTGACCTGTGCTAAGGGGAAAAAGAGTACATTAAGGTCAAGTGAGTATACTTTCGAATACTCCCCCTGAAGTCGACAATGCTCCCCCTGAAGACTACATACGTGTCAATTCTGACAATCGACGCAATCCGATTCCACGAACGAGCTTCTGGAAAGTAGCCTTCGGAGAGACTTGGTGAACAAATCTGCGAGGTTGTCTTGTGATCGGATTTGCTTGACTTCAATCTTCTGATGCTCTTGTTGCTGATGTGAGAAGAAAAACTTCGGGGCGATATGCTTGGTGTTCTCTCCTTTGATGTATCCTTTCTTCAACTGGTCGATACATGCAGCATTGTCTTCATAGATGATTGTCGGGACATCACTAACGAACGACAATCCGCTAGTTTGCCGAATATGCTCAATAACAGTTCGCAGCCAAATACACTCACGTGTGGCATCATGAAGGGCGATGAGTTCGGCATGATTCGAAGAAGTAGCAACTAGGGTCTGTTTCGTAGACCTCCAAGATATCGCGGTATTCCCAATGGTAAAGACATAACCAGTTTGGGAACGTGCCTTGTGCGGGTCTGATAAGTAACCAGCGTCAGCATATCCAACAAGGCAAGCATCATTCTGATGATCAAGGGGAGATGATCCATCCTGAGATGCATAGGGATAGAATAAGCCCATATCCGTCGTACCCTTAAGATAGCGGAAAATGTCTTTAATACCATTCCAATGGCGGCGTGTTGGCGCACTGCTGAATCGAGCAAGCAGGTTCACAGCAAACGAGATGTCCGGCCTAGTGCACTGAGCTAAGTACAATAAAGCGCCGATTGCACTTAGGTATGGAACTTCTGGTTCCAACAACTCTTCCTCATCCTCTTTAGGACGGAATGGATCTCGCTTAGCGTCTAGCGTTCGGACGACCATGGGTGTACTCGAGGGCTTCGCTTTATCTTCATTAAAGCGTCGCAACACCTTGTGGGTGTAGTTCGACTGATGTACCAGAATACCATCAGTGGAGTGCTCAAGCTCAAGGCCGAGACAGAAACGAGTTTTCCCTAGGTCCTTCATCTCAAATTCCGATTTCAGGTGCGAGGCAGTAGTCTCAAGCTCTTCTAGAGTACCAATGAGATTCATGTCATCGACATAGACTGCAACTATCGCAAATCCGGAATCTGTCTTCTTGATAAACACGCAGGGGCATATTTCATTATTCACATATCCCTTACCGATCAAATATTCACTTAGACGGTTATACCACATCCGCCCAGATTGTTTCAATCCGTAAAGTGAACGCCTCAATCGAATCGAGAGGGTGTTCCGTGGTTTGGAACTATTTGACTCAGTCAACTTTAGCCCTTCGGGGACTTTCATATATATCTCTGTGTCAAGATCCCCATAGAGATATGCTGTAACCACGTCCATGAGCTGCATATTCAGTTTTTCGGAAACTACCAAACTGATAAGGTAGCGGAACGTTATTACGTCCATTACGGGAGAATATGTCTCTTCGTAATCAATGCCAGGGCGTTGAGAGAAGCCTTGCGCTACGAGGCGTGCCTTATATCGCACTATTTCATTCTTCTCATTACGCTTCCTTACGAATACCCACTTGTAACCAACAGGTTTAACATTGGGAGGTGTGGGAGCAACAGGTCCAAACACCTTTCGCTTTGCTAAGGAATCTAACTCGACCTGCATTGCTTCTTTCCATTTTGGCCAATCAGTTCTACGTTGACACTCATCAACGGAACGCGGTTCGATGTCGTCGCTTTTAGTTATTTCAGTAGCTACTGTATAGGCAAACACATCATCGATGATTATCTCATTGCGATTCCACAACTCATCCAAGCTAGCATAATGGACCGAAATCTCACGATTCTCGGGAGTAGGATCTGGAGTCTCTCCTGGGACGTCTCCCACGACATATCCATAGTCCTTAACAATTTCATGAGTTGGATCGATTGAGATGGCGGTAGGATTCGGTGGTGCCGGGGTTTTCCGCTTCCGCGGTTGTGAATCCTTCGAACCGAATGGTCTGCCCCGCTTCTGGGCAGGCGCAGATGATTGGCTAGCCGCCAGTGTACCACGTCCATTAGGGACGTCTAACCTTGCAGGCACATTTGCAGCAGGTATATGTGATCTCGTCACTTGTGCTAGATCAGAGAAGGCGTCTGGCATGTTTTGAGCCACACTCTGAAGATCTAGAATGCGCCGCACTTCCTTATCACATTGTGCGGTCCGGGGATCGAGATGAGACAAAGTGGGTACAGACCACGTCAATTCGCGTCGTTCATCAGGAACGTTGACGTTCTTATCTCCCCCTAACGGCGGGAATACTGTCTCATCAAAGTGACAATCCGCAAAACGTGCGGTAAAGAGATCGCCTGTCAAGGGCTCTAAATAGCGAATGATCGAGGGGGAATCATAACCAACATATATTCCCAGCCTCCTTTGAGGACCCATTTTGGTACGTTGCGGCGGCGCAATCGGCACATAGACTGCACACCCAAAAATGCGTAAGTGCGAAACGCTAGGTTCGTACCCAGTGACCAACTGTAACGCAGAGTAAGGTTGGGTGGAGATGGGCCTCAGGCGGACCAGTATGGCTGCATGCAGAATTGCATGACCCCATGCAGATATAGGGAGCTTGGTGCGCATAACCAAGGTCCGTGCGATCAACTGTAGGCGCTTGATGAACGCTTCTGCGAGGCCATTCTGAGTGTGAACATGGGGAACAGGGTGTTCAACCTCAATCCCAAGGGACATGCAATAATCATCAAAAGTCTTTGATGTAAACTCTCCGGCGTTATCCAGTCGAATCGACTTAATGGGATAATCAGGGTGGTGAGCCCGCAACTTAATGATTTGGGCTAGGAGTTTAGCGAAGGCAGCATTTCTTGTGGACAACAGGCATACATGTGACCAGCGAGTTGATGCATCAACCAAAACCATAAAGTATCTAAATGGTCCGCATGTTGGTTGGATCGGTCCACAAATATCCCCTTGAATCCGCTGAAGAAAAGAAGGAGGATCTGCAATTATCTTTGCGGGGGAGGGTCGAGTAATCAACTTTCCCAACGAGCATGCTTGGCAGAGTGTATCGGAGTACACGAGATCCTTAGTAGTAAGGGGATGCCCATGTGATGACTTGAGGATACGGCGCATCACATCGCGACCTGGGTGTCCCAAACGGTCGTGCCAAAGCAAATAGGTGCTCGAATCGTCTAGTTTTTGACTAGCGATATGGTTTGCCTCTATTGAGCGAATGGTTGTTTGATACAATCCAGACGAGAGACCTTCCATCTTCTCCAATATGCGCTTACAGCCGTATTGTGTGGAGGTAATGCAAAGATATTCCTTGCCATTTTCTTCAGAGGTTTCAGCATGGTAATTGTTTGCTCGAATATCCTTAAAACTCAAGAGCGTTCGGTTGGAACGGGGTGAGTATAAGGCCTCTTTGATGGTAAACTGGGTACCATTGGACAACATAAAGTGGGCCATGCCGTGGCCTTCAATCAGTTTGGATGAACCTGATATGGTTGTCAGCGGGGTATGCTCAGGTACGAAGTTAGAGAAATACCCTCGTTCACGGAGGATGGTGTGCGTAGTCGCACTATCAACCAGACATCTAACTTCCCCACTTGTCATACCTAAGCATAAATTAATTGAAATCGGTCACATGTAAAAAGAGAAACTTTATTCAATTAATTATTCGAGAACAATTTGTTCAAAAACACATCCAAAAATAACTAAAACGACACCATAACAGAAATCCGAAAAGAAAAGCGAAATCATAAATGACTAGCTAATCTGGGTCAACATGACCAATCCATGTCTAAAGTCTACTCCTCCATAAGTCCATTGGTTGCATTGAAATCAGCGATCTCAAATGTGGCAAAGTTGGTCTCCCTCGGCTGCCTCCTATTGTGATAAGCATCAACAATGGCTTTAGAGGCCCGGCATTCTTTGATCCAATGGTCTGTACTTCCACAGCGGTAGCACATGGTTGACTGGTTGGTGTTGTTGGGAGGGCGAGCCTTTCCCTTATTCTTGAAGTTCGGGGCCTTAGGTGCTGTGGTGTCGCGGTTTTGGCCGCGATTACCACCCCTTGGTGGGCCTTGGTTCTGTCTACCATTCTCTGTGGGCTTGGGTTTACCACCCCTGCCACGGCCCCGCCTTTGGTTTTGGCGATTCTGGCGATTAGAAGCGCTTGCATTAGCCTCAGGTGGAGGAGGCGCGCTTGAGCCAGTGGGGCGCGAGTGATGATTCTTCATCAAGAGACTGTTGTTCTTTTCAGCAAGCAACAGGGTAGTGATCAGCTCTGAGAACTTTGTGAACTTTCGCTCTCTGTATTGCTGCTGCAGAAGCATATCAGAAGCATGGAAAGTTGAGAAAGTCTTTTCAAGTAGGTCATCATCTGTAAGTTCTTCCTTACAGGACTTGAGAAGAGAGCGGATCCGGCAAACTTCAGAATTATACGCATTAACAGACTTGAAGTCCTGAAAGCGTAAGTTGTACCAGTCATGCCTTGCTTGAGGCAAGAAGATCATTTGTAGATGGCCATAGCGATCTTCGAGTGCTTTCCAAAGCGATCGGGGATCCTCTTCAGCGAGGTACTCATGTTGCAGTGCATATGGCATATGCTTGCGGATAAAGATCAAAGCTGATGCTTTATCGCCTGCACCCGATTCCTTGTTGGCTTCAATAGTGAAATGAAGCTTCTTGGAAGTCAGATGGAGCTTCACATCTTGTGCCCATGTCAGGTAGTTGCTTCCAGATACTTCCAAAGCAGGGAACTCGAGCTTACTGAGGTTCGACATCTGCGGGAAGCAAAACAAGATGTGTTAGTAGAGTTTACAACATCTACTATACGAACTCAAAGTACTTAGACATGGTTCGGATTTAGGCATGCAAACAATTAGTTTCAACATGCGTGGTGAGTTTTAGGAAACATCACGTTTCTATGCTCGAAATTTCAATTCGAGACTTTATATGAACCATCGATTCATAATATTTGCGTACTCAAGCGCATTGGCAAGGTGCGCGAGTCTCACGCGAAAAAAAATCATGCGTTTTGGTCTTTCGGACCCGCATGGTTGGGCTCATAATTGGAGTGAAATCCAATTCGAAGAGGGGCAATAAAAGCCCAATTTATTATTGTTTGAAAACAATAATCTAAGCCCAATATGGTGAAGCCTGGCCCAAATTTAAATGGGGGGGGCCCACTAGGCTAGCCCATAATAAAAGCCCAAACGGTGGCGCCGGCCCAAGCCTGTCGGCCCAGAAATAAATGGGTTAAGGCCCAAGAAAGATGGCCTGTTTCGGCCAAAAATTGGAGGCCCAGAGCAGCAGCCCAAGGCATGTTGGCCCAAAAACGGTGCTGGCCCAAGCATCAGAAGCCCAAATCAGCCCATGCGCACGTGTTCGGGAAGGACCACCGAACGGGGAAAAAGAAGATCGGGCGGGTGTTCGGGCAGTTCTGCCGAACATCCAAAAATCCTTGGCGCACGTGTTCGGGGGCTTCATCCGAACGAAACTGGCGGCCCTTTCCGCGTGTTCGGATGAATCATCCGAACCCAACATCTGTGTGCGGCCTGGTTCTGCCGAACCCAACCCTCCGCCATCGTGAAGCTGGCAAGGGCGGCGGGTGGCACTGGGCAGGCCGGCGTTGCTGGTGCGGCGTTCGCGACGCCGAGAAGCGGCAAATCGGCGCTCAGGGCGGCGAGTATCGTCGCCGTTTCGGCGAGATTTTGTCTCGTCGGCGACGAGTTCTTTGACTCGTGATTTCAGCGAGATCGCGACGGATGGTCTCCCAAATTCGGCAAGATGCTGCGGCAGCAAGTCGCGGTTGTGGTGCCGGCGACGAGTTCGTCTGCGGCGGCGGAGGGAGACGATCCGAAACGGTGGCGTTTTGGGCGTCGTTCGCTGGGAGCGTTGGGCTTCTGCTGGGCAGAGCCGCGGCTCCTGTGGAGTCCTCGAAGGACCCCTTTGGTGGTACTGTATTCGAGCCGCGACTTGCGCGGCTGGATTTTTCTTGGCTCCTCACAGGAACCCCTTTTGTTTTTGGGGTTTTAGCAGCTTTAGACCGGCTTGCCCGGTCATTTTTGTTTTAAACACACTTTCTTCAATGTATTCATTTGTAGGACACATAAATACTGACTACTATTTTCAGTTCCCTGTTAGTTCCCACGCAGTTCCATCTTCTTCAGCAGCTCTGAATTCTCTGTGAGCTCTAAATTCCCCTTGAATCCCCAATCGTCCTTCCAAGACATCAGGTCCCGCGAGCTCCATGGATTGAAAATCCCAAAGCAGTTGTACACCAACCCCTCACCTTCGATCTTGATTGTGAAGATCTCCAAAATCCCGCGAGCCTCACATTCGCCACGCCTCCGATCTTGATCGAGAAGATTTCCAATTTTTGCGAGAGAAAGCTACTGCATCGGAGCCTTGCGACATCGAAAAACCACATGGACTTATTGGATTGAAATCTCGCGGTGACGAGGCACTCGATTGAAGACAATACGCTGGTGTAGAGAGACGAGGCAGCATCAGGCTTCGACTGCTACAGTGGCCGTGGGGGAAGAGGAAGAGAAGCAGGGGCAGAACTACGTGGGAACTGATTGGGGACTATGATGGTACTACTAGGGAACTACCAGCTCACTGGGGAACTGCATGGGAATTAGTAGGAGACTGGTGCGGAACCCGTGGGAACCGATTAGGGACTAGGAGGGTACTGCCCAGAACTACTAGCTCCATTGGGGGACTGCATGGGAACTAACAGGGAACGTTTGTAAAGTGTCCTATAAAAGAAAACATTAGCGGTTGAGTGCTTAAAAGGAAAATGACCGGTGTATGGGTTCTATAGCTGACATTTTTGCTTTGTTTTTAATTTTCGGCTCCCATCAGGAGCGGATGATACGAGCCTCACGGCTGGTTTTGTTTGGGTGGAGTCCCATCAGGACCCCGATTACGAACCATGACGATTGTACATGGTTGGTTTTTGGATTTCGGCTCCCATCAGGAGCGGATTGATCATGGAACAAACATATATCATAGAACAAAAAATCATAAAACAAACCTTCGGCTGATTAGAGCGTGCTGATAACGTGTTGTAGAGAGAATAAGAGATAGCAGAATATGGAGGCTGATCTGAAAGTGTATTCAGTCCTCTGTTTATGCTTGTATTTATAGAGGAGGTTTCCCAGGGTTAGGAAACCCTAATGGGCCTCATTAATACATATAATCCAAATAGGATTCCTACTTCTAGGTTTACACAGTCACATATTAAAACATAGTTTATAACAGGGTATTAAAAGTAAGTAGCATTGGATTTTGTTATTTTCTTTGTAAACTTGGGGGCCCACCTTATTCCTCAGCCAAGAGCCACAACACGCACTCACCATTGTTTTTCTTTATTTTCTTTCAAAACCTGTTCCTTTCTTCCTCGCCAAATGCCGCCGCACCCACCAACTTCCTAAATTGAAAATCTGCCGCACCCATCATTCTTTGCAGACTCTCTGATTTCAGGTGCTGTCTATTATCTTGCATCATAATTTCTTCTGTTCTCTAGCATCAAGATCCTTTGCTACCCAAACGGACAGCCGAAGATTGACATCATTGTCTCCCCACACCAAGCTTCCCGTTTCTCTTCGATTGTTCAATATATATATTGTCGGGATGTCGGGATCCCGACAATTTTTAAAGTTTCATCCCGATCTCATCCCGATTTAGTCGGGATCGGGAATGCCGGGATCGGGATGCGGGATTCGGGAAGAATTTCCCAGCCCTACCTAGTCCCCGTACCAAATCAAACTAGGCCTAGACAAGGTCATTCGAGCAAGACGTATAATGAATTGTATTGCGAGTTTCGATTTCGTATTGAACCTGCTGATTTTCGTTATAATCAAAAATCACTTTGATCTCAGATTAGATATCCACAGTGGGGTTACTGAATAAAAAGCTTCATATTCGAAATTTCATATACAGCTAACATATAACACTGATAATCAAGAGACAATATTAGTTAGCTAGCACGATTCCCTCATCACCACACTTCTTTACATAACATCTAAATATATAATCAACTCATCAAACGACACACATCAGCATTGATTTTGGCCAAACGACATCCGGTGGGCGTGGAGGTCATAATGAAACTTGAAAACTTCCTGGCTGGAAACATCCTCGGCGTTGTGGAGCTGACGGGGTTCAAGTTTATTTATAACCTCCACGCCCACCGGATGTCGTTTGGCCAAAACCAATGTTGATGTGTGTCGTTTGATCAGTTAATTATATATCTAGATGTTATGTAAAAAACCGCGGCGGTGAGAGGGGCGGCTGCGGCTGAGAAGAAGGTGTCGTACATGAAGTCTCCGCTCGCGTAGTTGAAGTCGAACGAGCAGAAAGCGGAGGAGTTCGTGGCCATCAAGGGCGGTGTGCAGAGTGGATCGGAGGATAACATGGGGGAGAAAGTCTTGGACCGAGTAGGGTCGAAGCAAACCGGAGCAGAGGAGGAGGAGGAGGACGGAGATGGTGGTTGGGTACACTGGACCCATGTGAAAAGGTCTGACTAAACTGAGGAGTAAGGATGCATTGACTGGAGGATTGCCAATGGCTACTTCCGCAGCCAGAAACGACGTTAAATTGAAAGAAAGTGGGACGGAGTGACGGGAGACTAATAGACGGTGGTGGTGGCGGTGGTGGAGGCGGTGGCGGTGGTGGTGGCGGTGGCGGAGGCGGTGGTGGTGGCGGAGGTGGTGGCGGAGGCGGTGGCGGTGGAGGTGGCGGTGGCGGAGGTGCCAAAATCCTACCAAGCTGCAAGGTCGAGATGACGAAAAGCAAGAATAGAGCAGCCATTTTGTTGTTGCTTAATTCCATGTTTCTGTTTATGTTCAGTTTGCTTACGCCGATCGTTGGGGTATTTTATAGAAGACTATAGCCATTTTTGGATGGTGAGGAACAATAGGAACCGTTGATATGAGATATGATGACGTGCTAGTAAACAATTGCTAACATCCAAAATTACCCAACCACCATGCCTAAAGAGTCAGTCAATAGAGTTTAATAAAATTAAAAGCCATTTTGGCGGTCTTTTGGTCTATAATAATTAATTAAAGGCCCTCGCCCTCTTAATTAAAAGATCTTTGCATGTTTTCATTATCAACTTCACAACAGCAAAGGACGGTATCGCCATATAGGACACAAGCTATTTCATGTTTCTCTTAGTCATCAAAATTAACTAATACTATGAATTTCGAAACACTGTTCATAGACTGTAACATGACACTTACGAAAATGCCATCTGCCGTTTTATTGTGTTTTGGGAAGTTCATACACTGTTCAGAGAAGTTCATATATGGTACTAAGTTATGGCTATGCACTGCTTTAGCTCTTACTTTGTAAATGGTGCTTCACTTGATAATTATCTCTCGGCATTTGTACAGGGGGATGAAGCACTAACTGTTGCTGGCTTGTTGCATAGACTTGGTTTGGGAAAATATGCCATAATTTTCCAGGCTGAAGAAGTAAGTTACCTATTCACTAGTCCTCTGAAAAATTTTGCGAAATGAGATTTTTCATTATGCATTTGTAGTAATTGCATGCAGACTGATTGTTTAGGCAAGACCATACAAAGGGATCTTCATAACGACTATCTTTATTTCAAATGGGAAAATCGGATACATCCAATATGAATTGGGAATTATATGATCTTAGGTTTCTTAAAGTTTAATTTTCTGATTTGTGGGTAGACATGACTGCTTTGAAACAAATGGGGGATAAGGACCTCAAAGAGCTAGGTATACCAATGGTATTTTCATGCACTCAAGCTTCCTTTTTAAACTCTCTGCTCAGTTCAAATGGAAACTGTAATCATAAAGGTTTCTTCGTGTGCAGGGACCAAGAAAGAAGATTATTCTCGCCCTATTGGCCCGTAACAAACGGCAACCACCATAAGCATTACTTTTGATGGTGCAAATATCAACCTCGATACAAACGAAATGTTTCTTGTGTATATTGTCATTCTTTTGATTGTCTTTTAACCCATTGTATCAGAATATAGTGGAAGAAATGGAGTTGTTTGAAATTGAGTTTGAGAGGGCATTCACTTTTGAGTTGGTTAAAAAAATGTGCATGCACCGATTTGTCTATAGTTTTACAGACAAAATCAATTTTATAACAACCTTGTGACAAAACTAATTTTGTCACAATCTTGTGACAAAATAATTTTGTCACAAACTTCTGACAAAATCAATTTTGTCACAGTTTAGTTTTGTGACAAAATAAATTTGGTTACAGCATTATTACAAAACCAATTTTATCGCAACAAAACTCAATTGCGCATTATAATGGAGGATCCATTTGTTAAAACAGTTGGGCCAGATGATTCTTTCGAAGGCCGACCTTTGGCATTTCAGGGTCTGCTAATTTTAATGGACTGCGGAGAAATACTGGGCCGTTTAGAAGTTTTGACTATATTGGCCCATCTTGGCATGTAATGAGGTCCTCTGTTTCAATTTCCCAAGAGTCTCTCTGGATTGGATTATTTGATTTGTAAATTGCACACTACAAGTTTCTGCTTACGTCGATGGGAATGAATGATTGTTTACAAACAAGATGAAAACTGTGGAATGAAAAAGAAAATCCTTGAGATAAGAAGATCAATCTCAATATGCACGAACGGATGATGATGGCGTGGGCGATGACGACGACTTTGAATCGCGTTCAATCTTGCCGCATTCTTTCCCTGTCCTTGAAGCAAAAGCAGCCACGAACTTGTCATTCCAGCGCACACCGACCAACGACGACGAAGAAGTCGCCGCCGTTGGCTTCTTGCAAGCATGTTCCGCCGGAAACCGGTGCTTGAGGCACACCTTCACGTGGCATGTCTTGCAGATGCTGGCGTTGGAGAACGTGAGAATCTCCTTGCTCCGCGGGGGGGGGGGGGGGGGGGGTTTCTTTCTTTTTTTGGTGCCCTTTTTTCCCTTCTTGTTGTTCTCCCCCCGTTATTTTCTCCCTTTCTCCCCCCCCCTGCCGGTTGTTTTTTTTGGGGGGGGGGAGGTTTTCCCCGCCCCCCCCCTCCCCCCGTTTTTGTCCCGTTTGGGGCGGAAATGGGGCTTGTAATTTCGGTGCCCAAGGCAAAACACCTGCGTATTTGTATTTGTATTTGTCAACAAACAAATTAGTAAGCGGGAAAAAGCTCGATTTCGAAATGCAACAAATTGGAAAACATGAACTAATGATTGATAGCCGCTCCAATGATTTCAGATGCCCTGTTCGAAATTAAAGCTGAGGCCTTTTCTTTTTTTTTGGGCATAGGGCACTATGCCAAAAAGTGTTATAGACGACGCTCAAAACCGTCGTCCACATACCTCTAAAACCGTCGTAAATGGTCATGTCATCTATTGCAAGTTAATACATGACAGTTTTTAAACTGTCATCTATATAGTAATTAGACGACGCTTTTTAAACACATGTGTCGTGTAATAATGTCAAAATTGTTGAAATTTAGCTAAATTATCATCTATTATAGCCATGGATGACAATTTCTTTATAATGAGTGTCGTTTATATTGTCAATATACGGCATTTATTTTATATTGTCGTACGACACTAAATAACCCTACAATTTATTTCTTGACTTTATCAAGGTAATTAGCACAAGAAAACTATGGCATTACTAATTCCTTCTATGTAAACATAGAAGGAAAAAATATGATGATTTGATGAAGAGAGTTTATTTATATAATAGAAATGAAACAAATTTTGAGTGCCTCTGCAAGTTTCTAGTGGAAAAAATTAAAAACAAACTAAAATTTGAAGGCATCTGCAAGTTTCTATTGAAAAAAACCAAAAAAGAAGAAAAAAACTAAGGGCCACAAACTACGCCGAAAAACCGAACTTGGGTGGCTTCTAAACAAGAAATACATCAAAACCAATTAGCTAGTTATTTGGTTTTATTTTACCGTAAATTTTATTATTACTCAAGTACATACTGAACAAAATATAATTTGAGGCCCTTTTTGATCGGGGGCCTTGTGCGGTCGAACACCTCGCACACCCCATGAGCCGGCTCTGACCTTTTGGCAACCGGCGCATTGAAAAGGGAGGAAATCGAGTTGGTAGCAATCAGAATGGTTGCAGTGTCGTCCCAAGTCCGAGAAAGCTTCTGTTCCTCCTGTCATCTTGTTGATATTTGATCAAAACTCTTTCAACCCTTCGATCTTCAATTGGAAACTTGCAGCAACAGAAATTTCAATTTTTCAATGTTCGAATTCTGAGACGAAAAGCGTGCGTAAATGAGGAGGCCTGGTCTCTATTGGATTTATAAGGAGGGGAAGGTCGGTTTCTGGGGTTGGCTTGGAGGAAAAGTTTTTATGTTTTTTTCTAGATGCTTCTTCGTTCTAGTCTGTACGTGTCTTCACCACACGCTGACACGGAAGGGGCCCCACCAAATCAGATAATTCCCTCCAAAAATAGGAGATAGGCCGCGGAACTATGCAAGGATTATGCAAAGGTAACAATTAGCTTGTGTGTGGATTTGATGTGGTTTCCCTACTTTCAATGAGGAGATGCAAGCACAACTTTCAATCTAGTGTCACAATCTAGTGTCATTTCTCCTTACCATGATTCTTTGATGTTATAAAATATGAATACTAGTAAGCATGTTAAGCATCGCTACAAATGTCAAGGGCAATTATGGTGCAAAAGTAGTGTTCGAAAAAACGCTAAGCGGAATTCGGGCAGTCCTCCACCTTCTAGCACTCAGAGCGCTTAGGCGGAGCTTAGCCTAGGCGGTTTTAACTTTTTAAAAAGAATATATATTTACAATATAATTTATAACCTCTTTCTCTAGCTTGTTTAATGAAACCATAGTATAATATTAATAATAATATATAATTCAAAAACCAAATTATCAATAAATTCACCACAATAAATATTCCATTAACATCTCTACAATAACCACAATCACATACTCAAAAACTTTGTAAGTTCTCTTTTGCACACACTTCATCTTCCTCATCCAATACAATACTATATTACCACGCATCGACGCATTGACAAAATATTCCAAGTTCAAAATTTCCGTTTTAGTTTAGGGCATAATGCCAATTCTCTAGCTTATTTAGCCCACTCCATGAAACAAGTACTTGTCAAACAAAGACAGATTAGCACAGCAATGATGCGGAGAATCCAATTCCCTCCTCCACAAACTTGCGAAGACCCCACAAAAAAGTCCCCCTTTTTCGTTCTCTCTTCGAAATTCAACAAAGAAGGATGTGAAATTAAAAGAGGTGAACACGTATATACTAATAGGTCTTTTCCTCTCATAATGTATCGATATCATTGTGTTGGACACGTAATACAAAGAAAAGCTAATATAGTACATTTCGAGGGTCTAGCAAAACAAAAGATCAAACATGAAGGACGGAGTAAAGGTAAAAATAATGCACTTTAACATGCGAAGCTGACCTCCTTATCCTAACTTCTGGATTTCACAAGGCTAGGCCATGCACTGTTATAAGCAAAAACAAAAAGTCTCATGCCAATTCGTAAAGGTAGAAGACACTCTTTGATAAAAGGCTAACTGCGTGTGATATATCAAAAGAAGATGAACGAAGCAAAATTCTTCATGTCCAACATACAATATATATTAGATTTAGCTGCTACCAAGATCCTTTCAGATGCTGTAATCAGATGTTAATCAAAAGATTAGAATTTACTGTGTGAAAGGGAGTCCTACTTAAAGCAGACAATCGTTACATGCTTATTGGGTACCAGCGGCAATCACAGCCCCAAATCTTCACTTTATTAATATAATCCTTTTCAGGTTATGGTGTATAAGAAAAGCCCACTCACCATGCCTCACTCACGTGAAAAGTGCAAGTAACTTATCATTTCAACCAAAACAAAAAAGAACATTTTCTGTGAAGATTTTATTTTTTTTGGTCAAAACAAAATAGAACATTTTCTGTGAAGATGGTAATAGCATTTCCAATGTATTCATCAGAAAAAGAAAAGAAAAAAAAACTATTTTGGAAGTGAACATTGATAGATACAGTGGCGGAGGCAGGAATTTCACCCAGCAGGGGCACCTTTGATATAAAAATAGAGTGTGTGGTCAAGGTGAAGTGTAAAAGAAGAAAAAAAAATTTCAGAGGGGTCCTTTCCTCTTTGTATTTTACAAATAATGCCCAGAAGAAGTGGTTAATTAAAGGTGGGAGAAATATGAGGGGGGGCACGTGCCCCTCCTGGTCCTCACGTGCGTCCGCTAGTGGATAGATACGTTTCGAAAATCTGCAAATGGAGATATTAAAACCTGATTAATATGAACAACAACAACAACCAAATCATTGCTTTGATCTCCTCATGCAAATATGAAAGCTGTGTTCAACCAAACAAAAATCGAAAGACTACCACTCTTGACTTACAGATACAGGTTTCAAAATAGACCGAAAATCTTCAAATTAAGCATCAGGTTAAGATCCGCCAAAAAAACAAAAGAACAAAAATAGGACTAGATTATGTCAAGGTGGGACATATGTTGAGTACAAAAAAGGAATCAATCACTTTGGTAAAGAAAGGGATGTATTATCCAGCCTAGAACACTGATAAAGTACGTATATTTCAATGGCTACAGATACTTAACAATGAAGTATATACAATTAATGATGAAATGGGTGCTGTTCTTGGTGACTTTGCTGTATGTCACTTTGCAAAGTAGTCACAGACGCACAAAGATGTGGTACACAAATATTAGTTTTGAAGAAAAAGTGAGAGGTCATGACCCCAAAAAAAGAAGAAGAAAAAGTAAGAGGTTTGGGCACCTTTTCTTTAAACTTTCAGTGGTGGGATCAATCGGATGGAGCAGCATCTAGTTTGTTCATTTATCTATAATAAGTTTTTTTTTTGGTTGATAAATTTATAAGCTTATTTGGTTTTAACCCACCAACTTAACCACTTTTAAGAAAAACCCTGAAATTTTTAGAGTAAGCCCTTTGACATTTGTCCATCTAAGCAACTTTCCATTTTGAGATGATGAGTCATAAAATTTATTTTTCTTATAATTTTCTATTTAAGTTCGTACCTGTTTTACCCTTTGTTAAAGTTGTATCTCTATTTATTTGGTTATTAAAATTAATTTATGACATTTAATGGTACTTTTAATCTCTTCCCAAATGAAGGAACCATTTTCCTTAAATTGTTTTGTTTGGACGGAAGACCTTATTTCTGAAGGAAAGTCATCCATCTGACATGAATCCTATCACATTTAGACATACCTATCTCATAGGTATATTAATCTTTTCCTAAATAGATGTAAATTACCTCTAGATTAGGTACCAAAAATCCTGATAGTTTTGTTTCTTATCCTACATAGTAGGTAAGATAAATTTTTGTAATTTAATAGGAATAAGATAAATGTTACGGCTGAATTCTTGAATTGGTTGTATTAAGTTTGTTAATTTTTGGATCTGTGCTTGATACCTTCACTTCAGGTAAATCCCCACCTTATATGTCTCTACTGCAGGTAAATTACAAATAACCTAATTGGCAGGAAACAAAATTCCAAATTTCATCTCTACTGGAGGTAAATCTCCCCCTACCTCACCCCCCACGCTTCTTGTTTTCTTCCTCTGTAGCATGTCCCAACACCCCCCACCCCTACATTTTTCCTTTTCTTCATCCGTAGCAGGTAGCAACAACCTCCCCTCCCCCCACCTTTTTTCTTCCTCCGTATGTGAGTAATTTATAGGAGACTCTCATCTAAATTCAAATTAAGAAACGGTTTGGTTTGGTTATTACAACAACAATGAAGGAGGATGGGAAAACGGTAGATGGGGGAATTGATGCTGCTGCTTTTGTGGTTTTAAACTAAATGGCAGTGTAGGTAATTTTTTCAAAATACTCTGGACTAAAAGTAATCAGATGTATAATATTATCTATTATATATTGCTAATTAGGATAATATACAAAGGAGGGTTGAATATAAAATATGTTCTTTCCATTGGGTTAAAATCTCAAAGCCCCTAAATTTATCTATAATAAGTTGAATTTGCTTAGGTAAATTGCGTTGATGGGCAATAAACGAGTATAGCGGAGGGCCAAAAACATAGAAGATTAAGATTTGGTGACTTGGGTTTGCTGTGCAGATGAGAAGCATGTGCATGATGGTCCCATCTATAAGCTGGGTTTGTTCCCATATGTTTAGTTTATTTTCCTAATATTGGGTACCTGATACTGATGACAACGTGTCCTATCTAAGTCATCAGAACAGCTAATGCATTTAACTCCAAAACGCGCAGGCAAGTCACAACTTACAGCTACATCTTAATATCCAAAACATTCAATCCAGAAATCAAACAAAACTGCAGATAGATCAAAAGTCAAAATTGCAAGTACAATTGCAGCACTGAAACAAAACCAATCACTCCCTACAGGGAATTTGCAATCCTTTGGCAAGGCATGGAACCTAAGTCGGTTTTTTTTCCACCATGAGCATGAAGCTGACTTAATCTTCAGATTAGAAGCTGGTTACTCAATTGCAAGTACAATTGCAGAGCCTTGACTCACACTCCACCAGCTGCAATCTGCTTTGATTAAGGCTGAAGCCAGCTACCAACGCAATGTTTATATATCGGACTGCGAAATCAATGTAGAGATGCCACTGAAAGACAAATGGGAAAGGGGAAAAATCGTCAACAAGACACAAACTCAAATTTGACATGTTTTTGCATACAACTTATTCATTCTGTTATAGATCAGGCAACCAACTGCACCCCGTTCTTATACTCGCTGTGACGCTTCATGACATCATTGAGTTTCGAGGAATATGAACTTCGTGCAATAATTGCCTTATACTTTTTCCACCATGTCATGAAGCTGCTTTCATTCAAGAAAATCTCAGGGGACACTGCAAAGTTCTTGAGGGCGTCCAACACATAACCCTCAAACTCTATCAGCTTTTGCCTGGCATCTTGAGTAATTGTTGGTTCATTGCACAAGATAAGAGCCTCCTCAACATGTGCCCAGAAACAAGAATCATCAGTGAGACAAAAAAGGACACTCTTTGCTTTGTCCACTACTTTCTTCTTTCCCTCGGCATCCTTTTTCTCCTCTTCGTTGCACCATTTCTCCAACAGAATGAAATGGTTAGGCCTTCCCTGAGTAATGTAATTTTTCCCACCATCCTTGTAGTAATCCGCAATGCGAAGTGGTTCCATCATCCTTCTGTAAGTTGTACCTCCCCAAAGCGAACGAGTCCTTAAGGAGGCTCCCTCTTTCTGGGGCTTGTTCTCTGCTTCTGCAACTACATCCTCCCAATAATTTGAAAGCCATCTCTTAAACCCTGCAACATCCATGTCGCTTGGTGCTCCCTGTTTTTTGTACCTATCATAGTATACAATGTTCTTGGCTTTGGACTCCTTCTTATACCACTCCAGCTTGGCCATTTTTATCTTTGAGTCATTCAATTTCTTGGAGGCATTAGAAACCTTCGTCTTTTGAGACGTTGATTCATGCTTCTCCATCTTTTCCACAAACAACATAAGTATCAGCAGGGAAAATGGCTAAAAGGTTGCAAGTAATGCATGTGATATACGATGAAGAAACAATATGAAAATCGAAACTTTGCTACCTGTCCAAAAATTGCTGCCAGTTGTGTCGTAATGCTAGATTGAAGGGGATCTGCATCGCTTGAAACCAAACCAGAGGCATGTTTACATAAGGCCTTAAGCTTGAGATCTTTCAAGATTTGTCCATAATCAACTTGATTTGAAGCACTCTGAGAGTTGGTTGCCTTTTCCACCAACATCAAAATGGAATGTGGGTTCTCAAAGCATGCACAACCTGAGGCAGAGCATAATAGGAGTGTTCCAAAAGGCTTGTAAACACTACTTACGGATAGAAACATTTTCAGTGCAGGATCTTGGATAGAGACAACATTCAAGAAGCAAGAAGTCCATGTTGAGAATTCTAAAACACATTTCCTGAGGTGTACATCTCCAACAAAGGGTGAACCAAAAGTAATGCAAAGGGGGCGTTTGGTCTTTGATAAGTCCAGGACCTCTAGTAGCCATAAGGTGAAGAGCGTAGCCACACAGCCTCCCATAGAGTGTCCAGTGATAACTATCAGTGAAGTGGACTTGCTAATCTGCAGATCGTGCACTAGCTGAAATGTTGTAAAAAATTATTTTCTGCTCTATAATTTCCAGAATTTGAAATCTTCAAGATTGATAGATAAGTGTCATAGATTGAAGATAGTGAGAAACAAATATAAAAGCAAGTCCTTTAATTTCTACCAATCTCAATCTTTGCGATATGCTTGCACCGTTATGACTTTTAATACAGTTACACTTTGATAGTTTCTTCAAATTATAGAAGTCATGCATATAAAAGCAAGAAAAATAAGTTTAAAAAATAAGTTTAAGGTACACACCTTAGTTTTCAGCTGCAACAGCTCATCAAAACGGGAGGAAAAGAGTGCGATCACCGCTTCACTAATGGAAAAAGACGGGTTCCTTTTGTTGCACAAAAATTCAAAGTGATCAAACTTTTTGTCCTTCAGAGCTAACGATGAAACCAAGCCGCCTGGTTCTTGAAGAGAAATGGGGGCAGTGAAAGTTATGACAGTACAATTTGATTGTTTGGTTTCATTGTACAACAATGTTTCTGCAATTGGATTAAGCTCTCTGTCTTTTTGAATCCGAATTGCTTCCCACGCCTGGTGTACGGGCTCACATGTCACCAACACACTTGCTAGTTCCAGGCCTTCGCTAAAACTGTGTCAACAACAACAAAAGATCAAAACAAAGCACACAAGGTTATATGGTAAATCAAGAGACCAAATACCAATAAGAGCGAACAAGAAGGTTGAACTTCACGTACTGGTTGGTCATCTTCTACTTGCACCTAGCTTTCTTCGATCTGCTTAGAAGCTGAGGTCAATGAGAGCCAATGTTCGATGACTTTATTTTATAAAGATGAGATGAAGGAATGACCCCACTAGGAAAGTTCCCGCAAGTTTACCAAGTCTTCGTCTTCATTTTTCTCCATACGTTTACTCATTTCAAGGCTGAGGTCATTGTACTTTATGCTCTCAACTTGCTGATACGCGCCATGGCCAGGCCAGTGACCAAGCTTTTCTTCGAAATTTATCGAGCGGCCATGTGACAGCGAACACTCTCATTTGAAAACACTGCGGCTAGGGAAATTAGCCCCGTGGAATGCAGACTGAAAGTGATCAATGATCTTTGCATAGGATAACAGGTAAAACTGTCTCAAGTTATCAACTAACATTTCAAGCGAAAATGTGCAAAAGCCTCAATAAATTTGCAGAATGTTGGAAGAATAAATTGAATCGTATTCCCTCATCAGTCCACAATCAAGAATAAATTGTAGAGGAAGAAACGGAAAAATGTGAAGAAAATGTTGAAGACTAAATTGTGAATATAAACACCTACAACTTTTTGCTTCTTCTTTCTAAAAGGGGGAACAAATTACAAACATCTGAAATGTGCCTATTGGCACCCAGAAAGTATGCAAAACAGCTAGTATATCTATCCTTGTGAAGATGAGCAATACTGTTAAGTGAATATCTTCCGACAAGGAATTTACAAGTGGTAACAAACGTAAATTGGGAGCAAACATTACAATCATCAGAAGCCACAAATAGACTATATTAGGAAGGGGGACTTGCGGCGAGAACATACGAATTTCAAAATGCCTTATCTGATTGGCAGAAACTTATTTCATTGGATTACAGATCAAGCAACCAACTGGACTCCGTTCTCATAATCACGATAAGAGTGATTCCTCATGATCATTGTGAGCTGAGAGGAATAACTTTTTCCTTTAATTTCATCATACTGTTTCCACCATTTCATAAAGCTGCTCTGCTTCAAGAAGATATCAGGGGATACTGCAAAGTTCTTGAGGGCATCCAACAGATAATCTTCAAACTCTATCAACTTTTGCTCGGATGCTTCGGTCATTTGCTGATCGCATAAGATTATAGCATCCTCAACACGGGCCCAAAAGCAAGAATCATCAGTGAGACTAAAACACACAGACTTTGCTTTGTTCACTACTTTCTCCTTTCCCTTCGCTTTCTTCTTTTCCTCCTCTTCGTTGAACCATTGCTCCAACAGTTTGAAAAGTCGAGGCCTTTCACTTCTGTAATCTTTCCCACCATTGTTGTAATGCTCTGCAATGTGAAGTGGTTCCATCATCCTTCTGTAAGCATTACCTCCATAAAGAGCTCGAGTCCTTAAGGGGGCACCTTCTTTCCGGGGCTTACTCTCCACTTCTGCAATCATGTCCTTCCAAAAGTCAAAGAGCTTCTTCATAAACTCTGTGACAATGATGTCCCACGTATACTGCTGGTTTTTGTACGAGTCATAATATCCAATACCCCTGCGTTTGGACTTCTTCTTGTACCACTCCATGCAGGCCATATACTTTTTAATGTCATTCAATTTCTTGGAGGAATTAGAAAATTTCGCCTTCTGGATTGCTAATTCACGCTCATGTTTTTCCATCTTTTTCACAAGAGCATCGAACTTTATTTTGGGTTGTTGTTGTTGGAGTGACTATTGCAAATACAAATATGTATATGGTTAGAAGAAAGAAACTAACAATGGAAAATATGCTAACTAGTGCATATAATGTATGTATTGCAGACTAGTAGGATGGAAAAACATGCCGAAATCAAATGTTTGTATTGAAACTTCGCTACCTGTGATTGGAGAACTCCAAATATTGCTGCCAGTTGCGTTTTAATGCCAACTTTAAGTGGAACTCTGTCCCCTTCACCCAACTCAAAGACATGTTTAGAAAGTGCCTTAAGCTTGAGATCTTTCAAAAGTTGTCCATAATCGAAAAACTGAATAGCACTCGGAGAAGTGGTTTCCATCAACAGCTGAAAAATGGTATCTGGGTCCTCAAAGCAAGTACAACCCGAATCAGAGCACAGGAAGAATGTTCCAAAAGGTTTATAATCACTAGCTTGAGAAACGGTTCCAGGAACAGTTTGGACTAGAAAGACTTTAGGCACAGGATCATGGATAGAGACTACATTCAAGAAGCAAGAATTCCATGTTGAGGATTGTAACACGCATTGTCGGAGCATTTCGTCGCCTACAAGGGGTGAACCGAAAGTAATGCAAAGGGGGCGTTTGGTCTTTGATAAGTCAAGGCTTTCTAAGAGCCATAAGGTGAAGAGCGTAGCCACACAGCCTCCCATAGAGTGTCCAGTGATAACTATCAGTGAAGTGGACTTGCTAATCTGTAGATCGTGCACTAGCTGAAATGTTGTAAAAATTATTTTCTGCTCTATAAATTTGAAATCTTCACGATTGATAGATAAGTGTCATAGATTGAAGATAGTGAGAAAGAAATGTAAAAATTTACTTATATCATCAGCATCTTACTACCAATCTCAATCTTTGCGAAATATTTGCACTGTTATGACTTTTGATACAGTTACACTTTGGTAAACCTTTAATTTCTTCAAATTAAGTCATGCTTATAGAAGCAAGAAAAATAAGTTTAAGGTACACACCTTAGTTTTCAGCCGCAACAGCTCATCAAAACGGGAGGAAAAGAGTGCGATCACCGCTTCACTAATGGAGAAAGACGGGTTGCTTTTGTTGCACAAAAATTCAAAGTGATCAAACTTTTTGTCCTTCAGAGCTAAGGACGAAACCAAGCCTCCAGGTCCTTGAAGAGAAATGGGTGCAGTGAAAGTTATGACAGTACAATTTGATTGCTTGGTTTCATTGTACAACAATGCTTCTGCAATTGGATTAAACTCTCTGTCTTTTTGAATCCGAATTGCTTCCTCCCACGCCATGTGTATGGGCTCACAGGTCACCAACACACTTGCTAGTTCTAGGCCTTCGCTAAATCTGTGTCAACAACAACAAAAGATCAAAACAAAGCACACAAGGTTACATGGTAAATCAAGAGACCAAATACCAACAAGAGCAATTAACAAGAAGGTTGAACTTCACGTACTGGTTGGTCATCTTGCGCCTGCACCTAGCTTTCTTTGATCTGCTTAGAAGCTGAGGTCTATGGGAACCAATGTTCGATGACTTTCTTTTATAAAGATGAAATGAAGGAATGATCCCACTGGGAAACTTCCCGCCAATCTACGAGTCTTCTTCTTCGTCTTCATCCATAAATGTTCGATGACTTTCTTTTATAAAGATGAAATGAAGGAATGATCCCACTGGGAAACTTCCCGCAAGTCTACGATTCTTCGTCTTCGTCCATAAGTTTATTTGCTTCAAAGGTTCTTGGACAGCGGCAAGTCTACCGAGTCTCGTCTTTTTCTCTATGTCAACTCATGAAAGTTCAGGGTAATTGTACTTTATGCTCTCAACTTGCTGATACGCGCCATGGCCAGGCCAGTGACCATTCTTTTCTTTGAAATTCATCGACTGGCCATATGACACGTATCGTTAGACAGCCAGCACACTCATTTGAAAACACTGCGGCTAGGAAAATTAGCCCCCCAAATTCAGATTGAAAGTGATCAATGATCTTTGCATGGGATAACAGGTAAAACTGTCTCAAGTTATCAACTAACATTCCAAGCGAAAATGCGCAAGAACCTCAATAAACTTGCAGAATGTTGGAAGAACAAATTGAATCGTATTCTCTCATCAATCCACAATCAAGGATAAATTGTAGAGGAAGAAACAGAAAAATGTGAAGAAAATGTTGAAAACTAAATTGTGAATATAACACCTACAACTTTCTAAAAAGGGGAACAAATTACAAACATCTGAAATGTGCCTAATGGTGGCACCAAGAAGGTCTGTAAAACGGCTAGTATATCTATCCTTGTGAAGATGAGCAATACAGTTATGTGAATATCTTCCGACAAGGAATTTACAAGTGGTAACAAACGTAAAACGTAAATTGGGAGCAAACATTACAATCATCAGAAACCACAAATGGACTATTAGGAAGGGGAACTTGCAGCGAGAACATACGAATTTCAAAATTCTTTATCTGATTGGCAGAAACTTATTCATTGGATTACAGATCAAGCAACTATTTTTTTCCTTTAATTTCATCATGCTGTTTCCACCATCTCATAAAGCTGCTCTGCTTCAAGAAGATATCAGGGGATACTGCAAAGTTCTTGAGGGCATCCAACACATAATCTTCAAATTCTATCAACTTTTGCTCGGATGCTTCGGTCATTTGCTGATCGCATAAGATTATAGCATCCTCAACACGCGCCCAAAAGCAAGAATCATCAGTGAGACTAGAACAGACATTCTTTGCTTTGTTCACTACTTTCTCCTTTCCCTTCGCTTTCTTCTTTTCCTCCTCTTCGTTGAACCATTGCTCTAACAGTTTGAAATGTTGAGGCCTTTCAGTTCTGTAAGCTTTCCCACCATTGTCCCTGTAATGCTCTGCAATATGAAGTGGTTCCATCATCCTTCTGTAAGTATTACCTCCATAAAGAGCTCGAGTCCTTAAGGGGGCACCTTCTTTCCGGGGCTTACTCTCCACTTCTAGAACCGCATCCTCCCAATAGTTCGAAAGCTTCTTCTTAAACTCTTCGACATTGATGTCACTCGTATACCGCTTGTTTTTGTACCTGTCATAATATCCAATACCCATGCCTTTGGACTCCTTCTTGCACCACTCCATGTAGGTCATATACTTTTTAATGTCATTCAATCTCTTGGAGGAATTAGAAAATTTCGCCTTCTGGATTGCTAATACACGCTCATGTGTTTCCATCTTTTTCACAAGAGCATCGAACTTTATGTTGGGTTGTTGTTGTTGCAGTGACTATTGCAAATACAAAAGTGTATATGATTAGAAGAAAGAAACTAACAAAGGAAAACATGCTAACTAGTGCATATAATGTATGTATTGCTGACTAGTCGGATGGAAAAACATGCCGAAGTCAAATGTTTGTTTTGAAACTTCGCTACCTGTGATTGGAGAACTCCAAATATTGCTGCCAGTTGCGTTTTAATGCCAACTTTAAGTGGAACTCTGTCCCTTTCACCCAACTCAAAGATATGTTTAGAAAGTGCCTTAAGCTTGAGATCTTTCAAAAGTTGTCCATAATCGAAAAACTGAATAGCACTCGGAGAAGTGGTTTCCACCAACAGCTGCAAAATGGCATATGGGTCCTCAAAGCAAGTACAACCCGAACCAGAGCACAGAAGGAATGTTCCAAAAGGTTTATAATCACTAGCTTGAGAAATCAAAGAGCTGGGTATACCAATGGTATTTTCATGAACTCAAGCTTCCTTTTAAAACTCTCTGCTCAGTTCAAATGGAAACTGTAATCATAAAGGTTTCTTCATGTGCAGGGACCAAGAAAGAAGATTATTCTCGCCCTATTGGTCCGTAACAGACGGCAACCACCATAAGCATTACTTTTGATGGTGCAAATATCAACCTCGATACAAACGAAATGTTGCTTGTGTAAATTGTCATTCTTTTGATTGTTTCTTTTAACCCATTGGATCAGAATATAGTGGAAGAAATGGAGTTGTTTGAAGTTGAGTTTGAGAGGGCATTCACTTTTGAGTTGGTTGTTCAAAAAATGTGCGTGCACCGATTTGTCTATAGTTTTACAGATAGAACATATGAACAAATGATTGCATGATCATATGATAATGATCAGGGCCGGTCCTGAGATTTTAAGGACCCTGTACGAATTGTAAAATGAGGCCTTATATGCTCAGAATATGAGATACCAATTTATTTATTTTTTACCTTGAACAATCTAAACTGAAAATCAATTAGTACTCATTTGAGTGATATAATCGAGACTTTTCTCCTATCCAATCTTTATAACCTTCATAAGCTAATAGACTTCAATATTGAATTTGCTTAAACAACTTGCAACAAGAACAAAATACTCTGTCGAGATTCTTTGAAAACACTAGTCTCTTATCACGAAAATCCTCTCTCTATGTGACATATCAAATGTAATTAGCAACAAGGCATATGTGAATAGATCATCAAAATATATAAATTGTAATATCGTTTAGCAGTAAGAAAATGAATTAATGTACAAATAAATGACAAACTAAATATTATAATGTGAATTCCTACTTCAATTTCAATTCTGATCTTCTTGAAGAATTGAATAAAGAAGAAGAATGGGTAGCCTAGATTATGATGTTTGGGGGCTGATTAAGGTATTGAAGGATTTATTTAGGTCTAAGTTTTTTTTATCGAAGTATCAATGAAAAAAATATATTAAAGAACTAGAAAATTAAAAAAACGCATAAAAATGTTGTTGTGGGGATCGAACCTAGCTCCCACAAATACTTGAGCCCCTAACCACTGAACCAATGAAGACATTGTTGATTATTTATGACAGAGATATATATAATACATGTACATATGAAATTTTTTTGGGCCTTTCAAAGTCGGAGGCCCTGTACGGTTGTACCATGTGCACTCCCTCAGGGCCGGCCCTGATAATGATGTACACATATTCCACATAAATACAATTTTTTAGGGAAAATCATCATTAAGTCCGGTATCGGAAGAAATTTTCAAATGGCGATTGCCCTATCAAATCGTCAAACCTGGAGAACATAACTTCATTGCAAAATTTGAAAAGTTCCAATTTTGTCCCAACCTTGTGACAAAATAAAATTTGTCGGCTTTTTTTGTAGCTATAGTCCATGTGCTCTGTCACATGTCTAACTTTAGTCCATGTGCTCTAATGTGTCTCACCAGAGGTCCCTGTGCTCTAGTGTGTTCTCACTAGAGGCCCCTGTGCTCTAGTGTGTCTCACCAGAGGCTCTTGTGCTCTGTCACTGTCTCACCAGAGGTCCCTATGCTCCAATTTTCAATCTCAAGTTACTCCAATCCGTGGGATTGAAAATTGGAGCACAGGGACCTCTGGTGAGACAATAACAAAGCATATGGACCTCTGGTGAAACACATTAAAGCACATGGACTAAAATGAGACATGTGACAGAGCGCAGGGACCTCTGGTGAGACACACTAGAGCACAGGGATTAAAGCTAGACAAGTGACACAGCACAGAGATCTCTGGTACAAAAAGCCAAATTTGTCACAATCTTGTGACAAAAGTAATTTTGGTCACAAAAAATTAATTTTGTCCCAACCTTATGACAAAATGAAATTTGTCACAACTTTGTGACTAAACGAATTTTGTCACAACCTTGTGAAAAAAAAGGGAATTTGTCACAACCTTGTGGCAAACAAATTTTGTCACAACATTGTGACAAAACGAATTTTGTCACAACCTTGTGACAAGAAATTTTATCACAACATGACAAAACTCAATTTTGCCGCAACCTTGACAAGACACATTTTGTAACAACCTTCACGGCTCCCATAGCATGAAAGCTCCACACCTCTCGTGCCCTATTTCCAAGCATGGAACCTCCACCTTTCTCGATCAATCGAGCTCTCTTGTTGCTTCCCCTTGGAAGCATAGCTTCAAGCCTCGGCCCGCACACTGCTCTCGACCAATGGAGATCTCTTGTTACTTCCTCTCGAAAGCATAGCCTTCAGTCTTGGCACGCTTACAACTCTCAACCAATTTTATCATAACCTTGTGATAAATTTCAATTTGTTATAACCTTGTGGCAAAATCAAGTCACAACTTTATCACAAAATCAAAATTTGCTGACATTCTCTAACGGAGGGTCCATTTGTTAAAACAGTTGGGCCATATGATTCTTTTGATGGCCCACCTTTGGCATTTCAGGGCCCACTAGTTTTAATGGACTGCGGAGAAGTTCTGGGCCTTTTAGAAGTTTTGACTATGTTCGCCCATCTTGGCATGTAATGATGATGACTTATCTGTTTCAAATTCTCTCTTCGGATTTTTTTTAAAAATTTTTTTTTATGTTGTTGAGAAGGGATCGGATTTGTTTATTTGATTTGTAATTTGCACACTATAAATGGGAATATATGATTGTTTACAAACAAGACGAAAACTGTGGAATGAAAAAAAAATCCATGAGAGAAGAAGATCAATCTCAATATGCACGAACGGATGATGATGGCGTGGGCGATGACGACGACTTGGAATCGCGTTCACTCCTGCCGCATTCTTTCCCTGTCCTCGACGCAAAAGCAGCCACGAACTTGTCATTCCAGCGCACACCGACCGACGACGACGAGGAAGTCGCCGCCGTTGGCTTCTTGCAAGCATGGTCCGCCGGAAACCCGTGCTTGAGGCACACCTTCACGTGGCAACTCTTGCAGGTGCTGGCGTTGGAGAACGTGAGTATCTCCTTGCACCGGCGAACAGGGCAGGTGGGTTTCTCCTTCTTCTTGGGGTCGCAATTTCCAGACTTGTGGTGCTTCTCCAACAATAATTTCTGGCTTTCTTCGCCGCCGTGGCCGGTGGTTTCTATGGAGGTGGAGCAGATTTCGCATACCACCACCTTGCGGCTGTTGTGGTCCGATTCGGGGCAATCATGGGACTTGTAAGTTCGATGCTCAAGGCAAAACACCTGCGTATTTGTATTTGTATTTGTATTTGTCAACAAACAAATTAGTCAACGGAAAAACGCTCGATTTTGAAATGAATCCAATTGGATAACATGAACCAATGATTGATACCTTTTGGCAACCGGCGCATTGAAAAGGGAGGAAATCGAGTTGGTAGCAATCAGAATGGTTGCAATGTCGTCCCAAGTCCGAGAAAGCTTCTGTTCCTCCTGTCATCTTGTTGATATTTGATCAAAACTCTTCAACCCTTCGATCTTCAATTGGAAACTTGCAGCAAAAGAAATTTCAATTTTTCAATGTTCGAATTCTGAGACGAAAAGCGTGCGTAAATGAGGAGGCCTGGTCTCTATTGGATTTATAAGGAGGGGAAGGTCGGTTTCTGGGGTTGGCTTGGAGGAAAAGTTTTTATGTTTTTTTCCAGATGCTTCTTCGTTCTAGTCTGTACGCGTCTTCACACACGCTGACACGGAAGGGGCCCCACCAAATCAGATAATTCCCTCCAAAAATAGGAGATAGGCCGCGGATACTATGCAAGGATTATGCAAAGATAACAATTAGCTTGTGTGTGGATTTGATGTGGTTTCCCTACTTTCAATGAGGAGATGCAAGCACAACTTTCAATCTAGTCTCACAATCTAGTGTCATTTCTCCTTACCATGATTCTTTGATGTCATAAAAGATGAATACTAGTAAGCATGTTAAGCATCGCTTCAAATGTCAAGGGCAATCAGTGTTCAAAAAAACGCTAGGCGAAACTCGGACGGTCACCCACCTTATAGCGCCCAGAGCGCTTAGGCACTGCCTAGGTGGTTTTAACTTTCTAAAAAGAATATATATTTACAATATAATTTATAACCTCTTTCTCTAGCTTGTTTAATGAAACCATAATATAATATTAATAATAATATATAATTCAAAAACCAAATTATCAATAAATTCACCACAATAAAATATTCTATTAACATCTCTACAATAACCACAATCACATACTCAAAAACTTTGTAAGTTCTCTTTTGCGCACATTTCATCTTCCTCATCCAATACAATACTATATTACCACGCATCGACGCATTGACAAAATATTCCAAGTTCAAAATTTCCGTTTTAGTTTAGGGCATAATGCCAATTCTCTAGCTTATTTAGCCCACTAGATGAAACAAGTACTTGTCAAACAAAGACAGATTAGCACAGCAATGGTGCGGAGAATCCAATTCCCTCCTCCACAAACTTGCGAAGACCCCACAAAAAAGTCCCCCTTTTTCTTTCTCTCTTCGAAATTCAACAAAGAAGGATGAGATACTGAAAGAAGAGGTGAACACGCGTATATACTAATGGGTCTTTTCCTCTCATAATGTATCGATATCATTGTGTTGGACACGTAATACAAAGAAAAGTTGATATAGTACATTACGAGGGTCTAGCAAAACAAAAGATCAAACATGAAGGACGGAGTAAAGGTAAAAATAATGCACTTTAACATGCAGAGCTGACCTCCTTATCCTAACTTCTGGATTTCACAAGGCAAGGCCATGCACTATTACAAGCAAAAACAAAAAGTCTCATGCCAATTCGTAAAGGTAGAAGACACTCTTTGATAAAAGGCTAACTGCGTGTGATATATCAAAAGAGGATGAACGAAGCAAAATTCTTCATGTCCAACATACAATATATATTAGATTTAGCTGCTACCAAGATCCTTCCAGATGCTGTAATTAGATGTTAATCAAAAGATTAGAATTTGCTGTGTGAAAGGGAGTCCTACGTAAAGCAGACAATCGTACATGCTTATTGGGTGCCAGCGGCAACCACAGCCCCAAATCTTCACTTTATTAATGTAACCCTTTTCAGGTTGTGGTGTTGTATAAGAAAAAAGCTCATTCACCATGCCTCACGTGAAAAGTGCAAGTAACTTATCATTTCAACCAAAACAAAAAAGAACATTTTCTGTGAAGATGGTAATAGCATTTCCTATGTATTCACCAGAAAAAACTATTTTGGAAGCGAACATTGATAGATACGTTTCGAAAATCTGCAAATGGAGATATTAAAACCTGATTAATATGAACAACAACAACAACCAAATCATTGCTTTGATCTCCTCATGCAAATATGAAAGCTGTGTTGAACCAAACAAAAATCGAAAGACTACCACTCTTGACTTACAGATACAGGTTTCAAAATAGACCGAAAATCTTCAAATTAAGCATTAGGTTAAGATCCGCCAAAAAAACAAAAGAACAAAAATAGGACTAGATTATGTCAAGGTGGGACATATGTTGAGTACAAAAAAGGAATCAATCACTTTGGTAAAGAAAGGGATGTATTATCCAGCCTAGAACACTGATAAAGTACGTATATTTCAATGGCTACAGATACTTAACAATGAAGTATATACAATTAATGATGAAATGGGTGCTGTTCTTGGTGACTTTGCTGTATGTCACTTTGCAAAGTAGTCACAGACGCACAAACATATGGTACACAAATATTAGTTTTGAAGAAAAAGTGAGAGGTCATGACCCCAAAAAAAGAAGAAGAAAAAGAGGTTTGGGCACCTTTTCTTTAAACTTTCAGTGGTGGGATCAATCGGATGGAGCAGCATCTATTTTGTCTCCAAAAACTTGAGCAATGAGAAGTTTGATCTGAGAGATGGACGGTCCGGAAAATTCCACATCAACTCATCCCAATAGCTTCTGTTTAGTCACGGATTGACATCTGTTTAGAACCTGAAAATAGGGCCACACTGTAACAACAGATTACTGATTACTCATAGAATAGAAGCATTGCCACAACATTGAGCTAATGAGTGATTTTGGTTTTACACTGTCCTCTCCGCTGCTTTTCAATAGATATTAGAGAAAAGGCGAAACAAAAGAGAAAGATTGGCGGCTGGCCCATTGATTCGACCTAAAGAAGGAAAGTACTCCCGCTTTCGGGATTTCCAAGGAGGAATTAAAAGTGATGAGTGGAAAATCGAATTGGCTTGTGACAGGCTAGGCTTGTTACTACATCAAAGAATAAACGTCCTGTATATTCTCCAAGGTCTTTTTCTCTAGTGAAGTGTAATTAGTCAACTGTTTTGACTGGTATAGATTGACTGGCATCATTGTGTTGACATACTAATGCAGGCATGCCTAATTTTCTATCAGTGCATGCAATGAATACAATATCCAATTAAACTAGTCCCACTAAACACTAATTAAACACTAAAGCTTCTTACTTTACAAGTAAATCATACCAAAAAAAATAAAAATATACTGTAAAAACAAAGACAAATGGGTTCCACAAGTTTGAGTTGGTGTGCGGAATTCATATAAAATGGTGTCCAAATTATAGTTCTTTGCAAAAAAAAAAAAAAAAAGGGCAAAAATTACTTGGGTAAATACCTGAGAGTTTGAGCACAAGAGTGAAGCTGAGCAGTTGAGTTATTATAGGTCGCATTCCCGAAAGCAGTGGAATCTGAATCCCATTCCCAGTAGGTCATCTTCTCAATTCTTTTCTCTTCTCTTCTGTTCAGACCTGGTCTTCAGCCCACTTTTCCACAATCTTAGCAACCTCCATATCTCCACAAAATCCGCTTCTTATTATCAAGACCAAGGTTAAGGAATTACCATGGGGTTTAAGCAATCATACTTACCGTTGAGGTTCAGGGACTGTTTGATTCAAATCCAAAATTGAACAACAATTTGGCCATGGAGTTTCAAGAGGCTATGATGAAGCTGATGGTCCACAAGCCCAAGGGAACCCAATGGGCTTTCGAAGCCCTTGACAGAGAAACCCCGACCACCGGCCGCCGCAAATGGAAGCTCTTCCACCGGTCGTCGTCGGCGATTCCGTCAAAAACTCCTAATCCCGAACCGCCGCCGAAAGAATTCATCTGCCCAATCTCCGGCGCTCTGATGGCGGACCCGGTCATCGTCTCCTCCGGCCACACCTTCGAGCGCGCCTGCGTCCACGTCTGCAAAGCCCTCAACTTCACGCCCACTCTCGTAGACTCGCCCGCACCTGATTTCTCCTCCATCATCCCCAACCTCGCCCTCAAGTCCGCCATTCTCAGCTGGTGCAGCAAGTCCTCCACCGCCCCGCCGAAACCCGTCGATTTCGCCGCCGCCGAGAAGCTCGTCCGTTCGTCCATGGCGTCAGCAATTTCAGAGAGGGAAAAGTCGTTGATCGACGGCGTTAACGAAACCCCGACGATCAATTTCAACCACGCCGCCACCGAGTTGACTCGCCGCTCGACTCACTTCCACTCGAGCTCCGACGAATCGGTAGCCACTTTGCCGCCGCTACCTTTCTCGACTCAGCCGAGCTGCTATTCTTCGCCGTCGTCTTCGTCATCGGAAATCGAAGCCCCAAACACTTACTCCGCCGCCGAAGATAGCGAAATCGTCGCCAAGCTCAGAAGCGCGCACGTGTCCGAAGTCGAGGACGCTCTAACCTCGCTGCGGGAGATCACACGGACAAGAGAAGACGCCCGAGCCCACCTCTGTACCTCACGATTGCTCTCCGCCCTACGACCGCTGATCGCGTCCAGGTACACCGCCGTCCAGGTGAACTCCGTCGCGACGGTGGTCAATTTGTCACTGGAGAAGTCAAACAAGATCAAGATCGTGCGGTCAGGAGTCCTGCCGCCGTTGATCGACGTCCTGAAGGCCGGGTCGCCTGAGGCGCAGGAGCACGCCTCCGGTGCGCTCTTCAGCTTGGCGCTCGACGACGACTGCAAGACGGCGATCGGCGTTTTGGGCGCTCTGCCGCCGTTGCTCCACTTGCTCCGCTCCGCGAGCGAGCGGACTCGGCACGACTCGGCGCTCGCTTTGTATCATCTCTCGCTAGTTCAGAGTAACCGGTCCAAGTTAGTTAAACTCGGGTCGGTTCAGATTCTTTTAAAAATGGTGAAGTCGGGTCATATGACGGGTCGGGTGCTGCTTGTATTGTGTAATTTAAGTTCGTGTGCGGACGGGCGGGCCGCGATGTTGGATTCGGGTGGGGTGGGGTGTTTGGTTGGTGTATTGAGAATCAATGAGTTTGACTCGGCGGCGACTCAGGAGAGTTGTGTGGCCACATTGTACGGACTGAGTCACGGCGGTTTGAGGTTTAAGGGGTTGGCGAAAGTGGCGGGGGCGGGGGAAGTGCTACGGGAGGTGGAGAAGCGGGGGAGCCGACGGGCAAAGGAGAAGGCGAGGAGGATGCTGGAGATGATGAGGGGGAAGGAGAAGGAGGAGGAGGATGAAGTGGATTGGGAGGAGTTGCTTGACTCGGGGTTTGGGAGCCGAACTCGGTGTCAAGTCGGTGGCGGGTTGGGCGGGTCTAGTGCCAACTCGTCCGAGTTTTGAGTACATAAATGTGAAGGTGTTTTTAGGTAACATTTCTCACCATCTTGAATTTTTGAGTGCTCTAATTTGGTGTTTGTGTTTCCAATTTGTATCATACCACCTTAACACTAAGAAGTTGCATTGCATTTCCAAAAGAAGATTGTGTAGTTAGCAACAATGTTCAAAGTTTGGAATGAGGAACTAGATTAAACATTTTCCCGGTTGCTGTAAATTTGTATTATTGTTGAGCAAGTTTTATGGAATTGGTTTTGTGATCTAGTGTAACGCTTGAATTCGATCACTTCTTTCACCTAAGTTTATGAAAAGAGCTTTGTAGAGGTACCTTGACACAATGTGAGTGGTTTGTTTGCATTACTTGTTTTTAGCACAATGAGTAGTGAACTTTCATTAACAAAAGAGTGAATTCTATTTGGGCTTACGCACGTCAAGTTAATGCATGGTTTGATCCGCTAAGATGGAAAATATTGTGGGGGAGTTTTAAAATCCAAGAGCAAGAACCTACCCATCTTAATCTCTAGTCCATCACCCAGTCTCACATCTTCTCAATACAAGTAATCCTTAACTGCCATTCCATTCCATGCTAGGTTTGGGTGCAGCATTGAGAGCCAATAGATTCGACAACAGTAATGGAAACAATGTTACATATTGTATGCATGCTAGAACTAAAAGTCTTCAGCTTTCTTGAGCTGAATTGCATCAAACAAGAAATAATGCATTGGTTTATTACAGTTTTAAATCTAGGATTTTCTTGCTAACAACAAGATTGATAGTTAAATATGTTTTGAATATGTGCCCAAACCCAAAGTATTCAAGATCTATGTTAAAATGTATACCTAATTACAGAAAATAAAATCATTGAAACCCAACCAATTATACGTTGCATTTCAGAAAAGTTGAAATGTTAATGAACCATCTGAAAGAGAACAATAATGGGATAATGGGAGGGCAATTTTAAGTGACATAATAATATTCAATAATCCAAAGGCACATGACTGAATGTCAGATGTTGCTGGTTTGACTGTTTCCTTCTCTGGACATGAGAAGAAGCTGTTTTAGCACATAAATTATGAAAAGCACATGCATAATTGCATATGGGCTGAAAGCACCTCAATAATACCCATTTCTCTATCGTTTAGTCTTATCAAGGCTTCAAACAAAGTCTCGAGAAAGACATGAACAAGGGACAGAATTCAACCCAAACTTGAAACAAGTTCCTTGTTTAATTTGTTGATTAGTAGAGTTATAATCCCCCTAATCGTAATTGTATTGAACCAATGCCTTCGGGTTTCCGCAAACACAGTCTCCTAAAACAATCTACAATTAACAAACCACTAATCTTCAATAAACAAACACTTCCCCATTAATGAACTTAACTAAACCACACAATTTCCCACACCCAAACACCGACTACAATTCGAGGAGCCATGAAGACCAAAACACCCAGGAACAATGGAGAAAATTGAACAGAACTATAATCTTATTATCACGCAACAAAACATAACAAGTCTGCGTTAGCATTTCTCATATCAAAAAACAGTTCAACTAAATGAGCAAAATGTATGTATATTAAGTTCAATAAATATCGCCTCAATACAAAATTAAAACATGTATACACCACGCATGCTTAGGCAATGCACTTAAACAAGCACAAAAAAAAACAAACAAAATCAAAACAAGTCCCATTTTCCTTTTTCTCTCCTTTTTAATCATTTCAAGTAAATATGAAGCGGAAAATTACTCCTAATTAAACTCATCGCATCTGTGCCTAATCTCGCCTCCCAGGCCGGTCTTAACTCCGTAGACGCTCAGCTTCTCCATCGCCCTCGCAAACGCCGTGAAAAAACTTTCCTGATCTTTCGCGTAGAGCTCAACAAACGGCCGCGTCCGGTCGTCGTTAAACAGCGCGTGGTCCGATTTCAAAACCCCCAAACCTTTCGGCAGATTCTGGTAATACGCATTGTCGAATTTGTTAGGCGTCATGACGTCATTGAAAACTGAAAGTGTCGGGTTCTTGTTGAAATCCGCGCATGCCCGCTGCAACCCGGATGCGAATCTCGGGTTGTACTGCGGGTCGGACTGCTGACCCGACTTGGAATAGTTGTAGATCCCGGCGCTGATTTCGCTGCAGTGGGAGAATCCGATGGTGTGGGCCCCGGTGAGGGCGACCATTTCCTGGACGGAGAACCCGCGGGACCCGAAGACCCGGATGAGCTCCGAGACGGGCATGGTGGGTCGGGGGAGGGTGCCTTCTACGGCGGCGGCTTTGGAGACGCGGCCGTCGAGGCGGCCAAGGGCGACGGAGTAGTAGGGGCCGCCCATCATGGTGACGAGGTCGCGGGTGGCGACGGCGAGGATGTCGGCGCAGGAGACGGTGGCGGGGCAGGCGAGCTCGAGGGCGGTCTTGGCGCGGACTACGACGTCGAAGGCGTCGCCGGGGAGGGAGAGGTTGATGTCGGCGTCGCGCTCGGCGGAGTTGAAGGGGGTGGAGGAGACGAGGATGGAGGCGTCGCAGCCGTTGTGGAGGCAGTCGTGGAAGAAGAGGCGGAGGGTGGCGGCGGCGGTGGTGGGGCTCGTGATCTGCTTGTTGGTCACGGTGTCCTGAACGATTTGGGAGAACCGAGGGCACGATTTCCGGTAGTAGTTGGCGTCGAGGCGGGACTCGGCGGCGGGGACGGCGGAGAGAGCTAGTAGAGATGAGAAGAACAAGGCAATGAGGAGCACCGCCGCCATGGCTGCCGCCGGTGGTGGTGGTTCTTGAGCTGATTTAGTTCAAAGAGATTGAAAATGAGCTTACAGTGGAGAGAGTGTGGTGTGTTTGTAAAGATGACGGGAGGGTTTTACGGGAGACAGTGAGGAAGGGGGGCACGCGGCATCCTATGGACCGTCAATCACGGGATGGATGCTTACGGGGAAGGGTGTGTGGGTCCACTTGACTTCGGGTATCGATACTTTCAGTTGACGAAAATGCCCTTTTGCTTCATCGGTTCTTCAGTAAACGATGCGAAAAAGAACATCCGAGGGGGAACGTGAAAGCCCAGCCCTAAAAATGGACTTCTTTCTTTAGGCAGTGTCAATTTATTTTGAGTTAGATGCGCGGTATCATTAATTATTTAATTATTTAAATTGTATAATCAAGATCCATTAATTATAATCGTAAAAGGCTACGTTGTTATTATTGTTGTTGTATAGTCGTTTTAAATTATTTTTCAAAGATTGTCTTATTCTTAGGCCTTCCACAGTAAGTCGAAAAATTTGATATTCAAATTTATTTTTGAACATCACTCTTTTACAGTAGGTCGAAAAATATAATGTTCAAACTTATGAGCTCTATTTGTGATGTCCATTTTTGAACATTATGAGTGTGATGTTCAAATCCATAAGTTCTACTGTAAAAAAATTATTATGGACATCAAACTCAGAGCGCCTGAATTCCATTTATAGACATTAAACTCACTTGAACAACTGTGAAAGGCCAAAGTATCAATATTATGGAGATCTTATAGTTGTGTACATACGGTTGTAAAAAGTCGAGGTGATTATGAAAAGGAATGTTTTGATTGCATTACTTGTACAATGAAGATCTGTTAATCGCTAATGTGAGTGATCAATGTACGGTTCTGGTTAGCTGACACAGTAGGCAGACAGTTTTGTGAGCTATTATTGTCCAAGAAACAGTATTTTTCATTTTGGTGTGGAATGTATTAAATTGCCATTAATTGAGGTGAGTTTAATTAGGTTGGCTACTGGGAAGAAATGGGCGAACGGTGTATTTGGCGCGTATGTCGTCCATCACATGATCGATCATGCATCGTTAAAGCTATACATACAGTCACTAGATCTTTTCATCTCTGTCATCATCAACGTTCAACATCAAAATGGCTGTTTTGAATGGGCCCCCAACTACCCATTTCCAACCCCATGCTGTTTTCCAGTTCTAAAATCATAAAAAGCGGTGACGCGGGGCCGATTTATGTGCTCAACGTAGTCAAAAGTCTACAGCTTGATGTGTAAGATGGAAAAAGTCAGGGCATTTCTATGTTATGAATTGAGTTACTATAAAGTTGTAGTCGTTAAATTGACGTGTTCGTTTATTTATAATAAGTTTAATTTGCTCAGTCAAATTTTATAGCGGAGGGCCAGAAGCATAGAAGATTTGGTGACTTTTGAGTTTGCTTGTACAGATGAGAAGCATGTGCATGATGGTCCCATATAAGCTGGGTTTATTCCCATATGTTTAGTCTATTTTCCTAATTTTGGGTACCTTACTGAAGACAACGTGTCCTATTTAGCTCCAAAAACGTGCACACAAGTCACAACTTACAGCTACATCTTAATTTTCAATTCAGAAATCAAACAAAACTACAGATAGAAGTCTAAATTGCAAGTATAATTGAAGCACTGAAGCAAAACCAGTCACTCCCTACATGGAATTTACAATCCTTTGATAAGGCATAGAACCTGAATACGTTTTTTTCCACCATGAGCATGAAGCTGACTTAATCCTCAGATTAGAAGCTGGTTACCCAATTGCAAGTACAATTGCAGAGCCTTACCTAATTTCAAGTACAATTGCAGAGCCTTGACTCACACTCCACCAGCAGCAACCTGCGTTGATAAGGCTGAAGCCAGCTACCAACACAATGTTTATATATCGGATCGGACCGCGAAATCAATGTAGAGATGCCACTGAAAGACTAATGGGAAAGGGGAAAAATCGTCAACAAGACACAAACTGAAATATGACATGTTTTTGCATACAACTTGTTCATTCAATTTTAGATCAGGCAACCAACTGCACCCCCTTCTTATACTCGCTGTGACGCTTCATGATATCAGTGAGTTTCGAGGAGTATGAACTTTGCTCAATAATTACCTTATATTTTTTCCACCATGTCATAAAGCTGCTTTCATTCAGGAAAATCTCAGGGGACACTGCAAAGTTCTTGAGGGCGTCCAACACATAACCCTCAAACTCTATCAGCTTTTTCCTGGCATCTTGAGTAATTGTTGGTTCATTGCACAAGATAAGAGCCTCCTCAACATGTGCCCAGAAACAAGAATCATCAGTGAGACAAAAAAGGACACTCTTTGCTTTGTCCACTACTTTCTTCTTTCCCTCCGCTTCCTTCCTTTTCTCCTCTTCGTGGCACCATTTCTCCAACAGAATGAAATGTTTAGGCCTTCCCTGAGTTATGTAATTTTTCCCACCATTCTTGTAGTAATCCGCAATGTGAAGTGGTTCCATCATCCTTCTGTAAGTTGTACCTCCCCAAAGCGAACTAGTCCTTAAGGAGGCTCCCTCTTCCTGGGGCTTGTTCTCTGCTTCCGCAACTACATCCTCCCAGTAATTGGAAAGCCATCTCTTCAACCCTACAACAGTCATGTCGCTTGTTGTTTCCTGTTTTTTGTACCTATCATAGTATACAATGTTCTTGGCTTTGGACTCCTTCTTGTACCACTCCAGATTGGCCATTTTTGTCTTTGAGTCATTCAATTTCTTGGAGGCATTAAAAACCTTTGTCTTTTGAGACGTTGATTCATGCTTCTCCATCTTCTCTATGAAACCTTTGTCGATATCCATCTTTTCCACAAACGACTAGTATCAGCAGGGAAAATGGCTAAAATGTTGCAAGTAATGCATGTGAAATATGATGAAGAAACAATATGAAAATCAAAACTTTGCTACCTGTCCAAAAATTGCTGCCAGTTGTGTCGTAATGCTAGCTTGAAGGGGATCTGCATCGCTTGAAACTAAATCAGAGGCATGTTTACATAAAGCCTTAAGCTTGAGATCTTTTAAGATTTGTCCATAATCAACTTGATTTGAAGAACTCTGAGAGTTGGTTGCCTTTTCCACCAACATCCAAATGGAATGTGGGTTGTCAAAGCAAGCACAACCTGAGGCAGAGCATAATAGGAGTGTTCCAAAAGGCTTGTAAACACTACTTGTGGATAGAAACATTTTAAGTGCAGGATCTTGGATAGAGACAACATTCAAGAAGCAAGAAGTCCATGTTGAGAATTCTAAAACACATTTCCTGAGGTGTACATCTCCAACAAAGGGTGAACCAAAAGTAATGCAAAGGGGGCGTTTGGTCTTTGATAAGTCAAGGCTTTCTAGTAGCCATAAAGTGAAGAGCGTAGCCACACAGCCTCCCATAGAGTGTCCAGTGATAAGTATCAGTGAAGTGGACTTGCTAGTCTGCAGATCGTCCACTAGCTGAAATGTTGTAAAGATTATTTTCTCAAATTTGAAATCTTCACGATTGATAGAAAAGTGTCATAGATTGAAGATAGTTAGTGAGAAACAAATGTAAAAATTTACTTATATCATCAGCATCTTGCTACCAATCTCAACCTTTGCGAAATGCTTGCAGTGTTATGACTTTTGATACAGTTACACTTTGCTAGACTAGACCTTTAATTTCTTCAAATTACACAAGTCATGCATATAAAAGCAAGAAAAATACGTTTAACATACACACCTTTTTTTTCAGCTGCAACAGCTCATCAAACCGGGAGGAAAAGAGTGCGATCACTTCTTCACTAATCAAAAAAGACGGATTGCTTTTGTTGCACAAGAATTCAAAGTGATCAAATTTTTTGTCCTTCAGAGCTAACGACGAAACCAAGCCGCCTGGTCCTTGAAGAGAAATGGGTGCAGTGAAAGTTATGACAGCACAATTTGATTGCTTGGTTTCATTGTACAACAATGCTTCTGCAATTTCATTAAGCTCCCTGTCTTTTTTAATCCGAATCGCTTCCCACGCCCGGTGTATGGGCTCACAGGTCACCAACACACTTGCCCGTTCTAGGCCTTCGCTAAATCTGTGTCAACAACAACAAAAGATCAAAACAAAGCACAGAAGGTTATATGGTAAATCAAGAGACCAAATACCAATAAGAGCAATGAACAAGAAGGTTGAGCTTCACGTACTGGTTGGTCATCTTCTACTTGCACTTAGCTTTCTTTGATCTGCTTAGAAGCTGAGGTCAATGAGAGCCAATGTTCGATGACTTCCTTTTATAAAGATGAAATGAAGGAGTGACCCACTGGGAAAGTTCCCGCAAGTCTACCAAGTCTTCGTCTTCATTTTCCTCCATAAGTTTACTCATTTCAAGGCTGCTGTCTTTTTCTGTACGTCAATTCATGAAAATTCAGGGTCATTGTACTTTATGCTCTCAAATTGCTGATTAGCGCCATGGCCAGGCCAGTAACCAAGCTTTTCTTCGAAATTTATCGACCGGCCATGTGACAGCCAACACTCTCATTTGAAAACACTGCGGCTAGGGAAACTAGCCCCGCAGAATGCAGATTGAAAGTGATCAATGATCTTTGCATAGGAGGATAACAGGTAAAACTGTCTCAAGTTATCAACTAACATTTCAAGCGAAAATGTGCAAAAGCCTCAATAAACTTGCAGAATGTTGGAAGAATAAATTGAATCGTATTTTCTCATCAGTCCACAATCAAGGATAAATTGTAGAGGAAGAAACGGAAAAATGTGAAGAAAATATTGAAAGCTAAATTGTGAATATAAACACATACAACTCTTTGCTTCTTCTTTCTAAAAGGGGGAACAAATTACAAACATCTGAAATGTGCCTAATGGCACCAAGAAGGCATGCAAAACAGCTAGTATATCTATCCTTGTGAAGATGAGCAATATACAGTTATGTGAATATCCTCCGACAAGGAATTTACAAGTGGTAACAAACGTAAATTGGGAGCAAACATTACAATCATCAGAAGCCACAAATAGACTATATTAGGAAGGGGAACTTGCAGCGAGAACCTACGAATTTCAAAATGCCTTATCTGATTGGCAGAAACTTATTCATTGGATTACAGATCAAGCAACCAACTGGACTCCATTCTCATAATCACGATAAAAGTGATTCCTCATGATCTCAGTGAGTTGAGAGGAATACTTTTTTCCTTTAATTTCATCATACTGTTTCCACCATTTCATAAAGCTGCTCTGCTTCAAGAAGATATCAGGGGATACTGCAAAGTTCTTGAGGGCATCCAACACATAATCTTCAAACTCTATCAACTTTTGCTCGGATGCTTCGGTCATTTGCTGATTGCATAAGATTATAGCATCCTCAACACGCGCCCAAAAGCAAGAATCATCAGTGAGACTAGAACAGACATTCTTTGCTTTGTTCACTACTTTCTCCTTTCCCTTCGCTTTCTTCTTTTCCTCCTCATCGTTGAACCATTGCTCCAACCGTTTGAAATGTCCAGGCCTTTCACTTATGTAATCTTTCCCACCATTGTCCTTGTAATGCTCTGCAATGTGAAGTGGTTCCATCATCCTTCTGTAAGTATTACCTCCAAAAAGAGATCGAGTCCTTAAGGGCGCACTTTCTTTCTCGGGCTTACTCTCCACTTCTGCAATCGTGTCCTCCCAATAGTTCGAGAGCTTCTTCTTATACTCTTCGACATTGATGTCACTCGTATACCGCTTGTTTTTGTACCTGTCATAATATCCAATACCCATGCCTTTGGACTCCTTCTTGTACCACTCCATGAAGGTCATATACTTTTTAATGGCATTCAATTTCTTGGAGGAATTAGAAAATTTCGCCTTCTGGATTGCTAATACATGTGTTTCCATCTTTTTCACAAGAGCATCGAACTTTATGTTGGGTTGTTGTTGTTGCAGTGACTATTGCAAATACAAATATGTATATGGTTAGAAGAAAGAAACTAACAGCAGAGAATATGCTAACTAGTGCAATAATGTATGTATTGCAGACTAGTAGGATGGAAAAACATGCCGAAATCAAATGTTTGTATTGAAACTTCGGTACCTGTGATTGGAGAACTCCAAATATTGCTGCCAGTTGCGTTTTAATGCCAACTTTAAGTGGAACTCTGTCCCCTTCACCCAACTCAAAGACATGTTTAGAAAGTGCCTTAAGCTTGAGATCTTTCAAAAGTTGTCCATAATCGAAAAACTGAATAGCACTCGGAGAAGTGGTTTCCATCAACAGCTGAAAAATGGTATCTGGGTCCTCAAAGCAAGTACAACCCGAATCAGAGCACAGGAGGAATGTTCCAAAAGGTTTATAATCACTAGCTTGAGAAACGGTTCCAGGAACAGTTTGGACTAGAAAGACTTTAGGCACAGGATCATGGATAGAGACTACATTCAAGAAGCAAGAATTCCATGTTGAGGATTGTAACACGCATTGTTGGAGCTTTTCGTCGCCTACAAGGGGTGAACCGAAAGTAATGCAAAGTGGGCGCTTGGCTTTCGATAAGTCGAGGATTTCTAGCAACCATAAGGTGAAGAGTGTAGCTACACAGCCTCCAAAAGAGTGTCCAGTGATAAGAATTAATGAGGTGGAGTTGCTGTTCTCTACCAGCTGAAAACATTGCATACAAAGCTATTTAATTACTGAATTGCACGACAGTTTATAACCAATTCAAAGCATCCTTAAACTACACGAGAGAATCAAAGTCCTGACCTTGGTTCTTAGCCGCTCGAGCTCGGTACGATGCAAGGCAAAGAGCTTGATTGCCACTTCATTGATAGAAGAACTCCCTTTCTTTTTGCTGCATAAGAACTCAAATTCCGGGAGAGTTGATGACGAAATCATTGCATGTTGTCCATGAACAGGCAGGGGACCTGAAGCAAGAAAAGATAGGATGGTACAATCTGATTGCTTGGTTTCATGAATACTCAAGGCCATTTCCGCACCCGAGTTCGGGGCAGTAGGCAGTTTCTGATACTGGATTGCATCCCAGGACTGGCGCAGGGGATCAGAGGTCACCAGTAAACTTGCCAACTCCATTCCTGCATTGCTGATTCTACAGTAATAGCAAAAAAAAAAAAAAAAGAGAGAGAACAGGCAAACCAAAACGAAGTAAATTAACAAGAATACAGAAACTAGCAAAAACCAGTGAAAAGAACTTCAAAGAAAGAAGATGAAGATTGAAGTTTACTTACTGGTTGTTCATCTTCAAGCTTTCTTTCCAATCTGCTCTTTTTTTTTGTCAACTTCTTTCCAGTCAATATTCTGAAAACTAAAAAGCTTCCTGTTTAACAATATTTTGAACTCAACGTTATTGCACCAATTAAAAAAATCAAATGACCCCGCGCGGAAACTTCCGCAAGCTTACTGATTCAAGGTCTTCGTTTTCGTCAATGTCGTTGTCCTGAAGTTTTCGTGAAATGTTCTGCATAACATCACTACTCGTCATTTCCCTCCAGAAATAAAGAAATGATTCCTTTTTTCTTTTTCTTTTTTGCTCTGCGTCTAGCGTCCAAAATACGCATTTTCTTTTTGTCGTTTTCAGATTGCTTGGAATAAGAGCATCTCCAATGGAGATATCAAATTTATGACATTATTTTTCAATTGATTGTTGACATGGCAATTTAACATTTTTCTTTAGTCTTTGGTCCAACCGGTATGCCAAATAGGTATAATATTTTATTACTTCTTGTTGTATTGAATTTGAAGAGAGAAGAACAAAATGAGTAAAAAAGTATAATAAAAATACAATTGTTGTGGGCCCTTCCCCATTAAATACAAGAAATGGCGTTTCTTGCTTGCTGTCATTTTTGGCGTCATACGCACCACGTAAGACAGTGCAGCCATTCCACATAGGATTTTGGCTCTTCGGCTGGGGCTCTCCAGACGCCTTTTCTTACCGTTGCAGCTCCACCTGTTATTTTGAAGGCTCCATTGGAGATGCTCTAAGCTCACCAATTAGCTATGAAAACTTGTCGGTCGAAAGTGAGAAGACAACATTGATTCTATTTTAATGCGGCGAAAAGAGTTTATATTTCTATTTTCTGTTAAACTAGAACTTGCTAAGCCAAAATATAATTAATTAATTACATATAGATCAATGATCTGCAAGTAGGAGGATTGGTAAAACTGTACCAACTAATCAAAGCATATGTGAGAAGTGTTCCAAAATTTTAGTCTTGACTTTTACAAATCTTTGGGGAACGCTGGAAATGGAAAATCCCCTTTGCTCTGAATCTCTATCTACAAGCAATCAGCAATGGAAGGAAAAAAGGCAAAACTGTGGTAGAAAGGGAAGCTGATCATGGAACCGTGAGAGCTGCCGTTAGAACATTCAAGCTCATCTTTCCTGAAAGCTAGCGAGATAGTTTGATGCCCAATATCCCCAGTTGACATGACCTACATTGTTTTCCGAGAGGAGCGTTCCACTGAACCAATGTCGATATCTTTTGTGTATATATTCGTGAGGGCGAAAAGAAGCAGCACAAAGACAACTTGAGCACTCATGATTCCGAAATGGCTGATGCTGTTACCAATTTCCATCCAACTTCCAGTATTCCGGACCTGATAACAATCCAAATGGTCAGTAGCATTGATCAAATGGCGCATGCTATCATCAAGTGTTCATCCCTGTGCTATATGTAAAAACTGTAGACCAATGGGAAAAAGATATCTAAGAATGTATCTTACCAGGAAGAAGAAATGCATAGTCATTACGTCCGAAAACAATATAACAAGAAAGTAGCATCCCAGCCGCGGAAGTCTGTTTAGCTTTGTTATTGCACTAAATACACATCTGCGAGCCAGCCAAACACAAATTATATGAGAATCACAAGCCTTTATTAATACACCAATGTAGTGTCGGAAACACATAGTACTTACATCACAAGCAGGAAGGGAATAAGTAACTTGAAGATAAGTAAGGCTGCCATCAGAAACGGCTGCAACGGAAAGCAAATAATATCATCTAAGTAGCATTGTAGCAGATTGTGGCCAGTAATCTGATAAAGGTCTTAGGGTAGTTCAATGTTCACTTACACTGAAGACAGTAATGAACCGATAGACTGATGAAATCTCGAAACTTGCAATACTTGCAAAGTTTCCCGTTCCAAAGAAGGCAACATTAAATAAAACCATCTGACACCACAAAAGCGAATAGAGTATACATATAAGTATCTTGAACAGTTAAATTATTAGAAATACTGAGGAATGCAAATCACTAAGTTTTTGGAACAACCAGAAATTTCTGCCAAAATATTTAGGTGAGTATAATGGACTTTGATACGGCCCTTTAGTTAAAATCTTGATAACCATCAGAAAACCCTAAACCCCATCTCAATTCATATTCTCAATGTTTAGAAGGTCTTCATACCACACTCTTAAGAGAATGAACTATTTAATATTGACAGCTGACCTGACTTGAACATCATATTTGGACATAATACAACATATCAGACACTAATAATACAGGTGAGAGTGTTTTCCCTTGGAAGCACAGTTGCAAAAAGTTTAAAATAGTTATAGAAAGAAAGGAATCATATTATAGAAAAGGGAAGATAGCACTTACAAAGATCAAAGGAATTCTCACATCAGACAGCTGCAAGTATCTACCATCAAGTATGGCATTATCCTCCATATTGCTGAAGGGACTTGACAATCTTTTCACCTTACTCGAGTAAATAAGTGTGTTTTCAACTAATATCCAAGCCATGAGTACAAGAGAGAGAGCACCATAGAAGACAGCTTCATAACTACACAAATTTTTAAGAAAGAACAAAAAAGATGAACAATTTCATGCAAAGGAGTTGCATATTCATAAAGCAGTTAAATAGAGATAAGCATGATAGTTAGCATAAAATAAACTTTACCCAATAGATAGTAGAAGGAATGTTGGGGCAAAACCAAGAAATATGGAAGAAAGCCTGGACAAAAGACCACTTGCTGAAAACAATGGAAGCACCATTGAAACACCTAGGCAAGACAAATTAAAGAAAAATATAAATAATTTGCAGTTGCAAATCCTTCAGGCATTAGATACCTATCAACTGATATACACAGAGAACCATGAAGATTACTAATCATGGGGGCACAATGAACAACAACACAAAAGGATAAATCAGATTTATAATGAAGTATATTGACCGAAGAAAACAGTTGTAAACCATACCAGCAACAGACCAGTTTATAATCTGGTGCATGGCAAGTAGTTCTTGATTCTGTGTTCTATGAGAGGTTGATATTGACACCATGACAGATGACAATCCAACCAAAAGAGCCTGATTCACAAATATCCCAACATAAAAGTTTATCTCCAGATGTATAAGTTACAATATACATCAAGCTTCCATACATCAGTGAACAGGGTCCAGATTACACACCTGTATGTGAAAGAGCATGGGAAATTTAGGTTTCTTTGCATCATGGTTACAAATTCCTAGCCAATATTTGTTTCCTTCAGTATGCAGATCTAGCAACCTAGCAGCTACTCCTATCATTATTATCATACCTCCACTTCCAATCCTGCAAACATGATTTGTCAAAAAAAGCACATCATTTTCAAGGTGTAACCACATGTTACGAATAGACACAAAACTAAAGACCTAGCAACTGTGCCCAACTGATGTGAGCACAAGGTAGGGCTGGTTCAAATTTGAGATTGTGCTAATGCCTCCTAAAAACTTTCAGCTAAAAATGAAGTCCCTAACTGCTTGAAAAAGTAACGACTCCCACCCAACCCACACGCGCAAACACATGATAGAGACAAATTCAAGAAGGGATAACTTACACTAGACGATTATTGTCAGGAATTTCTGCTGGCATCAAAGTAAACACGGACAAGAAACAACATGAAACCGAAACAAAGACTGGTATTCCAGATCTCCATGGAATTGACTTTAAAAGATATAGAAATGATATGACCCCGGCAACCAGGAAACACCAGGTGTAAAGCTTCCTCTCAGTAAAGCTATTCACCTGGAGAAATTGCAAAAATCAAGCTGTTGAGGATTATAGAGTACCAATTTTTCATGGCTTGCAGCAGGAGAATATATAATATTGATTCATTACCAGAATTTCAAGAATGAATAGTGAGGCAGCACAAGTGGCTAGAATCTTGGCAAAGTAATTGATTCTTCTTCCATATAACTCTTTCCATAATGCTATTATAAATCGATATTGACTAAATATCTGTGTCCATAGAAATACTGTCATGGATGTGTAAGCATGGTAAAGAGGAGGAGAATGCTCCATAAACAGTAGAATACTAAGAAGTCCCAGGAAAAGGCACCCGCAAAGTTGTATTACCTACAATAAGCATTGAGATGAGTTATGCAATACAGCATATAAATACTTTCACTTTCAAGTTTCATCTCATGTATTCACAAACATAGCGTTCAACTAACAAAGCTTACAAGAGGTCAAGCTTACGCGAAAATTACTTTTCTGGTATTATCTGTCTGGTGATCTGCTTGCTCCTTCCCAAATATGTGCCCTCCCAGTGAAGTATACGATTGCAGCACATGAAGAACAATATACGTCATCCATCCAATATACCCCAAAATGATTACCGTCATGAGCATCAGCCAATCATAAGTCTGAAAGTAATGAAGTCCTTTCAGCGCCAAGTCTCGGAGATCTTCCGATGACTTCCTTGCGGCTTCATAGTCCCGATTAGATATTAGATTCTCAATCTGATCCAATAGAGATGAATAATGGGCCAGTGGTTTGAAAGGCTTGAAATGTAATGAATTCAACTGCTTTGTTTCTAATTTTGTCAAGAAATCCAACAATAATAGAAAAAAACCTAAAAGTATAGTCCTTCCTTTCTTTCCTTCCAAAATTCTCTAGCATAACCAAAAAACTAAAGTTACTTAAATAAAACATGCTATTTCTTAGAACTGGAGATGTTATGGATTGTCCTTCAAAATAGTGATGCCTTGTTCTTGTTTCTATCACTTAGACATACAATCAGATAACAAAAGGATACGAGATTTCCGAAGAAACTGGTTCAGTACTTGCTTTGCGTTTGCTAGCACAGCTTCAACTTCTTCTTCCTGGAAAATGAAATGAAGAGAACATCTAAGTTTTCAACCAGTTTATAATCTAGCTGGACCAGCAGAACTCATCAAATAAAATATAAAGTTTGCCTAGAAATTACGAAAGGAAGAAGAAAAGGTAAGAGATTGTGCAACCCATGTACAGTTATATGATATTATGCTAGAAAAGATAGAAGAGATAACACTTAGCATTCTTTACAACAAACAAAAGGTCCTCCATTTAACTGGGTTTATGTACCTTTTTCAAGTCCATGTATTCAAGGGGTAAACTTCCCACTGAGTTTACGGGACATGGCAACCCAAGTAGAGTTGACTGCCAGAAAAGCAAATCAGCAACTAGAATGACAAAACTAAGGGTATTTTAGAGGAAAAAACTGAAAATTAAATAGAATTGTACAACCATGAGAGGTGCAATATCAGCTTGATTAACATCCACCCTTTCAATGCCATCAAGGCCCCATTCTGTAGGTGTAGGTGCATCATGCAAATGTTCATCAATAAATCGAAAACCACAATCAGAATGGTTGCTGCTGGAGACTGGCTTCGGATGTTTAACACCTGCTCCCCATACAACAAGGGGAGTATCAGTGTTTGAAGGATGTCCGTCTCCATGACTTCCTGTAGACAAAATTATCACATTAAAATCCAGCACAGAGACATTAAGATAGGAAAAGATGATTTCGAAATAGTAACTGGAAGAAAGAGTGAAGCACAAAGAAATTAGCAAGAAAAGACTTTGAACCTTTGTCATGCATTCCATGATCAGCGGTAAATACGTAGGCAGTACGATTGTCCTTGTAATAATCTTCGAGAAGATTATAAACCCTTTCAGCTATACTGTCAACAACAGCCACATTGTTGAGATAAATGTTCGAAAATGGCCTATGAGCATGACCATTCGAATCACAGCCAAGCAGGTGCAGAAACACAACAAGATTGTCCTGTAAAAGCAACTCCCTCAACTTCTGATCTTCTTTCGACCTATTCAGAAGGTCCTGAAATTGATCAAAAGACCACTCGTCCAAAAAGGAGGCATCTGCATTAAGTAAGAACCACATAAGGGAGTATACAGCAGTAGAATCTTTGCCCCCCCAAAACTATCATTTCCCTAGTTGTTTTGCAACCACGGAACAATCATTACTAACTATTCGACATTTTAAACTTCCATACATCAACAACTAACTCAACTTTCCAAATCGACAAGTGAAACAACAAGAGAAAAGAGATTACCAGTAGCGAAATCTTCGAATTCATGAGGATAACTATTCCAGGTAGCATGAGGCAATCCAGCACAGAAAATCGGAACTATATCCGGACTACCATACGAAAATGTATGCCGACTCCGGTTAAACACCGAATCAAACTCAACTGGGTTCGCTTTCCATCCTGCATTTTCGAATTCATCAATCTTCATCTCAATTAAACCATCTTCATCTACACACAACCAGAAAAAAATGCAGAATTTAAAAATCATGAAACCCTAACCTTTTGTAACTGCACTTGGATCTTCGTAGAATCCAGCAATAATCGAAACGTGACCCGGCCTCGACTCAGTGGGCGGACGAGCGTGCGAAACTCCCCACCGGCCTTTCTCCTCGATCACGCTTCTCAGAAACGGCGCTCGGAACTTCCCGCTGGAATCCGCCTCGTAGAACTTGTCCGCGCGGAGGCCGTCAGCTGAATCAACCACCGCAAGTGACGGCGTTAAGTTGAAGTTCAATTACGACAACAAGAAAGCGAAAGCAACTAAACAGACTATGGAATACAGGGGTCGAAAACGACGACGTACAAACGAGTAAAACGAGGCGTTTTGCGGGGGCGGAGAAGCGGGGAGCCACCGGATCCATGCCGTGGACGATGGGGGACTTGAAGTAGATGTCGAAGATGCTGAGCATGTAAACGGCGTGAAGTACGACGCCGAGCACCACCAACCATTTCTCCTTCCGCTTCAGCCATTTCCGCCGTCTGCGGCTGAAGCTTCCGTCTAACTCCGTCATCTCGCTGCTGGTTTTGACCTCCGCCGTTTTCCTCCGCGATCTTTCAATTGGCCGTTGTGTCTGTTATTTTTTCTCCGTAGTCTTCGCGGGGAGGATTTTGGGCTCGGTCGTTAGTTGGGCCTGGGCTTTTGTGGTTCAGAATAGAAGGTTTTAGGGAGGAATATCAGCTGCTAACTGAACTGATTCACTTGCTAATTCTCTCCTCTGCCCATTTTTTTTTCTTCAAGAAACACTTTCATTAATTGCAATACACTTTTATTACAAGATTTTAGGGGATTTAGAGTTGCTACTGTACTACAAGTTATGGGTATTACTTATCTTTCAACTCAATTATAGAAAGTCACGTGTATTACACATCTTCAAATGAACGGAAACAAAAACACGTATCTAGAAAAATTTAGGTCATTGTTAAACAAGTTGAGTCCAAATTCGAATCATTTTGGGAAAAAAAAGTTAGGCTTGACTCATTTAGCACCAAATCAAGTAATATGATCCGAGTTACCGAGTAATTCGACTCGTATCCTCACCCATACTAGTGACCATTATTTTCATTGATGACATACAACTAAACACTTGATAAATAACCTCTTGAGTTTTATTTACTGTGGAAAATTACAACAAGATATGGGAAAACCATATCGGATGTTTTAATTATCATATGCTGTTACAACAAGAGCCAATACCAACACCTAGCATATGATCGAGGTTAAAAGTAAAGGAGACTACACGATCACGATCATTTGTGAACCCAAAGCGACCGGCCGGCCGGCTATAGCTTAAGACGAGAAGAAACATAAGATGAACCCCAAAAAACCAATCAGCATTGTTGGAAATGAGGTGATGACATGAGTTGGTGCTGCAGAGGGAGTTGGTGCTGCAGCGGGGCTAGGGGCAGGGGAGTCAGCAACTTCTGCAGAAACAGCTGCGGCCAACATCAAGCTAGCCAATATTGCGACCCAGATTACCACAAGACCTTGTTGTGAAGCCATTGCAATTTCTATATCTCTGATGATGTATGAGGCTTGTTGATGAATTACCTGTTAGTTTGTGATTTCTTGTATTCGTTCTCGCCTATTTTATATAGCCAAATCAACTCGGTTTTTTCCCCTGTATATTCATCTACATGCAACTACAGGTCAATTTCCTTGAAGCCGATTTCTATGTTCCAAATCTTGTCCTCTTGGGTAACTAATACTCACATTGGTCCAGATTTTAGCCAAAACACAGCACATTGCATGATGAAGTGTACCAATTCTTATGTTTTACTGGACTACAGGGGTGACAATTCCAAAGAAGAATTTCCTTGTTTTATAAATTGACTTTGATTAGTTAACTCATTGACATTGGACTACACTTGAAATAATCAAATACTAGGGCTCTCAGCCATGTAATTAAAGTTGACATCCATTTATTTTGTGGCCTCTGTAATCAAGTATCATACTTATTCGGATTGCAAGAACACCATTGGCCGGTCAAGGGCACTTGTGTCCGTGGTAGGTCATATCGCTGTAGCACTTGCCGCACTTGTCCAAATTGGTGCCGTAATCTCCCGGTGGAACACATTTGCAGCGGTCACAACATGCCATGCACGATCTCCTGCATACCTTCTTGTTGGTCTGCGATTTGCACCTCTTATCACACAACTGATAGCAATCTAGCAAGGCCCATGTCCATAAAAACAAATTACTAAAGTGAAACATACTTTTAGATTAATTTTCAATATATTTGAATCAGGAAATTAGGTAGCTGGGTAGAGTTAAGTGCCTACCGCGGCTGGTCTTAGGTTGGGGTGAGGACGACGGCGCTGGTGTAATAGTGAGTGGCATGACAAGAGTGGTAGCTGGTCGGTTTGGTCGTGATGGCGGTGATGGATCCTTTGGTTCTGGGAGTACTATATAAGGAATCTGTGGATATGGCAATAAAGTGACTCTTCTACGGAGCTCATTTTGACCCTACTCACAAAGAAACGACCAGTGTAAATTACTTGATAACAACTCATCAGTGTCACATGATATATACAGAAATATCGAAAGGCAATGCCAGGGTGCAACATACATTAGTCTTGAGACCTAGAAGTGTAGACATGATTTTAACGAATTAAACAGATAATTAAATCAACCCCTATAGTGCGATATCAAATTAAATGTAAATTAAGAACCCATATATATGATATGATGGAAATTTATACTTCAATTATATTACCCTTGTAGTGATTACTAGGAGAACAGAGGAAAGCAGAAGTATAAGAGCTTTGAGATCCATATTGTATATAAATATTGATAGTTGCAGAACCAAAAATATGGTATAAATAGAGTTTACAATTAGAATGTGCACATGAGTGCTTCACTCGATGTACGTACTGAGACATAAGTCATGGCCTGCTGGCAAAATTCTGACTTAGGAGGCATTCTATTTCTTAATCACGGTATGTGTTGCCGAACTTGCCAATCCCGTTAATGTCGTCCTTGGCACGAGGTTTGTCCTGACACAAACGCATACAATTTGTTTTTTGGTCGAAAAAAAGGATACATATATTGCTCAATAGATTATTTGTTTCGATTGTATATGCAGGCACAATAGCCTCAGTTAATATGGATGAATTAAGAAGTGAAATTGTTATCTACTCTTTACATTCGGTTGAATCCACTCGGGCGTTTTTCAGTGCAAAAGGGACAATCCCATTTAGGACAGTTTTTCAGCTTCTGGCTGCGGTTGGTGGACATTTTCGTCACGTTTTCAGCAATTTTACTAGTACAGATTAAGAGACGTATAAACCGCTGCTAAAACTGCGTGATCGTGCAAGGGTGACTGTTTCAAGGGTGGTTTTAAAGCTTTTAGCTACGACCAACGATGGGATTTTGAGACCACTTCATTTTACTCTTTAACATTGTGAAGAATTGTAATAACGCCCAAAAAACCGCCAGTAAATCTGAGATCTCGCTACTAAAGGTTTACAAATTAAAAAGAGATGCATTTATTCATAAAAACCGCCCATTTTATTTAGGATGTATATGCAATTATATCCATATTGCTTAGCTAGCTCAAAGCCTCAACAACAAAAAGGGTAATGATTTCAAACTTTCAACAACTGTTTTGGCGCCGGTGCTTTCAACAACGGTTTCGGAGCCGGTGCCTTTTGTGTCACCAAATTAGGTTTTGGACCGGGTCCTCTCGTCTGCGTTTTTGGTGGCGGAGCCAAAATTGCGTCTCCATCCTCCTGCTCATCATCATCATCGTCATAGTCATCGTCCAAAGGTGAAGGGACTGGAGAGTTCTCCTTTTGTTGGTCCTCTTCTGCTGGCGGTGTCGGTGGAGGCGGTGTTTTCTTCTTAACAGGCGGCGGTGGTGGAGGAGGAGGCGCCTTTTTTGAAGTTGGTGGCGGAGGCGAGGTCTTCGATGGTGGTGGAGAAGATCGAGGAGCCGGCGGGGCCTTGAACTGAGGACTAGTAGTGTTAGGGTTGTTGTTGGACGTAACTGGAACTGGAGGGGCACACTTGCATTGCCGGGACGGGGTTGGGCTTGGCGGCGAGTTGTTGTTGTTGTTGTTGGGAGGAGATTTACTTGTTGGGTCACCATCGCCTCCACCGCCTCCGAAAATGCCACCTGCTGCGCCTCCGAATGCGCCACCAGCGCCTCCCAAAATGCCACTGGGTCCTCCTGAAAACGGCCAGGTGAACGGTGGAATAAGCGGAAATCCCGGATTACCACCGCTTTCATTCTTTTTCGGAGGTGGTGGAGGTGGAGGTGAAAAAGGTGCTTTCGGTGGAGGTGGAACTGGAGACAATGCCTTCTTTGGAGGTGGTTGAGTTGGAGGTGGTACCGGTGGTGCCTTTTTGAGAGGTGGTAACGGAGGCGGTGCCTTTTTGAGAGGTGGTGACGGAGGCGGTGCCTTCTTGAGTGGCGGTGGAGTTGGAGACGGTGCTTTTGATGGAGGCCGTGCCTTCTTGGGTGGCCGTGGAGTTGGAGACGGTGCGCTTGATGGAGGAGGTGCCTTTTTGGGTGGCGGTGGAGTTGGAGATGGTGCTTTCGTTGGAGGTGGTAACGGTGGTGGTGTCTTCATGGGAGGTGGTGGAGTTGGTGACGATGATTTCCTCGGGGGTGGTGCAGCGAGAGACGGTGCCTTTTTGGGAGGCAGAGGAGGAGAGGGGGACGGGGGTGGCGGAGATGGGGACGGGGGTGGAGGCGATGGGGGAGGAGGCGGTGGAGGAGGTGGATCATCATCATCCCACCACCAAGGACCCCAAGGAAATATCTCCTGTATGTATCATCATTGACCAATTTACATATAATTAAGCGTATAAAATTTTTTGTAAAAAAAAATTGTAAAAAAGTCAGTTTTGGTGGGGTGGTTTTTTTTTTTTTTTTTAAAAAAATGGTATTAATTTTGTCTCTTTTTTTTTTTTTTTTTTTTTTTGTCCCCAAAACATATGAAGCAGATACGTACATAGTACTTGGCATCTTTCTCTTGATGATCGTTAGCTGAAACCTACAAAAGACAAGAATACCTGTTTGGGCCCGATTTGTGCCAATTGGACCAAGTACATTATTGGGCCTGAGTGCAGTAATTAATGTAGGGCCTTCTAATGGCCAAAGCCCAGTAGGAGGCGGATTGATGATGAAAGAATCCTATGTTTGGAAGGAGATCAGCTTGATTTCGGCAGCTAGGGTTTTGGTAAGAGATTGGGAAAGTATTTCCCATGGGCCGAAGGAGATCAAGTTCAAATCAAGGAGGATTCTCAAGAAACCCAACTTAGGGAGGATTTCGGCAGAAGGAAGAAGACTTCTTCAACTAGGAGAAGGATTGCTTGCCGCCCAAGTCAGAGCCCGGTCCACGAAGTGTTCACTATATAAGCAAGGGTCCTGCATCAAGGAAAGGATCCCCGATCCCTCAACACAAATCCCTAAAAAGATTTAGCCGAAAGGCACCAGATTTCGCCGAAAGGCACCAAAGGCATTTCGCCGAAAGGCACCGACGCAGAAGACGGTCACGAGCACCGAGCTTCCAAGGGACGATCACGAGTATCGCTTCCGGACGTAGCCGATCACGAGTATCGTGCTTTCACGACGACGCAGAGACTAGGCCGATCTAGTTCTCTTTCACAAGCAGCCGACGCGCATCCCGGTTGTATCTATCTTTATTTCATTGCTCCTGTTCGTTTATTCTCAACAAGGATTTCATCCTTGATTTATCGTTGTAGCACTTTGAATTATTAATAAAGTCCTTTATCGCCCAAAGGCAAAAAAGAACTCTTGTCTAGACTTACTCTTGCATGTCCCCTGTCTAGCACAATCGTTTGGTGAGAAGTCAAAGACGCGCAAACACCCGTTCACAAGTCCAATAGACCGCAACGGTGCTATTGGTGGCACGCCCGCGCATTCAAGAAAGTAAGGTTTCCTTACGTGGAAATTAGGGTCAACATAATTGGCACGCCCGGTGGGATAAAAGTGCTACGCCTCCTATATGGCGAATCAGGAGCATACCCCCGCTGGATCCAATGCTTCTGGAAGATCCCGAAGTCGATCTCCTGCATCACCATCATCGGCCACGCGCGACGAGTTGATGACGGCCATTAGCAATATGGCCCAGACACAAGACGACTTCAGACAAAGCTTGAACCAGACGTTGCAGTACAGTACAAACCAAGCCGAAGCTGCGCAAGCTCTCTTCATGGAGAGTCAGAAAAACATCGAGAATCAGAACCGATCCATCGAGCTGCTGTTGCTATCTCTCTCAGGGAACAAGAAGGACTTTGAGAGATCCATGAAGGAAGGATTCACAGAGATGGAAAGCAAGGTTTCTGACCGACTTGCACAACAGCTGGAGAAAGCTAAAGGAATGGCCGCTGCTTCCCAAGTAGGCGAAGATCGCCCACCTCCCAATACCGATAATGGGAAAACAAAGGTCGGCGATAAAGAAGCCATGCCCAACCTCACGTTCGGCTCGATGGCTAAACCATCATTCGGTATACTTTCATCGGCCCAGAACAAATTAGGGGCCACAGGAAGCACATCGGCGACAAGGCATACTCTTCAACATGAGGTCACCTACGACCATCAAACGCCTGTCAAACCACTTATCGAGACTCAGTCAGGAAAGATGCCGTACCATCCAATTAAACGGCTGGAGCAGACACCTGATTGGGATAAGTGGAACACCAAAGGGGCCAGCAGCAATGGCCCAAAGATCGATCCACCACAGATGTCTGCATCGAAATCTTCCACATCTGATGGAGCCGTCTCCCACATTAACCTTGAGGACGAAGTCAAGAGACGAGTCGACGAAAGAGCTGCACAACAAGCAAGGGTGTGGGAAGAACGCATGCAGAAAGTAGAAAACGAATTCTACACAACAACAGGGAAACCAAGGCCAACCGGTGGCCGACCAAAGTATCGCAAACCGTACCCTGACTATATAGATGCTTTGGAGTTCCCTAAAGGGTTCAAAGTCCCATCTTTTTCACTGTTCTCAGGGGAAGAGAAAAGGGCTTCAACCGTGGAACACATTGGCCGATTCACCAGCCAATGCTTGCTCCTGGAAGGTCCATATGAAAATTTGAAGTTACGTTTATTCGGAAGCTCACTATCCGGATCAGCGTTTACATGGTACTCCAATCTGGAGCCAGGATCTATCACCTCATGGGACATGATGGAAGAAGAATTCCACAAACAGTTTTACCGAGTGGAGCAAGAAGTCACCATCACAGATCTTTCTGAGTGCAAACAGAAGGAGACCGAATCCACCGAAGACTTCATTGCGCGATTCAGGAAACTACGGATGAAGTGTCGCATGCCCATGGAGGAGAAATACGCCATCGATATGGCGAAGAAAGCATTGCGATACCCGCTGAAGACTCACTTCAGCGAAGTCGAATTCCTTGATTTGCAAGATATTGTGCATAGAGGCACGAGGTATGAGAAGATGCTTGCAGAAGAGAAAGCTTCGAGTCGCAGCAATCTTATCAAGCCGCCCACAGCTAAAGTGAGCCAGTTGGAGCTCGAGAGCTACACTGAGGAAGAAACGCCATACTTTGAGGTGGCCGCTGCCGAGATGGTTCCTATCAAGAAGCCTATAGTTTTGAAATCTATGGTGAGGGCCAACCGAAATCAGCGACCTGCAGCACCAACTGGAGGCATGGCTTACAACAAACCCTACGCACCAAAGGAGTATCCGTTCGATATCTCCCACAGTGATCAGATGTTCGACGAGCTGTTAGCATCCGGAGCGTTCGAATACAAAGATGGAATCAACTTGCCTAAACCAGAAGACTTAAAGGGCAAGGCATATTGTAAATTCCACAATTCCTGGAGCCATTCGACCAACAACTGCAACGGTTTCAGGGAATATGTCATGGAACAGATCGCTCAAGGGAAGGTCATGTGGGACAAACCGGTCATGAAAGTTGATTCACAGCCGTTTCCGGTCAATCACGTGGGAGTGCAGGGTGTTGGAAAGACTCAACGGCGACTCACCATTGATGTCGGCTACAATAATGCACGAGATACAATGCAAAGAGAAACCTCCCGGATGGCGGAAACGTCAAGACCGAAAGCCTCGATTGTGGCTGGAGTGGTCCTCTGTAGCCGATGTAAATGCAAATGTGATTTAGAGTTCCCCGAATCGGCCACTGTTCTGGATGAACAAATTGTGAAGGAGGAGGAAGACCGCACGAAGAAAGCGCTCAAGTCGTCTCCGAAACACTATGGGCCACATAGTCCGAGAAATCCTCCACCAAAAAGCAATGTGTTCAAGAGGTTAGGAGAACTCAGAAGAGTCCTCGCAAAGAAACGTCAGCGAGACCAGGGGCCAGATCACCAGGCAGGCCAATAAGGGACTCATCCCCCAAGAAAGCTATCTTCCACAGGCTTGGGGGCATAAAGAGAGAAAGACCATGCAGTTCATCGCCGAGTAAGGAACGTCTGGAGAAAGAAAAGTCTGGAGACCCAAAGAAAAATTGCCAGAAGATGTGGCCGACACGGCCAAAGCTCCACCGCCGATGGTCAAGAGACCCAGAAGAGATCCAACTTTGGAAGAAATAAGGCCGACAGTCATTAAAGACGGCCAATGGTATTTCGTTGGAAAGAATGGGAAGCCAGCAGGAAAGGTGACTAGTTCCCAGCGCAGAAGACTCCAGCGACAGTACGCCATAGCCAAAAGAATGGCGGAAAGTCCGACACCAAAAAGGGGCATGCGTCGGATGCAACGGAAAACACCTCAACACTTGACCAACCAGTCAATGCAGTAGAATTGTTTCAATGGAAACGAAGGTCAGCAGCAGGTAAAGCTCCCGAAATCGTCATCCAGGAACCGTCGGTAAGGTCGAGGCTAGTCAGAGAAACAGTAACGATTTCCACAAGCAAAGGGAAGGAAGTCATTCAGCCAGAACCAGTGGACGAAGATGAAAACGACACATTCCAGGAACTCCGTGCTGGCAGCCACGACAAAGAGGCAGGATCTTCCACTACTCAGACGAGCGATGCGCCCATGGAGGATAATTCCGAACCAATCAACGAAAGCAAGGGGCCAGGCCCGATCCATGTCATGTCCAAAGGTCAGAAAGCGATAGACGACAGAGATTGGTCAGAAGCCGAGAGTGATGAAGAACCCTTCACACTAGGGCCTTTCCAGGTAAACATGGTACATTTGCTATCGTCTGTCCAAGGAACACGAATTCGCAGGTAGTCAACCATGTAGAAGAAGTGTTTCCAGAAGAAGAGCCAGTCATTCGGATCGCTGACAAGGACCAGGGGCCCAATACCAGCTCCAAGATCATTCAGTTTCCCCCACAGGCAATCAGCTTTTCGACATTCCAACAAGGGATATGGCCGATCACTTGCGGCCACTTTATGTCCTCGCTCATATCCAAGGGGTCCCATTTGCCAAGGTCATGGTAGACGGCGGGGCGGCGGTCAACATCCTACCATCCAAGCAGCTCAAACGCCTCGGAAAGACCGCCAAGGACCTGTACAAAACGGAATACACGGTGTCCAACTTCGCAGGGGGCATAACCACTACGCAGGGCATCATCACCCTGGACGTGACCATCGGCAGCAAAACCATCACTGTGGCTTTCTTTGTGGTCGACACCAAGTCTTCATATTCCGCATTGTTGGGAAGAGATTGGATCCACCAGAATTTGTGCGTACCTTCCACTCTCCATCAACAACTCGCCATCTGGGACGAAATTCAGGAACGTTGGGAGTTGGTAGCGGCCGATGCACGGCCATTCTTACCATCAGCCGACCACGTCGATGCACATTACTACTTGGATGACAATACTAAACCTTTCATCGTGTCAGAGTTTGACCAGAACGGCCGCCCCATAGGGGAGACGGCCCGCAGACTCATCGCCACAGGATTGTTGGGGAGTGAGGATGACCTTGATCGGCCATTCTTGCTCAAGCGCCAAAGAACCCATGGATAACACGCCACCCGAAGTGGCGAACCACTCAGCAGTCATAAGGTCTCTCATCACCCGATTGCTGAGGTATTGGAGCGAAAAGAAGGTCATAGGCCAATCAATGGCTATCAATATGGCAGAATTTATACATGAATCAGACTGGCCAGAAGATGAGATTCTGGAAGCAACTGAAGAAGACTTAGAATTCGAGCCAAGAGAACTCGAAGATTCACCTCCCGAAGTGCGGGGATCTGCTTGAAGAAGTCAACCTGGGTACACCAGGAAGACCCGCGGCCAACATTCATCAGTGGCTTATTGGGTGAACCTTTGCGTTCACGAATCATCGAGGTTCTTCAAGAATACCGCACCTGTTTTGCATGGCATTATTCTGAAATGCCAGGACTCGACAGACGGCTAGTAGAACATCGTCTACCTATCAAAGAAGGATATCGGCCTGTCAGCAGGCACCGCGGAGAATGACAAGGGAGACGGAGTTCAAAGTCAAGGAAGAAATAGAGCGGCTACACACAGCCGGATTCATCCGACCAGCCAGATATGTGGAGTGGTTGTCCAGTATCGTTCCAGTGGCTAAAAAAGACACAGGGGCCGTCCGAGTTTGCATCGACTACAGGAATCTCAACGAGGCTACACCAAAAGATGAGTACCCGATGCCTATGGCTGATATGTTAATAGACGGGGCGGCCAAACACCAGATCATGTCATTCATGGACGGAAACGCCGGTTACAATCAGATACTACTCGCCGAAGAAGACACGCACAAAACGGCTTTCCGTTGCCCTGGCCACACAGGCGCCTTTGAGTACGTAGTGATGCCGTTTGGGTTGAAGAATGCAGGTGCAACATACCAAAGGGCAATGAACCATATCTTCCATGACATGATCGGGCACAATCTCGAAGTCTACATCGACGATGTAGTCATCAAGTCCAAACAGAAAGATTCTCATATAGCCGATCTGCGGCAAGCATTTGAGAGAATGAAACGGCATGGCTTGAAGATGAACCCCAAGAAGTGTGCGTTCGGAGTGCAAGCAGGAAGTTTCTTAGGCTTCCTGATACACCACAGAGGCATTGAGATCAGCCAAAACCGAGCAAAGGCCATCATCGAGGCCCCACCACCGAAGAACAAGAAACAGCTGCAAAGCTTTTTAGGAAAAATCAATTTCCTTCGGCGTTTTGTGCCCAACTCGGCGGGAAAGCTCCAACCTTTCTCCACATTGTTAAAGCTCAAAGCAGACGAGGAATTCAGGTGGGAGACAGAACATCAAAAGGCGTTTGTCGCCATCAAGCAATACCTCACCAATCCTCCGGCATTGATGCCGCCGCGGAAGGGCATCCCACTCAAGTTATATGTATCGGCTGCAGAAGCATCAATCGGCGTCTTACTTGCTCAAGACAACGAACAAGCAAAAGAGCAGGCCATCTACTACCTCAGTCGCCGACTCACCCCAGTGGAGATACGCTACACACCAATCGAGAAACACTGCTTAGCTCTGTATTTTGCCGCCGTCAAACTACGACACTACTTACTTCCAAACGATGTCCTAGTTATATCCAAGACAGACTTGATAAAATACATGTTATCAAGGCCTGTCTTGAGGGGCCGACTAGGGAAATGGATGCTAGGACTTTCAGAGTTTTCGCTGAAGTATGTTCCACAGAAATCAGTCAAAGGCCAGGCAGTGGCCGATTTCCTGGCAGATCACCCATCGTTGGAGATAGAGGTAGACGAAACAGCAGAAGCCGACGTGGCGCAAGTAGAAATAACTCCTCACGGCTTGCAGTTCGGAACAGGGAGAACACCGCTGGATAAGCGCGAATATTGGGAGGAAAAGTGGCCGATATGGAACAAGGCGATGCGACAGCAGATCAACCAGCTTGAGGTTACCCCTAGGGGGCAAAATTCGAAAATCGCGACCATATCTTTCACTCCATGGCAACTGTACTTCGATGGATCGCGCACTGACCAGGCCGCTGGGGCGGGAGTCGTCCTCATTGACCCACACGGAGCAAGGCATGCATTCTCTTTCCAACTAGATTTTGAGAGCACAAACAATCGGGCAGAATACGAAGCTCTCATCATCGGCCTCGAGATGCTATTAGAGATGGGAGTCAAGCATGTTGAAGTCAAAGGCGATTCCCAGCTAGTAATCAAGCAAATCCTTGGGGAATACAAGTGCAGAGACCCGAACATGGCAGCCTACTTTGTGGCAGCCAGGAACCTCATCGAAGACTTCGAGGACGTGGGGGCAGAATACATTCCCCGAGATGAGAATTGGGCGGCCAACGAAATGGCCCAGGTTGCAACCGGAGTCCAGCTACTCGATGAGGAAGACGAACGCATCATCTTGGTCCGACGCAAGGCGTTACCATCAATATTGGATAGAGGAATGGACCTGGAAATTATGTCTACCGAACTAGAAGAAGACGATTGGCGAACGCCAATAATAAACTACTTATCCAATCCCGGTATTCCCACCGACCGTAAACGTAGAGCAGTGGCCACCAACTACGTCCTTTGGAACGACGAGCTATTCAGAAGGACAGGAGATGAAATTCTTCTACGCTGTTTAGGGAAGAACGAACAAATGAGGGTGATGGCTGAAGTGCACGAAGGGACGTGCGGAGCACACCAAGCAGGGAAAAAGATGCGCTGGTTACTCAGGAGATATGGTTACCATTGGCCAACTATAGTGCCCGATTGTTTGCGGTATGCCAAAGGATGCGAGGCCTGCCAGAAGCATGGCAACGTACAGCAAGCACCAGCGGTACCGTTAAATCCGGTGGTAAAGCCATGGCCATTCAGAGGATGGGCGATTGATTTTGTTGGGAAGATTTCACCACCCTCTTCCAAGAGACATACATTCATTATCATAGCAACTGACTACTTCACCAAATGGGTGGAAGCCGCACCTCTCAAGAGCATCGCCTCAGAGGAGGTCGTCCATTTTCTCAAAAGCAACATCATCCACCGATTCGGTGTCCCAGAGACTATCACTACAGACAATGGAACTTCGTTCGTGTCAGACGAAGTACAACGCCTGGGCGATGCGTATAAAATCAAGATGTTGCAATCCACCCCGTATTTCCCACAAGCAAATGGCCAAGCCGAGGCCAGCAATAAAGTAATCATCAACATGGTGAAGAAACACCTGGAAGACAACCCGAGAGAATGGCATGAAAAGTTGTCTGAGGTACTTTGGGCATATCGAACTTCCAAGAGAACCGCGACTGGAACATCGCCCTATGCTCTAGTATTCGGCCACGATGCAGTTCTTCCAATGGAAATCAACGTAAGGTCGTTGAGACTCGCGCGGCAGCATGGTTTATATACCGACGAATACACGGAGGCGATGATGCAAGAAGTGGAAGACCTAGACGACATCCGGATGGAAGCTCTGAACCGAACGATGGCCGGGAAGCACGCAGTAGCGCGAGCATACAATAAGAGAGTCCGGGATAAAGCATTCCAAGAGGGAGAACTAGTTTGGAGAGTATTGCTACCACTTGGATCACATGTTCCAGGATATGGAAAGTGGAGCCCAACATGGGAAGGACCGTTTGTAGTTCACAAAGTGCTGGGGAAAGGCGCGTACAGATTAAGAGATCGCGACGGAGACCTCCATGAACTACCCATCAACGGCAAATGGCTTAAAAAATTCTACCCGACTCTATGGGACGCTACTGGAATCTCTATCACTACGGGGGTCGCCGACGGAAACGAGTGAACCAGGAAAGACTTCAAGTAGAATGGCCAGTTAGTGGCCCCCAACCTTGTAGAAAAGTTCAAAAGTTCAGCCATTTAGTGGCAGAAACGCATGTTTAGATAGGAATTTTCAAGTGTAAAAGGCCAATGCATTGGCCAAAGCAATCGTTCATCGGCTCCGGGCCTCCGGCCGATCCGATGAACGAATGATTGAAGTTTCGAGGCCATTCAGTGGCATAAGGAAGATGCAAAGTTGTACAAAGTAATGATCAATATAAAAGCCAGAACAGTGGTTGCAAAAGTTGTTCATTAAGATGCTTAAAAGTACAAGTTCATATTTCTTTTACAATTTGATTTGGTCGATTAAGCTAATAAGGAAGAGACGGTTGACTTCATTCTGCTGCTGGGCTTGCCACAACTTCCACTCCTTGTACTCAAAACGGTCTCGCCTGGCTTCTTGATCAGAGATGGACGATTTCAATGCACAGGCATCGGACAGTTGCTGAGATTTCTCCGCCACAAGCAAGTCGTACTCACGACGTTTAGCCGCCAATTGTTGCTCTAGGGCGTTGATCTCTTCTTGTTTTGCAGCCAGACGCGCCTCCAAGTCCTGACCTTGCTGGATTTTCTGCGCAGGAGAGACCTGTTGTTCTCGAAGAGCCGAAAGTTCTGCACGATCATGTTCCACATCCTGAAGAGACGAGCAGTCCTTTCTAGGCCATGGAAAGAGGTGGCAATACACTCCTGAAAGCACGTGGCGAAGGTAGCGTCAATAAGGTGTCGGTCGGAGAGCAGCTGCTCCAGGTTGGCCGAGAGACTCTTGAAGTGAAGCTTCATCAATCATGCCAGAACGCGCCCACCCCTGAAGATATCTTAGCTCGTTCGCAGTAGAAGGGGATAGGGGCGCAGGAGTAGTAGAAGATGACGGCTGCAAATTCGCCAACAGGCTGGCGAAGGAAGAAGCAGATGGGCCAGCTGGGATCTCAACCTGTCAAAGATAGAACCAAGGGTTAAACTCAACCAATTTCCCAGCATGTCATATGGCCACAACAGATTGAAACAACGAAAGTTAGTACCTGAGCAGCAGAAGACACAGGTAGATCTGCATCCATAGCCGCTTGGGGAGCTGCACCAGTTGGCGAGGCCACATCTTCAGGAGGATCTACACCAACAACCTGGATAAAAGAAGTTTAGCTGAAGATGTTCAAATTCCAGAAGAAATGTGCGAATAAGGGGTAGGAAGATAGATCACCTTTTCGGCCTCAAACGGTTGGGTGGTTTCAGCGTTTCCAGCCTCCTCAGTGGCTACTTCCTCCACCATTGGTTCATCAACCACATCCACAAACTGAAACTATCACCCAGTTTTTCTTAGAAACAGGAATAAAGAGAGGAGGAGGAAGATTTTCTACTAAAATAAGTCAGAAGAACTAACCTCAGCAGAAGGGGAAGAGTTGGACGGTACCCAGGGCTGACCAGCGGCCTCTTCGTGGCCTTCTTCTTCTTCAGTTCCATCTTCCACTTCATGATCACCCTCTTGTTTTCCGTCTCCACCACTTCCAGTTTCATCCTGTGAATGTAAGTAAAAGAAGTTTACAAGAGTTCATCAAGATACTGGAAGAAAAGAATAAAAAGTGAAAATTTGGAATACTCACCTCATCATCATCGTCCACAACGACGACTGGTGGGGATTCAGCATCCGTCGGACACGGCCGTTTGGAAGGACCAGCTTCATCTTCCCCATCAGAGGCACGCCTTCTCCTAAGGCCTGGCCACCTCCTGTTGGCCACAGCTTTCCCTGACCAAAGATGTACAAGATATGTTAGTATCAGAAGATGTTCTAATTCTGGTAGAAGCAAGAAACAAGGAAGTAATACTTACTGCGCATGCCAGGCCGCACCGGAGCAGAGGAGCCAGTAGCCTCCGCCGTCGCCGCAGCAGGAGCATCCCCAACAGGCGCTTCATCCGGCAGAATTGTGGCCAGAGGGAGGGATATCAAACACCACCTCCTCAAATGTTTCTTCTTCAGCAGCAGGTAGGGGACGCTCCCTGCGAGAACCGGCTGAGAGCTTTCTGCTGTAGTGGGAGAAGGGGGGGTGTCCATCAGGGCCAAAATCTGCAAAGGAACACAAGGATATGAGTACAGAAACCACTTAAAGAGGAAAGAAAGCAAACATTTAGTACAGTGGAAGACTTACTCATCCTAGCCTCCTTCATCAAGTAGGAGTCTTTGTCCGCATCGTCCATGATCGGTAGAGGAAAGCGACAGTCTTTGAAGATTCGCGTATACGCTCTGTCCCACTTCCGAGCAAAGATATATGCAGCCTTGGGATTCCACCAAGTAGAGAACTCCCTTGTGGCCGACGAGCTTACCACAAAACCTTCAGGAAGGCGCACCGACCGTTTTAGCTTCCTGCTCGCCTTGGCCACCTTAGACAAAGCTTTAGTGGCAGAAAATTCGTCGTCATCCTTGTCCAGCCGACGCCAGGACGACAAGAAGTTGAGGCTGTGGAAGAAGGGCGCGGCAAGGCATTGCACTAACCCAAACTGGCGTGCAAAAAGATTGGGGGAGTATACCTCAACCCCACTGTGGTAGGTGACGTGGCCGCGATTTTGGATTCCCCAGGGAGATCCCTGGTAGAAATGCAGCTGGCTCTAATCTGCCGCCAGACCTTTGCCTCCTTGCTGTCGGCTGGCTCCGCACCGGAGAAGATGGTGCTGGGGGTGAAGAATGGGTAGTGGCGTTTTACAGTTACCATCCACCGATCGTGAGGGAGATGGGTGAGCGTGGAAAAATAGGCCAAGCATTCTTGAGCGCTTGACTGACGGAGAGGTGGGAGAGACCGAGTCCCATTGCAGCGCTGGGATTGATCCGACTGGGATCGCTGAGGGCTGAACTGGGGGAAGTAGACTCGCAGCCAAGTCTGGAACATCCAAGCTGGCCCAGTGCAGACCCACTTGATGGGGTTGGTGGAGGTCATGGTATGCAGGCCGCGATACAAATAGGCCAGCACTAGTTGCCCCAGCGCTAAGTTGTCACCGTTGTGCAGCATCCGCGCCAAGGGAATCCATTCTTTCGTCGGTTTCTTCTGGCTGCAGCAGAGAAGAAACTTGGAGATGAAATAGAGCAGGAAACTCATGTGCTCATGGTCTCCTGGTGCTTCGTATTCGAACTCCATTGGGCCGGTATATTTGACGCCCAAGGATGGCATCTCGTCGGCCGGCAGAATCGGCCTCATCCCAGAATATTTCAACGTCGTCCAATTACGAACGACGATGCTAGATGGATCGAAAGGAACTTCTTCCGAACCGTCCTCAAGTTCAACCCGCATGTTGGCCCGGATATCGATGCCGTGTGGCCGAAGGCCGAAGATAGCGGCCATGTCCAGAAGAGTGATGGACATGGGACCCACCGGAAGGTCGAGGGTGTTGGTCGCCGAATTCCAGAAGCAGAGAGCCGCCGCCACCAGACCATCGTCCTTCACGATTTTATTTTTAGACATCTGGATAAGATCCCAGATGCCAGAAGTTTTCCATCTGTTACCGAAGATGGGCTCAAGGCGAACGATCCAGGATTGCCATTCGTCGTCAGAGTTAGGCCACCCAGGAAGGGAAACCGACCAGTCGCCGAAGGAGAGGGAGCGTTGGAGATAGCCGTATTCTGCTTGCGCCGGCCAGTCGGAGAATGGACGGAGAGATTCAGGTATCGGCCCGGTGAAGGATGGGCCCAGTGACCATTCACCGTTAGGGAGCTCAACGAGCCGATCTTCGTCAACGACGGTGCCGTCACGAATCAGAATTTCCTTCCGGGTGTTGTGATATTTGTGCATGGTGTCGGCGTCGGTGTGAGAGACATCAAAGGAGCGGATTCCCCTGGGGAACTGGTAAAGGGTGGTGACTCCGGCAGCAGAGGTGAACGAAGCTGGAATGGAAGACATTGTCGAGAGGCAGGTTTTTCTGGGAAGGTTTTTGAGAAGAAGAAGGGAGTTCTGTTGATTATGAGAGCGGAAGAAATCTTTGAAGGTTTGAAAGCAGTAAGGACAAATTTCTGAAAAGGAAGATATTTAAAGAGGATTTTGGCGCAGTGACAATTAATGCGACGTGAAGGCGAAACGTCAAACGGGCGAGAAGTATGGAAAAAGTGCTTTTTGTCTCGGAAGAACCGAGTAATCATGTAAAAGTGGAAGAGTTTTCCCACTCTCCCACTAAATCAGGCACAGTTATCCAAGAGACATGGGCTGAGGTGTCGCCCATGCAGCCGATTTTGGAGGAAAGTGCGCGAATCACACGCGAGCAACGCGCGAGTTACACGCTGGCAGTAGGCGAACAGTTTAAGTCCCATCGGTTCTGGGCCTCTGGCCGAACCGATGTAACTTAGGGGGCATTGTTTGGGCCCGATTTGTGCCAATTGGACCAAGTACATTATTGGGCCTGAGTGCAGTAATTAATGTAGGGCCTTCTAATGGCCAAAGCCCAGTAGGAGGCGGATTGATGATGAAAGAATCCTATGTTTGGAAGGAGATCAGCTTGATTTCGGCAGCTAGGGTTTTGGTAAGAGATTGGGAAAGTATTTCCCATGGGCCGAAGGAGATCAAGTTCAAATCAAGGAGGATTCTCAAGAAACCCAACTTAGGGAGGATTTCGGCAGAAGGAAGAAGACTTCTTCAACTAGGAGAAGGATTGCTTGCCGCCCAAGTCAGAGCCCCGTCCACGAAGTGTTCACTATATAAGCAAGGGTCCTGCATCAAGGAAAGGATCCCCGATCCCTCAACACAAATCCCTAAAAAGATTTAGCCGAAAGGCACCAGATTTCGCCGCAAGGCACCCAGATTTCGCCGAAAGGCACCGACGCAGAAGACGGTCACGAGCACCGAGCTTCCAAGGGACGATCACGAGTATCGCTTCCGGACGATAGCCGATCACGAGTATCGTGCTTTCACGACGACGCAGAGACTAGGCCGATCTAGTTCTCTTTCACAAGCAGCCGACGCGCATCCCGGTTGTATCTATCTTTATTTCATTGCTCCTGTTCGTTTATTCTCAACAAGGATTTCATCCTTGATTTATCGTTGTAGCACTTTGAATTATTAATAAAGTCCTTTATCGCCCAAAGGCAAAAAAGAACTCTTGTCTAGACTTACTCTTGCATGTCCCCTGTCTAGCACAATCGTTTGGTGAGAAGTCAAAGACGCGCAAACACCCGTTCACAAGTCCAATAGACCGCAACGGTGCTATTGGTGGCACGCCCGCGCATTCAAGAAAGTAAGGTTTCCTTACGTGGAAATTAGGGTCAACGTATTTAATTTCTAATACGAGAGAATAAAAAAAAATAATCAATATTTTTTTGTGTGTTTTTTGGAGGAGAAGAAGTTTTACACATATTTTATGTACCCCTCTGCGCGACAAAAAAAGAAGAGGGGGAAAAAAGGGAAGAGTTTGAAAGGCCACAAGGTCGTGTTTGGTGTGAAAAAGTAAGCGTCCCGGGGGTTGTGAAGGATTTGGGGCCAAACAAAGGGGGATTCGCTGCGAATTTGTTAAAGGGGGGGGGGAGGGTCCCTGTGTTTATTTGGGGAATGGGTTTTGGCTTGATGTTCAAAATCTACCCCTCCTTCAATTCCTTCCCAAAGGATGGTGTACCATGCAGTAAATAATTATGATAAATCGGAAAAACGCCAATATTTGCCTAATTAGCTACTTTTCCCAAAGACCATTCCTTGAGCCTTGCCTAGCCATATCTTCATTTCTTCGCAGGTTTTCAAGTTTCATTTGTACCAACCACTTGTTATATATATACTCGGATCATTTCGTACTAACTTCACGTGAATTGTTCGATCAATCGAGTTATCACATATGCTATGTAGCGATCAATCTTTCAACGAACTGCAAAATGGATTGACCTAGATATATAACACAAGGAGATATCTATACTGATGAGTAAGTAATCCCTATGAAGACCACTATGTATCTTGCGTGGCAATTGACGCATAAAACTAACATTTATGCAATAGCTCATTAATTAACATGACATGCACGTATCATTAGTCGTTAAAATATTTGAGTTCTAAGTTTTAGTAACTTGGGTTAAACTTGTAATAAAGTCACATGAGATTTTCTCTAAGACCCCTTTCTTTTAGTCCAAGACTTTATTCGGTATATTGAAGACATGAAAATGTACAAGATTACACCACCTCATAAACCATCTTGCGTGACAAGTAATGATTTCATGGTTTGAATCAACTGCTACTGATGAAGTATTTTACATTTTTCAAAATTGATATATCTTTCTCAACGAATGTTCCCATCGGCACAGGCCCTAAAAGATCTCATCTAGACGTAGTCTTTCTCAATAATGTATCATCAAACAAGTTTTTTAATTTTTGAGTGAGAAAAGTGTTCGAGTCTTGCTCGGTGAGACTTTTTCTACTTTCTAGAATGATTTTCTTAGGAGAATTTGATCGAATAATTGAGGCTTGGCATGCTTTGGTACGCATGACATTTGTATACGCATAACGCTAGTTGATATAAGAAATGAACTTGCATAAGACGTTATTATGTATAATTTGGTAAACAGGAGAGACTGCGAATTTGATTACAAGTATAATAGATGGATGTATTGTTATTGATTGGCCATATACAACGCCTTAATTCCTCTCGTATACATATATATAGGCATCAGTGGTGGGTCCCGTCCTTGGGGTGCGTACTGCTATGATCACTACCCGATGATGGCGCGGATGGGTTATTGAGGAACCCTTTGATCAAACCCGAAGCCCCCTGAAAACCACAATTGAAATAAAATGAAATCGTAAATAAGATAATGAACTCGAGCTCATGAGTTTTTGTGTTATCGTTTAATTACTTTAAAGATTAATTTGTCACAACGAAATCGTACCCGCGGTATTTTGAGCTTTTGGTCTTCTTGGTGGGATGCAACCTGAGCTACGGCAAGTGATGGAGTCTCGTCGCCGAAGTCGTCGTGGATAGGAGAATTATAAGGTTCTTCCAGCGAAGGCTTGGGTAATGGCGGCAACTTGAACCCAATATTTGGTCTGCGTTGTGGTTTGGGTTTTGGTGCTGGTTGCTTTTTCGGCGACTTGGGTTTTGGCGGCGGGCTCTTTGGCGGCTTTGGCTGAAACCAGTTTAAAGTTCAATTATAAATTTCAATCAAGACACTATTTATTAACAACGTGTTACTTATAAAAAGGAGATTAAAATTGAAATAGGAAAAGAGAATTTAGAATAGAACTTGAATACGCAAGTCATTATTGGGTATCAAATTCCTCATGTTGAAGGGGGGAATGATTCCCAAAATTATGTCGGGTCTCACCAAAACTTTATTCGCCAGTGCTTTAATAAATTTCATTCTCATTTCTTCCATTTTCTATTATTTTTCTTGTAAGTAAACATGGTTACTAAATAATGAGTAAGATTTGGGTGTGTGTTATTAGTCCTTGAGATTGAGAATAATGTCTGTCTTAACTAAAAACGTATTTGACAATGGCTGGCTACATACCTTCGTTATCTTAAGGTCTTCGTCAAAATCATCGTCCTGGTCCTGGGCTGAAACCTACGAAAACAAGCAAGGAGGTCAAGGAGTTTCCTGTTACAAATGAGTAGTAAATATACATATAAATGCGAAAATAATTAGTTACCATTGTAGTAACTAGGAGGATAGTGACAAACAGGAGGAGGAGATTTTTGAGAGCCATTGTGTTGTAGAAAGTAAGAAACAAGTCAAGAGCTAGCTAGGAATTTCAGTTGTGTGTAGGATAACTAGGATAGTGGGGGTATAAATAGTGTTTTCATCGGGGGACAGAAATTTTTATCACCCAATTCCATAAACATTACCAATGGTACTGTTTCTCATATGAGTTCTCATATTATTCCACATCCATGTGGTCTCACATGCCATGCCATTGACTTGAACCTTGGTCAAAATAGGTCAAAGGCCCATTTTCCTGATTTAGGGTGTAGGGCCCACGTAAATGTATGTGAGTTTAGCCCATGGGACAAAACCAGGGGTCCAACTACACAAGGGTGTCCAATGCTTGTGATTTATTGAAATCGGATTGCTTGAGTGTGATTCAAGATAATAACACATAAAAATGAATATTCTCACATTGTCATATTTCTATAACAACCAAGTCTTACACAAAACTTAAGTGTTATTCTCTCTGAAGTCATTACACACTCTGTAGCTACAGAGCATATGTTGAATTCTTTATAATGCAATAACAGCTCCCAAATGAAACGAATTTACACTATGGTTGGTGTGTTAAAATGAAAAAGAAAGATTGGTCCAAAGGAAAAGTACTACTACATATATTGATTGAATAACAGCTACAAGACATTGAGAAATTAATAGGATACATTATACAATAGAAACCAGAAAGGACACTGGAAAACCATTAATTTTCTCACCTCCCCATACTTATTAGTACTTACAATACTTAAAACTAATATCTAGAAAGGACAAAAGTTGAGAGGTAGAGCTCAAGGACACTTGCTTCTGTTGCCATGGGTGACCATTTCGGTGTAGCACTTGCCGCATCTTTCCCGGTTACCGAAAGTTCCCGGAGGGACGCACCGGCACCGGTCACAGCAAGTCATGCAGGCTCTCATACACACTCTCTTCCTTGAGTGTAGTTGACACCTCGTTTCACACAATGGGATGCAATCTGCCCAAGAAAATTGAAATCACTGTCAAACTTCAAAAACCACATTTAACATTTATTCCCCAATTTGGCTCCAATTGTACTAATAACATTGACACCGACAATATCGATGAATATATTTAACACAAATAGCTCTGCATTAAGCATTTATCTTGAAATCTAAAATTAAATTAAGCATGAATAATTCACTAGTAATCTACAGTAGCAATAGCTAGTGAGGATAATACTTACCCGCTTTGGACTTGACTGGAGGAAGTGGGGGATAAGAAGGTGGCACAGGAACTGGTGGCTTGGCAACCGGTGGAACTGGCGGCTTGGCAACCGGTGGAACTGGCGGCTTGGCAACCGGTGGAACTGGCGGCTTGGCAACCGGTGGAACTGGCGGCTTGGCAACCGGTGGAACTGGCGGCTTGGCAACCGGTGGAGTTGGCGGCTTGGCCACAAGAGGCGGGGGCGCCGGTGCCTTCACCGGTGGCGGCGTGACCAGGAGTGGCGGAGGTGCAGGCGCTACTAGGCCTTGGGTATAAGCAACCTGAAATCAAATAAATTTTACCGCATTGAAGAATAAAGTTAGGCATTTTACTTCCCCATATGTAACTAAACCACTACTTTGATAAGTTTCAAGTGATTAACAGTACCTCTGTCTTGAGTTCCTCATGGAGATCATGTGATGAGGCCTACAAAACAAGATAATAAACAAACCAATTTAGACTCACCCAAAATATGGAAACTAAAACTAGTACTACTAAACAAGGGCTCGTTCGAAGTACATTAAATATGACTGAATCATTCTCAAACGAGTTCTAAATATAAAAGAAAATGTTGAAGTGCTAGTGTGTGTGGAAAGATCTGTAGGACATTACCCTTGAAAATACAAGGAGAATGGTAGCAGTAAACAAAAGGACCATAACTTTGGAAGCCATTGTAGAAAAGACCAAAAAAGCAAGTTTAGTGAGAAGTGATAGTAGTAGCAGAAGCAGGGGATGTAGTGGTATAAATAGGGTTGAAAAGTGGGACTTGAGAGGTAGATTTCTACAAGCCTTGGTGATATGCATGCCAGCTGCTAGATGAAATGGCCGAATCACTGAGACATAAATCTGACTTGAAAGCTCGACCCACCTGCCCCCCCGCCTAAACAATTATTTTCCATTATTTCTCATCTCATTAGAGTGTGTGTCAATCCAATAATTTAATCTCCTCTCTCGTAAATTTCAGTACTTGTTTGCATATAAATGTGACCGACCTTCCCCGGTTTGCTGGTTTAGTGAACTTATTATTTATGCTATTGGAGTTTTAATGGCTTTCTGCCAGACTAAAAAATGTGAGAATTTCTGGATCAATGTGATTATCATATACAGCTGGTTCCTGTGAAAGATCCGACAATTGCATTTACAGATATTTAAGAGCACAATAGATTGGGCAAACCTAGGATGCTGTGTACATTACAACTGGTTCCACAAGAACTTATTGCACCTCTGCACCTCTGGTTTTGTTGCTCATATTCAAACTTAGGAAGCTGCATGGCAAAAGATCTACTCCACTAGCTAAGTGTGTTTCCTCATCCAAAGTTGAGATAATTGTTTAAAATGCTCATCTCTCAATGTGGCTTGTATGAAAAATCCAACAAAATGTTATTAACAATAGAGGATGCAACAGATGGACCTAAATAACTCTCAAACACCAGATGGATAAACATGAGAGGCATTTCCAAATTACAAACACTGATGACTGATCCAATTTGAGTCCAAAGTAACGTGTTTGGTATAGAATTGTCAGATAAAGATCATACTAGATCTCAGTACTATCTGAAATCTCATGTCACTGGAAATTGCTGGCCAACTGGCATGTATAAATAAAGGCATGTATATGAACTGGCGCGCAAGTGCAGCAAAAGCTCCCTTGGTTTGGTACCATGCCTAAAATAGTTCACTACATTCCAATTTTACTACAGTAAAGGTGAGACAGACGGACGAACTACTTTTACTTTTACTTTAATTGGGGATTGCTGTTAGTTCTTTGCCGTTGGATTTATCAAAGGGACTTTGGAAACACGATCACGTACATTGGTTGGTTCTTCTTCCCCATTTGCATGGAGAAACGCCAAAGCAACCCCATATCCTGCACTCCATTTTGGGGCAATGATATGATATCTCTGCAGTCTGCACTGCAACAATACAGCGTGCACGATTAGGGTTTAGGCCCACCTATAATCAACACAACCATACAAAAGTGTCCTGATGAATGAACCTCCACTATCATTTCCCAAGGACCACTATCAAAACTTCACGATTTCACCGTTCGTCCCATATGGGCCAAGGACTCAGGCCCGGCCTTGTCAGATATAACAAGGACTTCGGCCAGATCTGGCCCAGTTCGTCGTAATGAAAATGAGCAGTATAGTAAAAATGTAAAGCATGCATGAAAAAATGGCAGTGTTGAGGTACAATTTACAAAACAGAAATTTTCCAAATTTACATAGTGGAAGATTACAAGTACAGTGGCCTTACAAAAAAATTTCATTTCAACAACAAATGATATTGATTACCGCTCTGTCTATGAAGTTTAACTTCACAAAGGCACTTGGTAGAAGCAGCCTATCCCCCCCCCTATTGAACATTTGATCCTCACTAACTACAAAGTAGAAGCAATCAGTTTAATGCAAAGCTCTAGGCAACAGCAAGTTCCTCCTCTTCATCAAAACTCAAATTCAATGTTTGCAGCTTAAACCCTGAACCCTGTATGGTCTCAACCAAACTGGAAGCCACCCCAGTAGCTTGAACTGTTGTCTGCTTTGTCAACTGCAAAAATATGGGGAAAAATGAAAACTATCCTCTTAAGAACCTATACGTATTTAACCTCGACGCTAAACATCCGAAAGCAATAAGATTTCATCAATGTACATGGCCAAACTAAGCAAAAGAAAGCATTTAGCAGATTGCTAAACTTTGCTACTCAATATGAAGGCTCAACTACCAAACATTCAAACATATCAAAGAACTGTCATACACACCTCAACAGTTGCAATGCCCTCAATCACTTCAACTTTCAAATTGGTAATGCCTTGAGTTTCCTGCAACAAAAATTCATCAATGGATACCAAAATCATCCCAACCCAACATTGATTCACAATCTTCGATTCCAAATCGCATATCGAAAACCGAAAAATGTACCTGTAACGCTTTCGTTACGGATGGAATAGCAGCATCACTCATTGTTCCATCGGCCTAGAGATATCACCCAACAACAAAAAAAATCATATAAAACACCAAAGCTACAAACTTTTAATTGACAAACAAAGTCTTCAAGAGCAATATGCATAAATTCCCAAACTTTCAAAAGAACCCATTTTTCAGAAATTCAAGTTGCAGCAAATGCAATCAAAATATGCTCAATTTGAACATAAAGGTGCAAACTTTAGCAAAATTACTATCTGGGTATACCTGAAAAATCATGGTGAGAGTATCAGAAGGCGAAACGGGGACCGAAACGGGCTGTTCGCTGCCGGCTGCTGCTGCTTCTTCTTCGGGAGCTGGAGTTAGGGTTTCCTCTTCCGCGGACCTTACAATTGTGGGTCTACTGGTCCTCTGGTGCTGCTGTGTTAATCTCTTGAAAGAGGTTGGGGCATTGCGAAAAGAAAGAGACGGAGATGGAATTGGAATTGAAAGTGAATTGGAATGAATTGGGGTTCGGAGAGATTGCAGAGGCGATAATGCTGAAGCTGAAATGGTGGCCATTTGTTTCCGGTGAGTTCTGATTGCTCTTTTTTCTGTTCTCACCGAAGCGTTATCTGAGAACTAGTGTTGTGAAAGAAATGAAAACGTTTAAATGGAGTATTTTGGGCCTTTGGACCTTTATCCAGTATCAATTGAGATAAATCAGAGCCGTCCGTAACTTCGACCTCTGTGTGAAAGCGTTGTATCTCGGAGGGTAAGTTTGAGAGTGATTTTGAGAATGACAAAATCGTTTATTTGCTGCGTTATAACGGTGTCGTTATTTAGTGTTAACAACAACAATGCCATATTTAAAGGAAGATTTTCTAAGCAAACTTCATAATTGGAAATTGCAAAATAAATGCTTTAGTAAGACTGATAACTGGGAAATTTACAAAGACTAATTCAGTTACATGAAAGGGACGAACTTGGGAACTGGGGTGTCCATCAAGGAGGTCTTTGCTTTACCAAAAGTTCAAAAAAGCAGTTCGTTTTGGGTACACTTCAACCTACTGAATCTTAATAAGTGCCAACAGTTTAGCAACTTCGGATTCTGATTCCCACAACATCTACAAAAACAGTTCCTTTCCATGCAGCTGTGCTGTGCTTACGTCCCACTCCGATCTACTTCAACTTGTCCATCTGAATAAGCATGAGTTCCAATCAATTTCTGATGAATCATAGAACAATGAAAACCACAGGATTTCAGAAGATCTGAGTAGCCACTTACCTCGCAGATTTATTGCTCGATTTGCTTCTACATCAGCTTTGGAATTGTATTCCTACAAAAGTAGCTGATTATGTCGTGCATTCAAATAATCATAGCAACATAATAATTAGTTCCTAATTTCCAGCTAACAGAAGCATAAACCAATTGTCATTCAACCATCATACTCCCATTGGATTAAGTTCTTTGAGTCATACTAATATCAGATGAATGTAAATATAAAACTCCTCTAGCACACAAGTGTACATACCCTAAGAACATGATCAATACGAAAGGACATGAACTGTTCTTTGAGCCTCTTAGCCACTTGACACAGGTCAGCCATATTCTGATTTTTGGTTTTCCAGAGATCCTGAATCTGTAATCAGAGATCCTCATAAGACTTTTAGAAAGAACAAATTATCCAACAGGTAAGAAAAGGAGGAAGGGATGAAAAAAGAGAGGAGGGTAATGGAAAGACTGAAGAAAGTATGTCCTCTAACATATACAAACCTGCATGCAGACTAGTTTAGAGTCTCCCGTAACACGAATGTGCTTGTATCCATTCTCAAGAGCAAATCTCAATCCAAGAATTACAGCTCGATATTCAGCAACATTATTTGTTGCAATCCCCACCCCTTCACGCAACCGGTATGTCTATACAAGCCAATGTTAAATAAAAAGATACATTTTGTAAGAATATCGCCTAAGTGAATCACACAATTTGGAATAGAATGCATACAATGCTTCCGTCTTCAGCACGTAGCACTGCTCCTGCACCAGATTGTCCAGGATTTCCTTTTGAGGCGCCATCAAACTCAAGTACACAGGATTGCTGTATAAAGACATATATCAGGCACATCTCTGTAAACTTCACAGACGCATAAGAGTGAGAATAGAAACAAAGTTAGAAAGAGCTTACACAACTAGAAGATAGTGCTTGAGATTGTGTACGATTATCAGACTTGAATTGCTTATTCTGAGACACTGCAGGGGAAGTGGACCCAATCATAGAACCTGGCTGCTGAAAAATCATGAATATACCTAATTAGACAGTAGGTTACCATAAAACATCTTTTATTGTAAACTAAAGACATATATCAGGCATTTTTTGGAACTTGACTTCACCGAAGCAAAATGAATAGATTACATACACAGTCATATTGGCTAAACATCTAAAATTAGTGGTCGTGACAGACACAAACTTACAGATATAGAAACAGTTGATTGAGTTCCATAAAGAGCCTCTTGAGGACTGAATTGCCTGAGATCAGATATACGGGATGAAAGAGACTCAAACACCTCCTGCGACTTCTTCGGTAGAGAGTCCATGACAGCTGGTTCTACAACAGAAAAAGCTGGCTTCTGAAAGATCATCAAGACACCAAATTAGACAGTCTGTTACTGACGCAGTGGAAATTATAGAACAGGCTTAGACAAGCGTCTAAAACCAAGAACATACACTAGAATCCACTAGCACTCCGAAGTCCACCAGAAAAGATAAAGAAAACTCTCAATTATATTATATCAAACGAGTATATGAAAAAATACAAGCCTAGCTGCACCTTTAAATAGGCGAAGAATCTAAATCCTACTAAGGATTGGATTCCTAATTCACAAGGAAAAATAAAAAGAATTAACAACCTAGGGAAAGGAACACTACTTCTTTGAAGGATAGAGAAATTAATCCTAAACTTTCCTAAATCCTTTGTTCTTGAAGATCCTCAAGCGACTCGGAAATCCCAACGATACGCCTTATGATCTTTACTTGTCAAATACTTGACCATTGAACAGAACGTTCCTTTCATGCAGGCTTGTTTAATTGTTTTAAACCACTTTTGTAAGTTTAATTTTTCCCACTTGAGTTTACCCGTATTTTTTCCTACATCAGTTACCCAAATAATGACCATTTATCGTACATAAAAAGTACTACCACGTGCTACTTAGAAGAGTAGAGCACCTAGCAGAGCCCTGAAAAAAAATGAAACCACCAAACCTGGGGAGGACAAGGGACAAGCTTTCCAAAGAGATCAGCTTGCACATCACCAGCATTCATAGTATATTCAGCATTCTTAAGCCCGCGTGCGGGTAAGGTACTCCTCCACCTCTTTCCTCAATCCGTGTCCTTTGTACACACTTGTAGGAGGATCACATACCTAGATAGAAAAGCAGACCTCAGACACATTATGTCGCAGACAAACAACATGAAGTTCACAACACCTTGAAAATATACAATAACACTTGAAGCAATTCCCATTTGATTTAACAACTGATGAGCACCTATGCAACCTAATCGACAGCTAATTTTACTCAAACCTTCATCGACACGAAACCTTCACTTACAGACACAAAAACCATAAGTCTTTTACAACGAACAAACTACGTAGCAACAACCTACGTAAAGCAACACTACAAGAACAATGAAGGGAACATTAAACCTAGTAATTAAAACCCAATTAAAAGCTCATTTATTCAACTATATATGCAAAAATTGATTTTTAAAAAAGACCAAATTTCTCCAGCAACAACGAGAGTAAAGTCGTAAAAGTTACCGAAGACCCAGCTTGACTTTGGCAATCCCACAAGCTTCTGTAAATGCCGATGATATCCCCTTTACGAACAACGTAGAAAACATCTTCCTCGTCCGCCATTGAAGCTCCAACGACTCGCTTTTCAAATACCCAAATGCACAACTTGTTTGAATTTGCGGCGAATTGAAGTTGGAATTTTGAAAATCGAAAAACAGAAGTCGTCAGTATCTGAGGAGTCAGTCTGCGGGCGAACCGTTTGATTGATTGTAAAAGGTGGTTGGGCCACAATCGATGGATCACCCCGTTCGGCATACACGAAACGAGTCACGGCCCAAGTCTACACATACTAACGTTGTCCATCTCTAGGAAGTATTTTCTCCATACTCAGAAACGCTTTGAATTTGAAGCAAGCATATTCTAGTAAAACACAGTATAGTATTAGTAACACACATTTTCCATCCGCTTCTTGTTCATATACACACGTTTTTTAATTTATAGAGAAAGCCAAAAGAATTTTTGAGTCTTTCAAAACGCTTCTTAAATGTGTTGTACAATAATAATGTGAGACGTCTACAACCCACAAAGAAGGCTGATCACCAATTTAGGTGACATGTAACATGTCTGCACATGATAGCTTAATCTTCCTATTCAAGATTCCATCCGTATGAAAAAAAGCATCATCCGACTCGATCCCGAGTTTGTTAGTGTTCTAGGATTTTTCCGGTGCTAATTAGTTGATAAGACGTGTTTCTGCTTGAGGTCATTGAGAAAAAAAGAGGCAGCAATGGAAAAAGAACTGAGTTTGTTTATACTGATGACATATACCATTGTACAATTAACTCAATGTTTATAGATTGTTACTAATGACCTCCTAACAAATGGAAAATTTTTCTACAAGTAAAAATGAATTCAACTTTGAACAGCAAGAGCTGCAAATCTGTCCTCAAAGTTCAACATAGCTGTTAAAAAATAACTATGAAAAATTGCACTTTGTTTTCAGTGTTTAGCCCATCTGCTCGCCTATTAAGTCCAATCCTACGGCCAGAAATGACAAACCTTGGAACAGCAAGAAATAGAAGTGAACTCCATGTGCTGATAAGAAACTTCTTGCTGCTGCAGTGAGCAGCAAGAAAGCGAGTGCAAGCTCTTTTCGATATATCCCATTTTTCTTCTTCTTCTTGGGAACTTCTGCTTGTTGTACTTCCTTGAGTTTACTTAACAGTTCCAAACCCGATTCGGAGTTCCTCCTCAGGATTTTCTCTTCACTTGCAGACATTGACTCCCTCTCAGCGAAGGCTAACAAATCTGACTCTGATGATCTTCCTGTCTTCTTTGTCACGACCCACTCATATGAACTTCCCAGCTGAAATAGCCCTGAGACCATGGCATTGAACTTTGTGACAGACATTGTGTTCTCAAAGAGTAGGTATGGGACCAAAAAGGGAAAGGATTTTGGGGATGGAAGAATGTTTAGAAAGGACATGAAAATCGGAATGTAACAGATGACCCAAAGAGGCAATTCAGCCTCTGGTAAGAACATGGTCAATGGAAGTATGACACAGAACAATGTGAATGAGTAAAAGGGAAGTATCAGCTTCCTCAGTAGAAAGAACAGAAATATCATGTTCGCCTTCTTCCACATCGATATCTGCACGAAAAAAAAAAATTGGCAATTAGTACACATTACATAACATTAGTAATTTAACTAGTCCGTGGAAATAATAAAACAGATTTGGATGAATGAAAGGAACAAACCTTGGCTGTTAAGATAGCAGGAAGGCATAATCTGAAGAGCTGCATAGGACCTGAATGCCAGCGATGCTGCTGCTTCTTATAAGTTTCATAAGACTCGGGTAACTCACAGAGGACTCTAACATCGTTGAGGAATATGAATTTCCATCCATTCAAGTGTGCTCGAACCGCGATGTCCATATCCTCAACTGTTGTTCTCTCTAGCCACCCTCCTGATTCTTCCAAAGCCTTGATTCTCCAAACTCCTGCAGTCCCATTGAACCCGAAAAAGTTGAGAAAGACACCATTTACTTGCTGCTCCACTTCAAAATGGAAGCACAAGTTGATGTTTTGAAGCCTTGTAAGTAAGTTCTCATCCTTATTCACAAAAGACCATCGAGCTTGGACAAGTCCCAAATCAGGTTTTCCCTGTAACAAAGTTCACAGGATAGTTAGTTTCGATCAAATTAATACGAAGATTTACAGGAAAGGCTTGCAGCTCCCAATGGGTTTGACATTCACCTTGAAGTGAGGAACAGTCAGTTTAAGGTAATCAGGATTTGGCTGGAAGTCGGCATCAAAGATTGCCACAAACTCATAGTCCTTGACATAATCACAACCCATTGCTGATTTAAGGTTGCCTGCTTTGTAGCCAGTTCTGATCAAACGATGTCGGTAGATTATGTTGACACCTTTGAGATGCCAAGATGAGACCTCATCTTTGATTAAATTCTGTAAATTTATATCATCTGAGTCATCTAAGATTTGAATCAGAAGCCTGTCTCTTGGCCAATCCATCTGACATGCAGATGCAATTGCTGCCTCATACACCTACATACACATTGCAAACAACATCAGAAAACTTACATACACAAAACAGAAGATTAAACAGAACCCCATGAAAATAAAAAAACTTGTTTCTGTTAACCACAACAACGGGGTTGTGGAGGATTAGGCGAACAGAACTATACAATTCTCGAAATGCTTAAACTTAGAAATGAACAAAACCCAAAATGGCACAAATAGAGACAAGCAATTACCTCTCGTTCATTGCACATGGGGATCTGAATAAGGACCATAGGGAAGGTTGATGAATCTTCAATGTCATAAGCATCTTCATCGATTTCGGGCTTGATCTTCTTGAACTTGATCCAGAAGCACCCAAGACAAAGAACTAGCCGATCAAGAGATTGAATCAAAAACAGCACAATGCAGAATCTAGAGAGCAGAATAGCCACAGGAGCAATATAGTCCACTCTGAAATTAGACCAGGCCAAGTAGCACCACTGCACCATACCCTGCACCTCCCATGGCTGCATCAAGCTCAAGTTCCAGTTTTTATAGTGTGCAACGACTTCAATCGCCAGTGCTAAAATCGACAACCCGAGAAAGACTTTGATGAATTTGTACAGCCTCCCTCTGGTTTTCGGCTCCTCATCGCTCATGTCGGATAAGGCAATGCGTTTTTTAAGGGAAATGTAAATGGCCCGAAACGCCATCGGTAGCCATGAGAGGCAAGCAAATACTCTGTTCACTTTGAGAAGAAGAACCCATGTGAATTGCTTGGTGCTCACTGCTTTCTGCTTCTCCACAAAAGCAGATGAATCCAGAGCATCGACCTTTACTGCAGAGTTGTCTGGCTTTTCGATTGTCACCACAACTGAGTTTGGAGCCATTTTCCTGGGAATCAAATCCAATGGTCCCCCAAGATCAAATCTTGAAACTCAAATATGAATTGGTTTTTCTGACACAAGTGATACAAAGGACGAAAACTCAAACTCGGGACTTCGGATGCAAGAGTGGAGGTTGCTCTTAACCAACTGCGCTACAAGCCATCTGCCAAATTCAGCTATGAGAGTTGCACAGCATTAAAGAACCCATGTAAATAGTCAACTTCTCATGCACTCTGCACTGAATTCTGGATTTTGAAGTCAGGATTTCTGCATAAAGAGTTGAACTTTGAAGACAAAGAAGATGGTATTGTGAGAGAGTAAGAACTGACTCTGCTCAATGAAGCAGAGGAGAAGAGATATAAATTCCTTTCTGTGGTAACAAAAGAATTGGCAAGTGAAGCTTCCTCCAGCCTGATAATTATATTATTGTTAATCAACTAATGATCTTTTGGTACAGTAAATTAAGGCTGGTCAAATGGTAAATGAATGGCAAATCCAAATCTGGCAATGATTAATTTAACAAACAAAGTATATAAATATAATTTGCAGGAACAATCAGGCCCTGACATGAAAAGATGACAACCAGGTTCCAGCCAGATGGCAGATCACCACCACCACCCAACACAAAAAGTGCTTCTTGTCTACTAATTTTCGGTCACCACTTGCACAGAAGTTTCGGTTCTTCCTTTCAGTCCTTCTCCATGTTGTTATTGTTGTGTGCCTGTCATTAGTGAGTCAGATCTAATATAATCTTTTTAATTTTTTTTTTTTTTTTTTTTTTTTTATTTTTTTTTTATTATTATTTTTTTTTTTTTTTTTTTTTATTTTTTTTTTTTTTTTTTTTTTTATTTTTTTTTTTTTTATTTTTTTATAATTTTTATTTTTTTTGTAAAAAAAAACTATTTTATAGTGTTTTGAAAAAATGAAAAATGTGCATATAGCTATTTTAGAACAATAAATTAATTAATTAACGAAAATATACTTGAACGATAGACTTTTTCTAGTACTCAATTTCTATTAGAAATCATTTTTAATGTTCGGATATATTTTTATTTATCAATTTATCTATTATTTTGCAATAGTTATATGCATAATTTTTTTTTGAAACATCATAAATCATATTTATATAGAGGTTGAGAGGTATAGTATTTTTGAAACATTAAAAACCCTTTTTTTATATATTAATTTTCATGTAAAATACTATACCTCTCAACCTCTATACAAATATGATTTATGATGTTTCAAAAAAAACATTTATGCATATAACTATTGCAAAATAATAGATAAATTGATAAATAAAAATATACTCGAACATTAAAAATTATTTCTAATAGAAATTAAGAGATAGAAAAAATCTACCGTTCAACTATATTTTCATTAATCAATTTGTTTATTTATCTAAAATAGCTATATGACATTTTCATTTTTTTCAAAACACCATAAAACATATTTATAGAAGTTGAGAGGTAAAAAAAATATTTTACATAAAAATTAATGTTAAAAGACCATTTTATCCTTCATTTTAACGGAATTGATTAAAAAAATTGACTAAAATACCACATAGTCCTCTTTTTAAAAGTTTGGGTACCACATAGTCCTCTTTTTTAAAGTGTGGGTACCAAATTTGATCACTTTTAAAGTTCAGGTACCATGAAGTCCTGTTAATGAAAGTTCAGGCATCATTCATGATAATAACCCTCTTTTTAAAGTCATAGAGAGAGCCGAGTAGCTCTATATTTCTGGAATTTACATGACTCTTTTAAGGGCTTTGGAAATAAAATTTAAGAATGAGAATCGGATACAACAGTCTCTTTTGGATATCCAATTCTTATTTTTTTAGGGTGCTTTTGCCCTTAAATTAGAGTATATCTAACTAAATTTTAATTTTCAGATCTAATATAATTTTGTTTATTGTTGTGTGCCTGTCATTAGTGTCTAATATAATCTTTTTAAAGTTATAGAGAGAGCCGAGTAGCTCTCTATATATGGAATCTACATGACTCTTTAAGGGCTTGAAAATAAAATTTGGGAATGAGAATCGGATATTGAAGTCACTCTTGGATGTCCGATTCTTATTTCTTGGGGCCTTTTTGCTCTTAAATTAGAGTATATCTAACTAAATTTTAATTTTTAAGTGGATTAGTAAACGTATGATAACTAAAAAAACGAAATGATTTATAATGATTCTCATTCTTTATATGTAAAGAGCCCTAAAATATGTGATAAGTAATAAGACAAGAATCAAAAAGTAGCATGTACGTCATCAACGACGGTGCAAATTATGGTAGGTATTGACAATTTGGTTTTTTTGGTTTGGTTGTAAGCTGTAACCTGTCCAACCTGCTTTGTTTACTTTTTTTTTTTTTGCCAGAACCTGCTTTGTTTACTTGATTAACTAGTAATTATATCCTAAAATGATAAACAAAGCAGCAGGCACAGAGAAAGTTTAGACAATTCATACAGTGTGAATAGTTGACAAGTTCGACTAATTTTTTTTGGTAAGTAAACAAAATACGATTAATCTTAATATTTCAATTATTGATGTCAAACCTCCATCTGAAACGTAAAATCATATCAAGTATTCGTCGTCAATGTGAAAATTGCTACTTAAAAAAGGAAATTGAGATAAGTCAAACCTGGCGCATGTTATTGCGCTATGCTTGGACCGCATTCCCAGCTCCAGCTATTCTCTATTACTTTCGACCCATCTAACTGATTCCTTGGATATTCTTCCCCAAATTTCATTTGATGATGCTAAATGTCAATCAAACTGATTAATTAAATATTAGTTTAGTGATATTCCTAATCAATCATATTAAAAATAGTCTTTTAAGTTCTGATTCCGTGTGACAAATAGATTGGAATCTATATTGAAATCAAAGGGAGTACAATTTCTTATTATAAGGTGTCCAAATGAATCCTTCCAGTTTGCATTGAATAATTTCTGACTTACAGGCACGTAGTGAAATGGAGGACTAATAAAACTTAATATAATTTGTAGCCATGGGAGCTCTAGTTTTTGAGGTTTCTGGTGGGACTTGAGAAGGTAGTGGGAACTTTGTGGGCATGTCCCCAAAGCATCTGCAGGCTCTTTCCGGTGAAACTTCTTTGTCGTTTTCTTTTGGTGGTCAACTTTCCCGGCCCGGAAGCTAACGCGTCAGTTAAAACGGTTATTTACCCCACGTGTAGGAAGCATACGTGCATGTTCCTTTTCTCTTTTTTGACCGTAAAGAACGTGCATTTTAAGTTTCTGACAGTGCATTATCTTGGAGCATTTTTGCTCACATCAGTACACGCTTATTCGTCTGACATCTATCATCCATAAGAGTATCTCCAAGAGAGATGCCGTATAAAACTCTACAAACTTAATTTACAATACCACGTTAGTAAAATAGCTCTTTAATAGATACTATAAATGATTCTGTAAATTATACACAGCCTTAAAGAATCTGTATATTTGCAGAGTTTATGATATGCTGTAAAAATGGAACCCACACAATTTATTGAATAAAAAATATTATTGCTCACTTTTTATCTTGGTAACTTAAAATTATACACTATTTCTTCACTCTCACTCATCTAATTAACACTCAACTCTCAACAGTCAACAACCTCATTCATTATCAAGGGAGTAATTGTGAGCATTGTTAAATGTAGTTGTGAGCATTAGTGTAACAACGTTGTATTTCATAATTGGCAACAGATTAATTGTGTTATAAATGATTAGTAGTTGGGAGTTCCTATAAGTTGTACTTAATACTTCACATAGCAACAACGTTGTATTAGAGGGGGTATGTATTAGTGAATGAATTTAGGTAGGAAAGATTATTTATCAAAATTTGAATTAGTAGAGTAAATTATATAATAATATTTGGAGCAACTGTTTGCCTATTCCATTGGAGTACACTGTTTTACTGACTATGCAAACTGATAGATTTAGTGTCACGTCAACTATCAAATCACATATTCGCCTATTATGTTTACAAATCCCTTGGAGATGCTCTAACTTCAACCCATTTGAATCGGTACTTGGATTATTTACATGTCGTTAGTAGCGAAATATTGACAAGTTGATATCGTCTTGATATCATACTTAATGTGTATTTTGATGAAGTGTTTTTATATTGCAATATAGTTAGTTATACAATATAAACGTTATACCGATGAAGAATATAATACTTATAAAGATAGAAAATGTAGCTTGTGATTTAACTACCCGACTAGCGTATTTGAAGTTTTGTATTTGTAGGTTCGATGATCTCATAATACGGATTTATATTCGTAGATATACAGTTTTAGCTGTTAGATCAATTATATTATAACTCATTCTGAGTGATTGTTTTATGAATTCTTACCATACATATACCTGTGGATATTGCCGAGAACACATATCTTCTGGTGTTATTGTTAACTTCCAAGTTTTAAAATGTGGCCACATTTAAGGAACCAAAAACATAGGGGGGCTTGCATGTGATGGGGACTTGATGAGGGTGCATCCTAGCAACAAGGCATTGCAGCCCAAAATCTCAATCACAGAGCCCACAGAAAGGAAGCAGAGGATACAGCAGATAAACATCAAATCCCAAACGATTTTGTCTTTGGCCGTTTAGCAAAGTCGTCACATGTGGTTGTGCTGCCCTACTACCACCGTACCCCATGTGATCAGCTACCCTGGACGTCGCTGTACACGTCAAGGTATATATTGTACAATATAATTGTATTTTATATATTTATCTCTGTGTATACAAACAGTTAGGCTCACTTATCAGTAGTATAGTTAGCTGAAAGAGATTGCCTCATGTGGACACATGACTAATTGCACCTCCCTAATGATTGGAATTTACGTTGCATTGCATTAATTATCGGTCCCTAATTGCATTAAAGTGCAAACGAATCTGGATCAATTGCAGAGTACTACCACACTAATACTATTACTAATTGTTATCAAGCTTTAGATAGTCACGGCTCATTGTCACATGCGCAACCATATGTCTATGCATGATCAGAAAGTTTTCCTTCAAGCCTTGTGAAGTAACAGTTGAGATGGAGCTTACCAATAAATTTTGATACAAAACTCTATGCGTTTATATTTTGATTAATATTGCAAAAACTAAAATATTTAAATTGTAAGATGCAATAAAAATTGGTAAATTTCAATAAATTCCGATTATAAATCTTGAAGTCAAAAAGTTGTCCTTCAAGCATTCAGCCCAATGGGCAACAAGAATATGAAATAGTGAGCCCAAACTGATTAGCTTGTCCCCATGTCTATTGGATTGAAGTTCATCTTGCATCTCTTCACAAGATATGAAGTCTTCCAAAACAATGGATTTCACATGACGGGAATACACATGGGAAACACAAATTTTGGTCTTCTTTCTAACTAGGAAGTCATGAATTGGGAAAAGAATGAGTTCATCATACAAGATGAACTACTACTTCACATACACAAATGTTATTGGCACTTTAAAATTATTTTTCACATTTCACTCACGTGTGAAAAATAAAGAAGAAATTAAGTATGAAAAAATAACTCTTGGGATGCTGTTACGTAATCTTAGTCGTTTGTTTTGAGGTAATCAATCATAAATGGTCATGTAAAACTGTCGTACTTTTCCATTTCGCATGTGTTTTACTCACGGAGATCAACCACGAATCGGATAAGAATACTATCGGGCCTTCAACGAGGCCCATGAGTCAAAGACTTTGATGACTTTGATACTGAAGGCCCATGAGTCAAAAGACCTCGATGACTTGATGACACATCATGAACCAATTGGCAAATAGCCAAGAAGGCAGAGTCGTTGACGCCTGAACTCTTGATTGCGAAAGGTGAGGATATACCACATTAGACGAAGCATCCAGCATAACCTATAAAAGTAGTGCCGTGTCGAGTCGAGTCGATTCCCTTATTATTACGAATCTGTCCTTTTCAACTCCAAACATCTCCCCATGGAATTTCCAATTTTTCTACACCAAAATGAAAGAGTTCAAGTTACAAGGGGAAGATTGTCTAAAGATGAAACGTGTTGCGAACTCGTGATGTAATCGATCAGGGCTTTCGAGCCTCTGTTGTTGTAGGGCCATGAGTTTGATAACAATCACATCTCGTTTATGCAATGGTTGTTTGGTTGCATGATTCCTATGACCTTGCCCCTTTCCTAATGCCTTGACTCTTCATCTGAATGAAACCTTTTTCTGTTTATTTATCTTGTTCCTGTTTCAATGTCTCTTTCGTCCATTTCCCACTTGATTAAAGAGGGAGACATCAGTAACAGGATTGAATATAGATTTTTCAGCCACAAAACATGATCAAAGAGGGAGACATCAATAAAGGGATTGAATATAGATTTTTAAGCCACGAAACATGATCATCGGGGAGAAAATAGGATCGTGTCAAAATGATAGTGTGTCTCCTGTGAAAACCATTGTTAAAGAAAGCAAAGGGTTATTCTCCTATGTCTATTACTATTTTGGAAGAAGCTAGAGTTACGCCTTTTTTCTCTTTAGATTTGATAGTTAAATTTTGAAATATATGTTTTCATTTTTTTTTTTTGAGATCTCATAAACTAAACAACTTTTTTTTACTAAAATGTATACACATCTAAAAAAACAAGCGAAAACCGCAACATTGAAATTTACCTACCTCAAATGAGGCAAATGTAGCCAAAATCAACTATTGGACCGCATTGCACTATAAATGAAAGTGACTCTTATTAATCATGCCAATGAATTTGTTTGAAGAAGTAGTTGACCAAAAACATGAATTTTGTAGAAGTAACTGCCCAGCTCTGTAAAATCTGCCGGGGTTGTTTAAAAGTAAATAAATTCTGGAGGGACAAGCTACTTTTTGAAGCACGAGAATAGTCAGTTCAATGACTTTCGGTGCCAGCTGCGAACCAAATCTAATGGACAGCAAATTCCTGAATGAAACAAAACTTTCAACTGCCGGCCTTTAAGATATAGAAAACATTCCGGCTACATTATTTATTGGTTAAGTGTACATCACATTAAGAAAGTTATGGGAAGTAAAGGTTGTAATTAGTCAGGTTTGTTGGCCACGGAAGTTGTCAGCCACAACAACAGGGTTCCGACAATTGTGTTCGTCACGGCTTGATATTCATACGTATCACTCTATCATGTGTACCTACAAGGCTACAACAAACAATATAGAGTTCCTACTTCAGGATTAATCAAATGGTCGCATCAAAGAATTTCGTCTCTTAACAATATAGAGTTCCTATTTCAAGCGATATATACAACTGCCAATGTAAAGGGGGATATTGCTCTTTTTTATATCCATCACGTTCAAAAATTAACTTAATTAAATAAATGATTGTATAATTTAAATTACACCGAGTTAATTTTATTCATTTAGACTGAACACACTTAAAATCTTTTCCATTGAGTTGAGGCACATGGTTATTTAATGTTCTGATGTACTATTACAACATATGTCCAGATTGGGTTAAGTGGCATGAACAGACAATCAACCCAATTCAAGCAAAAAGGACTATTTCAAAATTTTATCAATTGAATGCGGTTCGATCGATTTGTTCACCGCTTTCAAAATATCCAGTGTTACATAGGCCCAATGATATGTGAGACGGACCCCTCAAATTTAGTGTCAAGTTGTATGTAACTTGTACCATCAAGTTAGCCACATTTGTTTTTCTGCATTTTTAGTTGATTTAGGGAAAGTGACTTAGACGGGTCGCATTCATAACAGATAGGCAACAACATGTGGCCATCAGTGCACATAAAAAGCAAGAAAAAATGCCAATCAAGCTGAATGCCTGTCCCAATCCATCTCTCCTTTTTAACTTACAATCAACTACCATTCTATTTGTACATTTTTCTTTTCAATAAAACAAGTATTTTTTTTCCCAGTCAAAATCAAATGTAATGTTTGGTTTGTTTTCCGCAACATCGCTTTCGAAGATCCTTTTTCGAGAACCTTTTTAATAACTTAGAGAAATACAAACAAACCAGTCGTTTTCATGCTATCGGCATCAAAGACTCGGAAGATTTTGGATGGTTTTGAAATGGGCTTTCTGATAACACCTTAATATATGCAACAAGCAACTCTAATCCACATCATTCGAGGGGGGAGAACGACAAGCCGTGTGAAGGGGCTGACTCTGCTGTGCCATTATCCTTTTTAAAGCTGGTCGAGGTGGACCAATCAGGGTTGGGAATTTTGAAAGCTGGAGAGCTTTTGCCGTTTGATGATTGACCGGATGGAGAGATCTACGGTCCAGATTGCAAGGTGGTGTCGATTTGTTAAGTCAATCGACGTCTACTGTGCTGTACAGGAACATGTGGCATGTTATGTGACTTTTGTCTTCCACTGAACTTATGGCTTATGCTTAATCCGCAGAGCTGTCCTTGTGAAACATATGTAACTGTGCCTGTGTCTAATGATGTTACGAGTCATTTACGGGATAGATTGCATCACTATTTGTAGTTTACCGACTGATCCTAAATATTGAAAATGAACTCTACTCGAAAGCCATAAGGAATCCCGTCGGCGAATGTATTTGATTTTCCTGTATATGGTTGACTCTAATTGCAATAACTATAGATAAGTGTTGAGCTTTACTTTCTAGGCTTTTTTGTAGCAGAGGTCTCTGTGCTATGTCACTTATTTCATTTTAGTCCATGTGCTCTAGTGTGTCTCACCAGATGTCTCTGTGCTTTGTCACATGTTTCACTTTAGTCCATGTGCTCTAGTGTATCTCACTAGAGGCCCCTGTGCTCTGTCACATGTCTCACTAGAGGTCCCTAAGCTCAAATTTTCAATCGCAGGGGACTTAACGAATTGGAGTAACTTGTGATTAAAAATTGGAGCACAGAGACCTCTGGTGAGACAGTTGATAGAGCACAAGGGCCTTTGGTGAGACACAGTAGAGCACAGGGACTAAAGTGAGACATGTGACAAAGCACATGGACATCTGGTGAGACACACTAGAGTACAGAGACTAAAGTGAGAAGCGTGACATAGCACAAGGATCTCTGGTACAATTTAGCCTACTTTATATGTTATAGTAGTTCATAAAGATTTATAAAAAGTACATAAGATTAGGTCAAGTAATGAGATTACCCAAACTAAAATTCAAACGTGAAATTAGGGAAATAGGATTCTAAAATTAAGATTTCCTGCTTGCCAATCACTGGAGGAAAAATTAAACTAAAAAACTAAGCCTTGAGGCAAGGCAAAATTAAACCAATTTCTATGCTGAAGCAACAACTTTTTACATAAACTATCAAATATCGCAGCAACCCAAACACTTCCTAAACATTGCTCGTAGTGGAGCAACCCTCCTGCAAATGTGGTTCTTCTTCAACCATGCTTTGCCAGTAGATGTGCAACATTGCTGCATTTCCGATGGACATATTGACAATATATAGATATGAATAAACCCATATAACTCATGGCGTCTTCAATCACATCACCATTTGCATCCATATGGTCACCTTGTTCCTAAAAGCTCCTTATAACCTCTTGAGCATCCATTTCAAGAATAATTAAAAGGTATCTCATATCTCTCGCGATTTGTAAACATAAACAAGTCGTCATAATCTCTATTGTCCTTGGAGAAGAATTACCCCTTATTTTCTTAGTAGCTACCACCATTAGCTCTCCTCTATGATTACGGACAATAGCCCATAAACCCCGAATCCAGCATGCTTGTCAACAACACCGTTTACATTTAACTTGAAAAAAAGGATCATAAGGTTTCTCCCAACTCATAACTAAACAAACAGTAGGGAACCTCTATTGGTCTCTACTGTTGGCCTCGGTAAATTCTTGTAGGAGGAATTTGGCTTTTACCACTATATCAGCTGCTTCAATAAATTTCCCATTTGCCCACACATCATTTCTACCGTTCCAAATGCTCCAACACAAATATGAAAACCAGATTTAGCTCACCTTTGTTAGATTAGAAGTTCGATATCCTTTAAAGGTAAAGTAAACTGCATAAGTTAATATTGGTAACTTCTAAGTAGTTAATTAAGGAGGTACATAGGTATGTATGTTCATTATTCATTGCCATCTATAGTAGCATCGGTTGGGATGTCAACCAACAGGCAATTCTATGTTTGATTAAGGCTTATCTTTAACGAAAAGGGCTTAAAAGTTTTGATTTTTTTGTGATTTGGCAATCAAAGAGAAGGTTTTAAAAGATGATCTACTAATGTTTGTTTTCGAAATATTTACTTACTTTTTTTTGTTGTGAACCATAGAATTAAGTCTTGTTTATGTAAAAACAGCACCTCCAAAAGTGATTTGGTTTTCTTGATGACAATACAAGCTTGAAGTTTGTTGCCCTGTTTACATGCTATGTTTACTTAAGTATAGTGTGGATATGCATAACTTAAATATTGTATAAATTCAATCTTGGCAAGCAAAATTACGACTATTTCTATTGTAAACAAATGTTAAGATGTTAATAAAGTGGACATTGTCAAATCCCCACGTTTGATGCAACTGTTGTACTAAAAATCTGGCTTAGCAACAAAGTACCATAATTAGGGGCCCTATTAGCACTCACATCAATTGCTTCTTCTACAACGCCTTACCCAACAAGTTTTAAAACACTCATTAGCATGACGTTGTTCGCAACTCAAAGATTTTCATAAGTATGAACATAATTTCCTTTGAAAAAGCCAAATCACCAAATTAAGTTTGATGATACACTAAAGATTATGGGCTATAAATAAATGCAATTAAGAAACACACACAAAACCTTAATTAACCATTATTTTGTCTTGAATAAAACTAGCGAAACTCCAAAACGACGTCGTGGCCCTTGTCCCCATCAAGCATTACCTTGGGGCAACACTGGCAATTTCTCGGCCCCAAACCATTTTCTCCCTTTTGTTTTCTCCTCCTCTCTCACCTGCTCCTCTTCGTCTCTTGGCGTACCAAATCTCTCTCCCTTCTCTCGTCTCTCTCTCTTTCATCGCGACCTCTTCGCCCCAAATCTCTCTCGATTTCGCTCCAATTCAACGAACCCTAAAATCCCAAATCCTCCGTTGTCGATCCCCAAATCCCCCAAATCTCTGTCCTTTTCCACCCGACCCCATCCTCCAACCCCCGCCAGCTCAGCCCTAGCCTCCCCAATCCCCCCCCTGTGCGTCTCAATTGAAGATCTGGGGCTTGATCTAGGGTTTCCCCCGGCTCCCAATTTCGCGAATCTAGGGTTTCAGCGGTCGAATTCGGCTCGGGATTGATGTTTCACCTCAGGGGCGATTGTGGGATCGATTGCTGCTCGCGAATTGGAAACCAAGATGGAGGGCTATGCATGGGTCGCCAGCTGAGGAGTCGATACGGCGCCGGCACATGTGGCCTGTCCCTCTTCCCAACGCCACGACTGTAGCTTCCGACCTTTCTCCCGCATCCGATTCCTTCTCCAAAGTAAAGAAATTTACCTTTTTATTTCATCCTTTGTTTTGTTCTGGGTGATTTTCTGGGTTGTTTTCGTCGTCGTGGTTTTTCATTTCATTTTTATGCTGTTCCTTTGATGAAATTCGGTTGTGTGTATCTCGATTTTCATTCGTGTTGATTTTGATTGCTAATTCATCTCAATTGGGTGTCTTTTTTCTCTCTTTTTTTGTTTTGTTTTTCATTGGTTTTGTTTTTCACAGGACGCTTATTGGCTAGATTAAATTGGGTGTGTTGTCTTTGTTTGTAAAGGTACCATTTTTATTGATATTCGGTGAATTTTATGTATTAGTGTGTTTGAATTTTGTGTAAAGGTACCATTTTCATTGACGAATTTGTTGGTTGTTGAATTTTGTGGAGTATTTTGTTTGTTTGATGGCTTTTTCATTAAGTTGTTTGAATAGTTTCTGATTGTGCAGCATAATCGCTATTGACCCAAAAAGCCAGCTCTTTTCGTTTTTGCTCTTTGTTTTTCTTTTCTTCGATTTTGAAAGAGAGAAATTCATAGAGAATACCTGTCTTGTTTATCTTCCCTCATTATTGTATTTTCTCGTATAAGTTCCCAATTAGTTTCAGGTTGACCATAGCTTTAAGAATTGGATTCGCCTCCTATTACTTGTGAATCTTGTGTATTATGTGAAGTGTAAATTGATATCCAAAAATCTTTTGCTGTGTTTGTGATGTGGTGAGCTGAACACATGTTCGCATTCCTTGCTGACCCTACAGTTTCAGTTTGATTTTTATTGTATTTGACGCTTTGATGTTTACTTGGTACTTTGTTTTGGTTTAATATTCATGAAGTTTTCCATTGTTATATAGGATGGACGCAAGATTTTTGTTGGCGACTGTGCACTTTTTAAGCCACCTCAGGATTCCCCGCCTTTCGTTGGAATAATCCGTACGTTAAAATTAGACAAGGACGACCGACTAAGTTTAGGTGTTAATTGGCTTTATCGACCAGCTGATGTGAAGCTCTCCAAAGGGGTCTCGCTTGAAGCTGCCCCAAACGAGGTGTTTTACTCCTTTCATAAGGATGAGATACCTGCTGGATCATTACTCCATCCGTGTAAAGTCGCATTCCTTCGTAAAGGTGTTGAACTTCCTTCAGGGGTATCCTCATTTGTCTGCAGAAGAGTGTATGATACTGAGAACAATTGTTTATGGTGGTTAACTGACAAGGACTATATTAATGTGAGTTTGATTATTCTTCTTTGTCTCAGAATCTAGTTTATGATTAATATTAGTATGTTTATCTTGATTATTCTTTGAACTACAGGAACGACAGGAAGAAGTAGATCAGCTATTAGACAAGACAAGAATAGAAATGCATGGGGCATCGCAGTCGGGAGGTCGTTCTCTGAAACCCCTGAGTGGTCCGTCATCAACCGCACAGTTAAAGTCTGGATCAGATAGTTTACAGAATAGCACATCCTCCTTCTCTTCACAGGTCAAGGGAAAAAAGAGGGAACGGGGAGATCAGGGCTCTGAGCCTGCAAAGCGAGAACGTTTAGTGAAAACTGAGGATGGGGATTCTGGTCATTCGAGACCTGAATATAAGTCTGAGCTCTCTAAAATATCAGACAAAGGAGGACTTGTAGACTTAGAGGCTGTCGAGAAGTTAGTTCAACTTATGCAATCTGAAAGTGCTGATAAGAAAATAGATTTGGCTGTACGAAGAACATTTGTTGATGTCATAACAGTTACTGATAGGTTGGAGTTCCTTGGAAGATTCGTACAACTCAAGGGTTTGCCTGTTTTGGATGAATGGATCCAAGAGGTTCACAACACAAAATCTGGTGATAGCAATAGCCCCAAAGAAATTGATAAGTCTGCTGAGGAATTTCTTTTTGCTTTACTTCGTGCACTGGATAAGTTGCCCGTGAATCTTCATGCTCTACAAACTTGTAGTATTGGCAAATCTGTGAATCATTTACGTAGTCATAAAAATTTAGAAATCCAGAAGAAAGCTAGGAGTTTAGTTGATACATGGAAAAAACGTGTTGAAGCTGAGATGAATTTGAATGATCCGAAGTCTGGATCTGGTCGTGGTGTTTCCTTGCCTACGAAGCATGTGCCTTCAGAAGTTTCTCAGGTTGGGAGCAGGAAAACTGGAAGTTCCTCTGAAGTTGGCTCAAAGAGCTCTAGTATGCAACCTACAGTGTCTAAAACTCCTCAAGTTAAACTTGGCTCTAGTGAAACTGTTTCGAAGTCTTCTGGGTCTCCTGGGTCAACCAAGTTGTGGGGTATGTCATCTGGAAATGTTTCAAAGGATCAAAATTTCAGAATGTCCGATCTTCCATTAACACCAATTAAGGAGGAAAGGAGCAGCAGTTCTAGCCAGTCTCAAAACAACAGCCAATCAAGTGATCATGCGAAGACTGGGGGTTCTCTATATAGGGAAGATGCAAGGAGCTCATCTGCTGGATCAGTTAGTGTGAGCAAAATTTCTCGCAATCGAAAATCAAGCAATGGCGTTCATGGCTCTTCTGTCTCAGTAGTTAATAAAGAAACAGGGACAGGAAAAGTTTCTACCCCCAATAGAAATTTGACCTCTGAAAAGGCTTCAACTGCTGGGGTATCCTATGAGAAACTTCCTGAAGTGCCCGTGGTTGACCATGGAAATAACCGTTTGATTGTTAGAATTCCAAACACTGGTCGCAGTCCTGCTAGAGGTGCCTCCGGAGGTTCTTTTGAAGAGCCCGTGAGCAGAGCTTCTCCTCCTGCAGAAAAACACGACAACCATGACAAAAAGACTAAGGGAAGAAGTGATGCCTTGCAGGGCAACAGTACAGCGGATTTGAACTCAGATGTATATAAAAGCAAAGAGGGATTGACTGGTTCTGAAGAAGGTAATGTGCTGCCGTCTTTCCGTGAACAGAATAGGGCTGGTGAAGATGGTGAAAAGCCAACTGAAGCATCAAAGACTCCTGGTTCTTCATCAAAATTTATTCCAAGGTCAGGAAAATTGTATGAAGCATCGTTGAGCTCCATGAATGCTTTAATAAGTTGCGTGAAATTTTCTGAAGGTAGTGGTACTGCTTCACCTAGTGATGATGGTGGGATGGATTTGCTGGCTAGTGTGGCCGCCGGAGAAATGTCTAAATCTGAGAATGGGTCACCATGTTCTCCTGGCAGGAATTCTCCTGTGCCTGAGGGATCATTCTCAGAAATTGATGGCAAGGTGAAGCAACCGGGTGAAGTCGCCGAGATCCAAAGTCAACCTGATGGCGGGGCTCATAGCGGCGGGGCTACTTCAGAACTTGGCAATACTTGTGACTCACTGCGGGGTAAGACTGAAACTAGACACTCTGTTGCCCAGCCGCAAAATGATGCTTTTTGTCAGACTAAAGGCACTTCACCGGCCTGTGGAGATAGAACAGTGGAGTGTAATGGAAACTTGAATTGTGCTTCAAATGCGCAACAAAATATAGATGGACAATCGTTGAGGGCTGACGTGAAGCCTGGTGAACCTTGTGTTGCTTCTGCATCAGAGCCCCCTTCATCTTCGACGAAAGAGGGTCATTTGGAGGTTGAAGTACCTAGTCACCGTCACGAGCAAGGTAAATCGGAGGTTGCTAAGGCTAGATGGTGTAGCATTTCAGATTCTAAATTAATAGTGCCGTCTTCCTTGTCTAATGAAGATAAAGTTTCTCTTTATGCAGATGAAAGAACTATGGGAAACACAATGCCAGTTGCATCTCACGCAGCATCTAGGACAGCACAAGTGGAACAGGAAAATGAAATATCTGCCTGCTCATCCTCTGAAGTGGCTGGTGAGAACCGTGATGTTGACAAGGATTCAAATAGTGCCCTACCCGGAGAGCAGAAACCATCTATTGTGGCAGCAATTGACGCAGAGTCCAAGGAGGGGAAGAGCGAGGATGATGTTCTTTGTTCTCGTTCCAGAAATACTTCAAATATGGATTCGAAGGGTGAAAGCACAGATGAAATCAAAGATGCCATTTACACAGAGCAGACTGAGACAGAGACAAAGAATACATGTGTCCCAGCATTAGAAAACGGCAGTGAACCTGCCCAGGGTACTACGGAAATCAAAAAAGCAAGTGGTCACTCTTCTGATATGTCAGTTTCGCATGTAGAACCATTGATTACACCTGTGAAAGAAAATCAACAGCATGACAAGTCTAGTAGCTGTAAGTCGGAAGCTATTGAATCAGGGGTGACTGAGGAACGCCCATTGTCTAGTGTGAATGCCTCGGAATCAGTTGCTGCTGCTGCTGTGAAGCTAGACTTTGATTTGAATGAAGGCTTTCCTGCTGACGATGGGTGTCAACCGGAGTTTGTGAAAGCAGAAGATCCTGGAACTTCAGGTGCAGTTCATTTTCCCTGCCCTTTACCCTTTCAAATGTCTTCCATGTCAGGGAGCTTCCCTGCATCAATTACTGTAGTCGCACCGGCTAAAGGTTCATTTGTCCCTCCTGAAAATCCGATGCGGAGTAAAGGAGAACTTGGATGGAAAGGATCTGCAGCTACCAGTGCATTCCGGCCGGCAGAACCCCGAAGGAATTTGGATACATTACTCAATACAACCGAGACATCTGTTCTTGATATTGCTTCCAGCAAACAGGTTCGCCCTCCATTGGACTTTGACCTGAATGTGCCTGATCAGAGAGTTTATGAGGAAGTTTCTCAAAACTATGCACATGTAATGGATTCCAAGTCTGGGTCTCGTGATCGTGCCACTGGAGGGCTTGATCTTGATTTGAATCAAGTTGATGAGAGCCCTGATATTGGGCTGCTCTCAGTAAGCAACAGTTGTAGGTTGGATATACCTCCTCTGCCAAGTAGGTCATCACTATCTGGTGGACTATCTAATGGTGGTGTTAGTGACTCCAGAGACTTTGATTTAAACAATGGGCCAGGCCTTGATGAAGTGGGCACTGATGCCGCACCATGCGCCCAGCATTTTAAAAGCAGTGTTCCCTTACGGGCGCCTGCTCCTGGTTTAAGAATAAACGGCCCTGATTTTGGGAACTTCTCAGCGTGGTTTCCTCCAGGAAACTCCTATTCTGCCATCACAGTCCCATCAATGTTTCCTGGCAGGGGTGAGCAGAGTTATGGTAATGCTGCTGGGCCACAAAGAGTTTTGTGTCCTCCCACCGGCAATGCCCCATTTGGTCCTGATGTCTACAGGGGTCCGGTGCTTTCATCCTCAACTGCAATGCCATTTCCACCTGCTACTACATTTCAATATCCAGGGTTTCCTTTTGAAACCAATTTTCCTCTTTCGTCCAGCTCCTTTTCTGGTTCAACTGCTTATGTGGATTCATCATCTGGTGGGCCTCTTTGCTTCCCAACCATGCCCTCACAGCTAGTGGGACCGGGTGGTGTAGTCTCATCCCCTTACCCTCGGCCCTATTTGATGAGCCTTCCTGGTGGTAGTAGTAATGTTAGCCTTGATGGTAGGAAATGGGGCAGCCAGGGCCTTGACCTTAATGCCGGACCAGGAGTTGTAGAAACGGAACGAAGAGATGAGAGGTTGCCTTCAGGTTTTCGGCAGCTTTCGGGTCCCAGTTCGCAAGCCCAGATTGAGGAACAGTTAAAATTGTTTCAGGTGGGAGGTACATTGAAGAGAAAGGAACCTGATAGTGGGTTGGATGCCGTTGATCGAATTAGTTATAAACATCCGTCATGGCAGTAGAATCCTGGAACAGTGAGGCAAACCCGTCAAAGGCCTGGTGAGCCTTTCTAGATTTGCACTAAAGTTATGTATTTCAGAATGCTTTTGGTGGTCTGATTAACCAATGGACTTGAAATAGTTGTAAAGTTGACAATGTCGACTCATTGGATGAATTTACAGTATGTAGTATGTACATCAAGATAGAATTCGTTCACTTGTTTGAAAATCCTCTTAACTATAAAGCTCTCTTACTTTTTTCTTGCAGCACTTCTGGTTTGGAAATGAACGAGAGTTATCTACTCGAAAGAGTAAAAACGCCGAAGGGCGGGCACAGGTGTTCATTGCGTGGCACACCATTGGGATCACCTCTGACTTTGGAAACCCTGGGGGTTCTGGAAGCAGTTTTAAAACTGAATCTCTTCAGGTGGCCTCTGCAGACTAGGTTTGCTGTGTAGATATCTAACTCTTCAAATGCATCTTTGATGCGCTGCCTAAAGCTGAGACATTGGTGCTCAATGTTTGAACTTTGTGCCCATTCAGGTACACACTGCAATCCCGATCCTATCAGTGAATCGTATTTATAGGGAGAGTTGGTTGTATGAACCTCCCAGGCCAGGGTCGGCTTGTATTTAATTTTTTTTCTCCAGTTACATATATAGTTATTACTTAGTCAGGACTTTCGAATTTTGTTATCTTATTTTATTCTGGTTATTAAAATTTGCACAGGCTGTCAGCGTATTGCTTTTTCTTTGTAATATAAGTTATAACCAGAGTCGGGACCATTTTTGGCAACCTAGAGAATGTTGGACGGAGACTTCACTTTTGCTGAATTTTGATTCATTTGTATTAAGAATGCCTTTTGACTGGGTTGTGAAATTTCTCTGGTGCTACTGATTGGGTTGGGTTCCTTATCTGGTTTGCCTTTTTCACACCGCTAACCTGTAGTTCCCGACATCGTGTTATGCATACGGGTTATAAGGGCCGTTTAGCGGTTCTCTTGTATCTGTACCGCGATTCCATAACTTCTTGTAATGATGGAAACTGTGGTTCTACGAATTTGATAAATCTGGATGTCGCTTAATGGAACAAATGAGTAAGACAATGAATGTGATAGTTGCTCATTCTTCTGTTCCCCAGTGCTCAGTTGGATGTACTTATGAAGAATGTATACCGAGTCTGTTCTTGCAGCTTTGCGCCTTTTCCTTCAACTATTTAAGGTCCAGCTGTGAATGTAGCACAGCACACCCACTTTCATATTAGCAATCTTTGCTTCCTCGTTCTTCATGCACCAGTAAAACCGCTAGGTTTTTTTCCTTTTGACGGATGTTTTAATTTGTACGGTATTTTCGCCCTTTCAAGTTTGAATCAGGTATGACTTCATTTTGGTTTATGGTCTCCTACGGTTGAGGCTCCTAATGACATGGATGTGATGAGAAGAAATTTCGCGGAATCAAATTTTGGAGTGTAGATCAGATAAGATGACATTTCTAGCGTAGATTGTGCCGAGTGAAATAGCATTAACCTTGATCTTCATTCGTCAATGTCGTCTTCGTCAGCCTTCAATCAAAGCTTTCTCAAGAATTTCATGACAGAATTTAGTACTGAATGCATGCATGGTCCGTAGTCCCCCCTAGCGTTTTTGTTGTTCGGTTGATCCTGTCTTGGGAATCTAGGTATTTGCATTATGTTCCATGCTAACTCATGATTGCTAGTATCCGGCAATAATGTTCGATTGAGTTCCACCGATAATGTTACGACGGTCTAATTCTTCTTATGATCAGTCTTTGGAATGCAGAAACCCGCAAGTTTCATCAATCAGCAACGTGATCAACTGACCCATCAAAATATTTGCTGTCTTGAGAACTAAGGCCATTTTTTGGGCTTAAAAGTATGTGGGCTACAAAAATTAAGAGGGCTACATCTCGCCATCTAGGCAGTCCGAGGTACAATTTGTGTGGCCCAACCATGTGCGTCGGCAGCTGCTGAAGAGATTGGGGTCCCGGTAGTAAAAGTGCAGCAAACCAACCAATTTGCTGGCATGCGCCACTTGGATCTACTTGATTCGTCATTAGTTTTCTCTTTTCTTAAGCAACCCAATCACAGCGCGCCACTTGGTGCTCTCTATTTGGTATGTATTTTAGTTTTTCTTTTCTCTCAATCCTTTAAAATGCACAAAAAGGACGTTTAACCTTCGAAATATTTACCGAAATTTTCTGTAGACATGTTGGGAATCAAGGATACAGAGGTACAACACTATAGAACAAATCATGTTCAAGTAAGGTCGTTTCTCTGTAGACATGTTATCATTCATATTTTATGTTTGAGAAAACATAATATATCTGTTTGTGAGAAAACATAATATATTTGTAGATATGTTATCACTCATATATTATGTTTTCTCACAAAATGATTCAAAAGTTGAAGCGATAACATAAATGATCAAAAAATACTCCTGCAGCAAAATTGTAAATAGGCTCAAAGTACCTCAATACCGATTTCTACTTGTTTAATTTGTTGATAAGTAAAGTTATAATCTCCCTAATCTTAATTGTATTGAACCAATGCCTTAGGGTTTCCACAAACACAGTCTCCTAAAACAATTTACCCGCCACTAACGTTCAATAACAAGCACTTCCCCCATTAAGTTTCCACTTGAACCATTATATTAAAATTAATAAACTATTAAAGATGGTTTCTGCTAGATGTTGTTTGTATTAAAAACGATCGTTTTACATACCCAGCAATTGTCGGTCACTTACGTGAATGGTGGAAAATAGGTTGCTGTAACCATTTTATTGACTGAGAGAAAGTACTGGAATTTTAAATGGCGAGCTTTGTGAACTTTCATTTTTTTTATGGTCAGCTGGGGGACAAGAAAAAGTTAAAAGGGGCGAAATCCGGAAAGGAAAAGAAAGTGAAAAATGCATTAACAGGCCTCGGTCCCCTCTGTCTGGCTTTTATGGTCAGAAGATGCAAATTGCAAACCACCTCCACCACAAGCTCAACATGAGCACCAATCTCACTCTAGCTTTCTTCTTCACTTCAATTGCGCTCTTCAGCTTCCTCTTGATCTTTTCCCCAGAATTTTCTCTAATCACCCCCAAACAACGCCTTAATTCCATTCCAGAAAACTCTCTAGTTCATGCACTAGTACAAGAAAACCAACACCAGGGCCTTGATGACCAGGACACGAAGTTTACCGAGCTCCCACCCCCAATAGGTAACGTGTGCTTCCTTCAAACTTTTGAACTGTTCGAATTTACTTCTGGCGGGTAATTTTCTGAAAGATTTGATTTGATTTGATTTATTTTGCAGGGGAGGAGAAGTGCGACTTGTTCAAGGGTCATTGGGTCCCGGAACCGAGAGGGCCAATGTACAACAGTTCAAGCTGCGCTACCCTTCCGAATTGGCAGAATTGCCTCGAGAATGGCAGGACCGACAGAGATTTTCTGCATTGGAGATGGAAGCCGGACAAATGCGAGCTCCCGCAGTTTGATCCCGACATCTTCTTGGAGTTTGTACGAGGAAAGAAGATGGCATTCGTCGGCGACTCCCTTGCCCAGGGCCACGTCGACTCTCTTCTCTGCCTCTTGTCACAGGTTAGTTGGTTTCTCCAAGTGTTCAGCTATGCTATACTACTAGTCAACCGGCTGAAAAATTTGTGATGTATTCATGAGTTGTTTAATTCTTGATTTACATATATGAAACTCATGATGATGTCCATAATGGTGAAGCCCGCCATGATTGCGAAATGAAAACAAGTCCAATGATAATGATGAATACATGAAACAAAAGTAGTTTAAACTTAAAAAGAGTATACAGTAGCTCTTACAACTTGCCTCCTTTTGGTCATCCTATCCTATGGAGACAACAATAGCTCTAATACTATGGTCAATTTATGAGCTTCCATCAATTAAAATCAATTGGCAATGTGAGATTCTTTTTCGTTGAATTTTCTATTGTTCTTAACACAAACACACTGATAACGTTAGATTTGATGTATCTTGCAGGAAGAATCCCCTATAGAAGTTTATAAGGATTCCGAAGACCGGTCCGGGAAATGGTACTTCCCTCAACATAACTTCACTCTTATGAAGTTATGGTCCCGGCATCTTATAGCTGCAAACGAGAGAGTGGTTAACGGCACAGAGTACTCTGGCCTTTTCGACTTGCATTTAGACAAGATCGACGACAAATGGGGGCAACACCTCCCCGATTTGGACTACGCCATCATCTCCGGCGGGCATTGGTTTTTCCGGGTAATGTACCTACACGAAAATGGTAAGCTCACGGGTTGCGCAGATTGCAATCAACCAAATGTGACTAACTACCCCCGCAGCCATGCAGTTCGAATGACGTTTCGAACTGCATTGAAGCACATTCGCGTTTGCAAGAATTGCAAACGCGACATGTTGACATTGTTAAGGACATTTTCACCAGCACACTTTGAGAATGGGGCTTGGAACACCGGGGGATACTGCAACAGAACAAGTCCGTTCGATGAATTTGAAGCAGATGTGAACAATTTCCAAAGTGAGTGGGAAGTGAGGGGAATTCAGGTTGAGGAGTTGGAAAGGGCGAGGAAAGAGGCCGAGGAGGAGAAGATGCCGGCGGCATACGGCCGGAAGAAGTTTGGAATTTTGGATGTAACGAGGGCTATGATGATGAGACCAGACGGGCACATTGGAGACTCTAAGTACAACCCGAGGTTGACGACTGACTGCCTCCATTGGTGCATGCCGGGACCTATTGATTATTGGAACAATTTCCTATTGGAAATTATCCAAAAGGAAGGAGGCTAATTATATTAAATTCTTATAAATAGCCTAGTTAGAACAACATACAAATTCATCTATGTGTGTTTAAACTTTACAACCCAATGTGGGGTGATCTAAGCATTCTTCAAATTCTTGGTATTAATAACATAAAAATATTAGCATTCACATCTGGCAGGAAGATTCCCCTAGAGACATTCACAATGACTCTGAAAATGGTATTTTTCGCAATATGACTTCATCCTTATGAAAGTGCAACGTTATACAATTTTCGTATATGAGAATCAAGCTGACATGAATGTATGGCTTTTCTACCGTGCACTTTCCAAGGAGGTAAAAACGAGTTAATATACTAAAACATACATGCAATCTTTATCAATAATTAGTACAGCATATTCGATTTGACTGTAGTTTTTACCATAACAATGACATTGTCTTTTCCATTTCAATTAGGAGGGTTGATAAGGAAAGGAAACTGCTGGAAAACAAACAAAAGGAGAGGAAATGCCACATTTAGCTTGTTCAATTGCAACTGGCATGCACATGACCGTCTGATCTAGAGACAATTTTGGATATTTCTCTTCCAAATGTTTACAAAATCTCTCAGTAGAATCAAATCTCCCAACTGGAGATGTTGTTTGTATTAAAGACGATATTTCGGACTTTTCCACGTACGTAGACATTGTTGGTCACTTTTGTCATGGGCACGCGGGAAACAAGTGAACTTCGTGGGTATCCTTAGAAAACCCGAACAGATCACGCCGGATATCCAGGTACCTCTCCCCAAAATTCCACATGCAATCTCAAGCCATCAGTTGCCGCGTGTTTCCACCATCACACGGCCGACGTTACTCCGATCGCCACCGAAAGCCACCTCATTCCCCAAACGCTCAATTTCCAATCTCTTAATTGCCCCTTGTCTTCCTAATTAATGACTCCATCAAAAAGGAAAGGGAGAAACCAAAATGCTCATCCGGGGACGCAAAATCCCAAAAGAGCCTTGTTTGGCTCTCTGTTAAATGATGATACAATCCATCATGATCAATTTAACTTAATGATGGATCATAAAGGATCTCTCATCATAATTTTTTCTTCATACCAAAATCATTGACTTCTCAACTCCCCTTCCTCTCCTTTTGCTTTTCTGTCTGTTGATTCAGACAGTGATCATGAGTTTGTGTACTTTTTTCCCAGAAAAATTCCATCAAAACTACCCAAAAAGGGAGAGAGGAGGACTCAACATGACCAAAGTTGTGCCTTTCTTGTTCACTTCTTTGGCCATGGCCACCCTTTTCAGCTTCTTCTTAATCTATTCTCCCAACCCTTTTTCAATCACCCCCAAACAGAGCCTTCCCTCTGTTCAAAACCGCCATGCAGTCGTACAAGAAAACAACATCAATCTCCAGCCACCAATAAGTAATTTTACATTTCCATCACAAACCCTATTCAGCATTGCATCTGTTCTTTTCAAAGTTTTAATCTTTTTTCAGTTTCTGTTTGGTGGTTTCTCTTATAGATTTGGTTTTTTTGTAGAGGATGTGGAGGAGGCAGAATGCGATTTATTTGAGGGTCATTGGGTGCCGGATTTTGGAGGGCCAATGTACACGAATTCAAGCTGCATTACGATTCCGGATTCGAAGAATTGTTTCAAGAATGGCCGGACGGATAAGGACTTTCTCAATTGGAGATGGAAGCCGGACAAATGCGAGCTTCCTCGGTTTGATCCCAAGGCGTTTTTGGAGATTGTAAGAGGGAAGAAAATGGCGTTTGTTGGCGACTCTGTGGCACGTAACCATGTGGAGTCTCTGTTATGTCTCTTGTCACAGGTCGGTTTTAAAATTTTTGTTATTGAGAATACTTTGACATTAGATTTTGATACGATGATATTGGTTTCTTGTGATATTAATCTGGCCATTTTTGCATGACCTTGAGCATTCTGCTACTTATGGACAAAGATGAATATGATTCAAATTTAACAACAAAAAAATTTACCATTTTTGCTTTTGGTGTTTGTTTTTATGCTTAGTTGTAATCCTCTGTCATGGTGTGTAGATTTGGCATTGGATTAGCGTAATGTTTTCCTTTAATATCAACCAAATTAGTCTAGACTAATCTGGGTTTTGGAAACAGAGAGTGTTGTAGAAACAGAGCCAGGTATAGATGAAGAATATGGTGCAATTCAAATTTTGCTCCACTAAAAAGTGAAATTCTCTTTGCCTCTTCAGTTTGATTTCTTACTTTATTCATATAGTCAAAATATGTATACAGTTATCGAACATGCTGGCCGTTCACATTCATCATAATTACTGTGGCAGACTGGTAAAAATCGGTGGCAAAACTAATTTGTATTTTTCCAAAAACTAATCGGTGGCAAAATGACACTAACAGCACTGATTCCACATATTCTTGTCATGTGATCTAGTTTCCTTCAGGTTCAAGAAATCACATTCCAAATGTAGCAATACTTTCCGATTACTGGTGGATTTTGATCAGCATGAACCATTTTTACTGGTATTAGTTGCCTTATCTTAATGCTAATCTTGCAGGAAGAATCCCCTGAAGACGTTTACAAAGATTCCGAAGACCGGTTCAGGGTATGGTATTTTCCTCAACATGGCTTCACCCTTATGAAGTTATGGACCAAGTACATTATAGCTGCAGAAGAGAGAATTGTTAATGGCACAGGGTCTGGCGTTTTCGATTTGCAAGTAGACAAGATCGATGACAAATGGGCGGATCACCTCCCCGATTTAGATTACGCTGTTATGTCAGACGGGCATTGGTTCTTCCGGGTAATGTACCTACATGAAGGTGGTAAGCTCACCGGATGCGTGTATTGCAGTGAGCCGAATGTCACTAACTATAACGTGGCTGACGCAGTTCGGATGGCTTTTCGAACTGCATTCAAATACATAAGCAATTGCAAGAACTGCAAAAGTGGCCTCTTGACATTGTTAAGGACATTTGCACCGGCACACTTTGAGAACGGGGCTTGGAACACCGGGGGATACTGCAACAAGACGAGTCCTTACAGCAAGGCGCAGGTTAACTTTAAAAGTTTTGAATGGCAACTGAGGGGGATTCAGATTAAGGAGTTTGAAAGAGGGAGAAAAGAAGGGGAGAGGCACGGGAAGAAGTTTCGGGTTTTAGATATAACCAGGGCCATGCTGATGAGACCGGATGGGCACCCGGGATCTCACTGGGGCAACCAGTGGATGAAGGGTTATAACGACTGCGTCCACTGGTGCATGCCGGGTCCTGTTGATTATTGGAACCATTTTCTAATGGAGATTATCAGAAAAGAAGGCGGCAAAGTTTTGTAGTTAAGAGTAGCACAGTTAGAACAACACCAAACACATACAAACTCATATATTCTGTTTATCTACACTTTTACGAGCGCATTTAATAATTTTAGCTCAGATACGTGTATTACTGCAGATAGCCCAAACCTCAGATTCCTATTATCAATTCTTTCTGTGTAGATCAGCTCAGTAGAAATTGCTGGTGCAGTGAATTACGATTGACCATTATTGTTGTTGTTGCCTTCAAAAGGTACCAAAGAACTACATGACAGACCTCATGCATGACTATAAAGAGGATGCTCATGTCAAACAGACTACTGTTTGCATGAGCACCGAAATGTGCAGCCCAATGGGAAAACTGAATGACTACCTTATCAAAGACTATTTGGTTCTGTAAGATACAGATATTCACTGTCAAATAGTAGAGTCCCCGAGGAAGGCTGCCAGCTGTGGGCACTCCAGAGTCAAAGAGTAAACCCCTATGATCTCTGCCCAGGTGAACTATCCTATATCTTATACTTTCCAAAGCCAGGAAATATGTAATGACGACCCAGAATTCTTCCTCACACTACAGATGTCACTTCCCACCTTCGGCTAACAAGGAAGCTGAAATTCTTTTTCATTTTTCACTAGTAACGAGACATGGAAACTGAACTAGGGAAATGTAGCTCTCTATGACAACCATGTGGAACCTCAAAACAATAAACTTGAACAATGGAACTTCCACAACCAACATGACTATAAACTCAACTATCTCTATAGAAAGCAAGGGTGCATTCCTCAGAACTTCTCGCCTAACCCTGCACCCACACAGATTCTGAGTAAAGGGAATCTGGTAAACCAACACTAAAGATACATAGTTAACTTATACAAGACTAGCCTTGTTCCAGAAATTAGTGCACCATTAAAAAAAAGGAAATTCGAAACTATCCACTGTGTTTCATATTATCAGAATAGATAAGTTACTAAAACCTGAGCAGTCTATGAAATAATAGTCTACGCCCACATCCTACCTGAGCGTACACAGACCTTGAGCAGATGACGTTGACGGCATCTCTTATTAGCCAACAGAATCGGCACTAGGTAGAATAGTAAACTAAAAGCTTGCCAGGTTAGTGAAAGATACATGGTATAGTCAGTCTAAGAACTGAGCTGCAAACATAACTTTGATGTTTACTTAGCATAACATTATTATGGGATAATCCTTCATAAGGCATCAACGGTGCAGAATCTAACCTACACCTCTAGCGACGTACTCGATCAGATTCACCATCTTTGAAGTTGTATAAACACTAGAACCAGCAGAACAAGATGCTCACTAGCTTCAGTCACCCAATATTCCAATGCAACCCAAAACCAGCTAAGTACGGAACAAGCGTATAAACATTTCAACAATCATCAACAACACACAAAACAGATTATCAATGTAAATGGAACATAAACTGCAAATGCCAGATTCCGAAAAACACGAAATTCAAATTCTTTAACTAAGCTATCTGTAGCACCATAGACAGTAAATCTACACTAGCACCGAAGGAAACAACTAAAGATTCTAGATCACTTCACACACAACTCCAATCATGCTTCCACTGTGTTGTTACCTAGTGCAAACGAGAAGAGCTCACGAACCGGTGAAAACTCCACCAACCCAATATCCATAGCGTACCCAGCAACCGGCAACTTCAAGTCCCTCAGCACACAAAACGCCTCCGCCATGCGAGCCTTGGGCACTTCTTGAGCAACCGCACAGTACGGAATCCAACAATCCGGTCGAAAATCTTCAGCAATCTCCACGCCTTCTTTCTTCATTGCCTCGCACAATTGGGACTGGAATTGAAGCAGCGAAACCGAGGGGGTCGGTGAAAGAAAGAGGACATTGTTGTCATTTGGCAGGCTTCCGATAGAAGAGAAGGACAAGGGTAAAGGCTCTTGCTTTGAGGCGAACGCTTTGATTATGTTCTCGAGCTTGGTGGGTTCGATGAAGGCGGTGGAGAAGAGGGTGATGTGCGGACGTGATTCGATTTCGATGAGCTGGGTACTAATCTGACGGCGGGCGAGCACGTTCCAAGCCTTCAAGACTTGGTTTTCCAGAGCTGGATCGAAGTAGAGCTCGATTGCGTAGCCTTCCGACATTTGAAGGAAGCGAATTGGATCGAAATCAGCAAAACCCAGAAAGAAAGGTGCGATCTTTGGAGAACCCAGAAGCTAAAAGTGAGAATTGAAATCGGAAAATTGAGAATTCGGAAGACCCAAGTGAGGTTGAGGATCGGAGAACGCCTGAAAAGTGAAATGGGGGATTAAAGTTTGGATTTTTGGATGAGACAGGGGGGATAAAGGAGGGGCCTTGCACCATGTGTTGAAGGAGAGAGTGAGGTGCAAGGTCACCTGTTTTTTGGTGGTGGTTGGCTTCAGACGTTTTCAACACTCTCAAAAATGAGTCGATTCATTTGGTAGGAATTCATAGGAGAAGACGAAAAAGATTGACTAAAGAGAATTAGTGCTTAAGCGATCACCTACATGCAATATCAAACAGTCACAACTTGGCTAAAATTTTTTATCCAAAGGGGTAATGATAACGTGAGGTATGCTATCTGATAAGAAGAAAAGTTGGCTAGGGGTTCCATAATGACTTGCGTAAGTTTGATTTCGTAAAACATTTTGATTTAGAGATTGTTATAAAATAGTTAATGTGAGTTTGATTCTATAAATAAGAATTAGGCTACTTCATTTTGATTCATATACGTTTAATATTGTAATTGTATGAATTTTTTCCTATTAAAATTAAAATATATTACACTTAAACTTAAACTGTATTGACTCGAACTTCCTACTAGCTCAAATCAGACTAAATTTGTAATAAAGCACTTACTACCTACTAGCTCAAATCAGACGTAATAAAAAAATAAAAGCTATAGACACCCTATATAAAAGCTATAGACACCCATTTAGGTTTTAGTTGATGTCCGAATTATAGAAAACAATTCTTATGAGTGCTTTGTTTTAGAGGGCTGCTATGTACATCTGTCTTTTTTCTTTGGACACTCCGACTTTTTTTATAATATATAATTACATTTGTATCTTATGTGAAATTACATATAAGAAGTGTTTTCTATAATTCGGACATCAACTAAAGCCCAACTGAGCTGTAACTTTGACATGGGCCGATAACAAGTTTATAAGCCCAAAAGTCACACCTCCTTTCTTCTCCTTCATCTGCTTTCTACTGCGTCTGTTTCAAAAAGCAGGGGTGGATGATTCTTGAACCTCCGCCTCCGTTCAACAAAAAGACCTAATCGCAAAAAGCTTCACAATTCAACAAAAACCCTAATTTGAAATTCACTCGCAAGAATGGGGAACAATAAAAGAAAAAGAGGTTCAAAACCTAAAACCCCAACATCCGAAGATGCCAACATCGCCACCATGGACATCGAATACAACAACTCCGCCACCGCCCACGACGGCGATTCAATTTCCACGGCTGAAACTGTCGCCGACCCCAGTAGCTCCCGCCGCGGACGAGGCAGGCCCAGAAAGGCCGAGAAGCAGCAGCCCAGCATCGCGGCCTCACCGGAACGACGAAGCTCGAGGCACCACGCGGAACACCAAAACGGCGACGTCGGGCACGTCGTTTCGGAGCCGCCGATGAGCTGGGAGAGCGTGGCGGCGAGGGTGGTCCCCGCCATGGACGCCGTCGTGAAGGTGTTCTGTACCCACACGGAGCCGAATTTCTCGCTGCCGTGGCAACGGAAGAGACAGTACGCGTCGAGTAGTAGTGGGTTTGTGATTGGTGGGAAGAGGGTGTTGACCAATGCGCACTCTGTGGAGCACCACACCCAAGTCAAGCTCAAGAAGCGTGGCTCTGAAACCAAGTACTTGGCCACTGTGTTGGCTATTGGGACGGAATGTGATATCGGTATGCAACTTTCGGGTTTCGAATTCAATTATTGAGATTCTGTACTAGTTAGTAATGTGGGTTTGAATTGGTTGTGGGAAAATGCTGGTAAAGTTGCAATCTTGAGAAACTTAATGTAGTTAGTTTATGTAGACATTGGTTTATAGGTATATGCTTGGTTGATATGACTTGGTTATGTAGACATCGGATGACTAGTAGTTTGAAATTGCAGATAACTAATTAGTAATGAATTCGATTTTGAAAAAAGTTGGTAAAGTTGCAAACTTTGAGAAACTCAATAGTTGTGATCTATTGTATTCAAGTGGAAACGTAATGTGGTTAGTTCATGTAGACATAAGATCATAGGCATATGTTTGGTTCCTATGACTTTATGATTCATATTGAAGTTTGGTTACTTATCCGTTCCTTATTACCAATTTACTTTCTTTGGGTTCTGAAGTAAAGAATATAACCTCACAAATCATCATCTGTATTGGTAGGAAGATTATCCATCGTGTTTTACATTTGGAGTTTCATCATCTGTCGAAGTTGATATAATTTGATTGCTTTAGTGTATTCATTCATTTTGGAAAAAGTATAACTTGATGATGCATTTGATTAAAGTGATACTGGCAAAAATGTATGAGCATAAACCAGTTAGCTTAAATCTACGAATTATGCAATTGACGTGTTATTTATTCTTTCTATGATGCTTCAGCACTACTGACGGTGAGTGATGATGAGTTCTGGGAAGGGGTTTCACCTGTGGAGTTTGGAGAGTTACCTGCACTGCAAGATGCTGTGACAGTTGTGGGGTACCCCATTGGGGGTGACACCATCTCTGTGACAAGTGGTGTGGTATCACGCATAGAGATACTTTCTTATGTTCATGGATCAACGGAGCTTCTGGGGTTGCAGGTGATTTTTTGGATTTTGCCTTTTCTGACTACACCTATCATAAATAGCTGATTGACCTGATATGTCGTCCTGTTTTCTTTTCTCCTTGGGATCCTTTTGCAGATAGATGCTGCAATAAACTCTGGAAACTCTGGTGGGCCTGCTTTTAGTGACAAGGGAAAGTGTGTGGGTATTGCATTTCAGTCTCTTAAACATGAAGATGCAGAAAATATAGGATACGTGATACCAACACCAGTTATTATGCACTTCATTCAAGACTACGAGAAGAATGGGGAATATACAGGTCTGTTGTTGTTCATACGTCTGATACTAGTTATATAAGGTGGAAACTAACCAAAGAAAATGGAAAGGGAGAGAATCCACAGAAGAACTCTGTCAGCTGTATTTGTTGTTATTTGGATATTGTACTTGCAGTCCAATTGGGACAAGTTTAACATTTGGTTGTTATTTGCTTTGGGTGGTTGAAATGGTCCACCTCTTCTTAGTTTAATTTGTGTTAATTGTGGGACAGGGTTCCCAGTCATTGGGGTTGAATGGCAGAAGATGGAAAATCCTGATATGCGCGTGGCAATGGGGATGAAACCTAATCAAAAGGGTGTGCGCATCAGAAGAATCGAACCTACAGCTCCAGAATCTCATGTTCTGAAGCCATCTGATATCATTCTTAGCTTTGATGGGGTTAATGTTGCTAATGATGGCACAGGTAAAAGTATTTCCTTTTTTACCTCCCTAAACATAACAGATTTGACGAGAGATCGAACCTTTTGTTTATATCATTCCTTCGAAGGATATAACGTTGTTACTATGCTTTATTTTCTTACGCACCGATAGGAAAAAGTTGAACTACAATTTGCATAATCTTCTGTTTGTATTCCATATTAACGCATTATTTGGTATCAATTTTCTAGTTCCATTCAGGCATGGCGAACGCATAGGTTTCAGTTACCTTGTTTCGCAGAAATATACTGGTGATAGTGCTCTCGTAAAAGTTCTTCGAGACTCCAAGATCCTAGAATACAACATAAAGCTTTCAACTCACAAGCGACTCATCCCGGCACACATCAATTGCAAACCTCCTTCATATTATATCATTGCTGGCTTTGTTTTCTCAGCTGTATCTGTTCCGTATCTGCGTTCAGAGGTGCAACCTTAATCTCATAGTTCCAATGTTTACTTACTCTTTCTCTCTCACACATATATAGATAGATGTGTAGATGCGTATAACTGGTTCCCTCACCCACATAATAATCTGTTGGTACTATATGTGGCTTAGTAAGTTGCTCAGGCCAGAGTGGTGGCGCAATGCCACATCCAAGCTTTTCTTATAAATGTCTATCACAGCAACTTTTCCATTAGTATAACCAAATTGTAACCTCTGGGTTTTCATTGTTTTCCAGTATGGAAAGGACTATGATTTTGACGCTCCAGTCAAACTGTTGGAAAAGCACTTGCATGCAATGGCGCAGTCGATTGATGAGCAGCTTGTTGTTGTTGCTCAGGTTTCCCTCTCTCATCTACATTTGTTCTATTTTATACTAATTTCGCACCTTGATGGCTAATTTTTTATAATATTCTGATAGGTACTGGTTGCTGACATCAATATTGGATATGAGGATATTGTTAACACTCAGGTAAGGAATATACCATACCACTAGCGTTGTTTTTTGTTTGAATTTTTTTTTTACATTCATTAAGCTACTAAGTTGTTCCTTTTCTATTCTGTTCAAGTGTATTACCTTTTTTTTTTTTGGGTAAAAGTATTACCGTTTTTTCAACTTGCCTTTCCCTTTCTTTTCTGTTTGAGATATTGGCAATGAGATGAAATCCCTGAATTTACAACATAATTCACGTATTCAAACCATCCGTTCTTCTGTGTAGGTTCTTGCTTTCAATGGTAAACCTGTGAAGAATCTGAAGCATTTAGCTAGCATGGTGGAGAATTGTGAGGATGAGTACTTGAAGTTTGACTTAGAATACAATCAGGTTCCTATTCTCTTTCTGTTTCTCTCACACATCATATTCCCCCATATATGCAACTTCTGCATTCTTCGTGCGGCTGAATTGGTTATTGTCGGTGCAGATGGTTGTACTTAAGACAGAAACCGCCAAGGCAGCGACTTTGGATATCCTCTTGACACATTGCATACCTTCAGCTATGTCTGATGACCTTAAGACTTAAGAGAAGATCGATTCCCATGATGAACTCTAGAACCTCAAAGGTTTGGGATCAGCGCTATGCTGCAGATTTCGTTCTCTTCTAGAGAGGATAAGCAGGGTACTCATTGGTTATTTCTATCATAATCTGCTTTCAGAAGTATCTGCAGAGACATTAATTGTACGAGCTGAATCTTAGAGTCGAAGAAAGCGGTTAGATAGCTGGTTCTCCTAGAATGTGCACCGTCTGGTTGATCATAGTTTTTTTTTTTGTCTATTTTATTTCCAGGTAGAAACATGTGAGCAGCTTCACGTAACATTATCACCGGCAGTTTGTTTGAGAAAATTATAGAAGTCGATAGAGTCTCTGATTTTTTTCATTTCAAATTTTGGATGGATAATAATATAAGAATAAGATCGAGACTCGAGTGTTGCATCGACAATTCGACATCAGCTTCAAATGTCATTCCTCTCTTTTCTTCATCGTAGGATATCCGATATCCCATTTGAAAGAATTTGCAGCTAACCTTTCCCCAACTTGTTGGATACAAAAATGATTATATGGATTCATTACATAGTTATATTATTATCCCAAATTAATCAAATACTATCATATATGCAAAAATTATTATAGGTTTGTCACATGTTGATTTTTTGGTGATCAAAACAAAAAAAACTTAAATGTAAAAAGAAAAAAGCTTGACTACTCTAAATAGAGTAGAGCTCCTACTCTGTTTCTTTTATTATCGCAATTTTATAATGTTATAATATGATTGAAATCGTTCATCTTGTGAATTATCTAGATCATTTCTTCAAAAAATCAATCAAATCGGAGATCGTTTGATTATTTATATATGCCAAAACATATAAACAGCTCGTTTGGTCATGTAATTATATTGTTCAATTGTTTTACTAGATAAGTTACAAAATGAGAAATAACATAGTAATATAACTAAAAAAAATAGAATAGGAGCTCCTACTCTATATTTAGAGTAGGCAAGCTTTATCCATGTAAAAAAGTCTAGGATACTTTGTAGGAGCATTTCCACCCATGAAACAAGGGGCAAGGACAAGAGCAAGGGCAATCTAATTGCTCTAAAGTATGGTACTATTTATGAATGACCCACCATGATAGTAATTGCCTCTTATTTTTTGTTCTACCGCAAAAGAGTAAGGGCAATGAACAATTATTATTCATGAATTTCATTTTTTTAGTTTTTTATGAAAAAAAGAGATAATTTCCTTGGACAAATATCCCTATTGCACCGTCCAAAATTTCCATCGACATTTCTACTGATCATTGATATTGTGTTTGAATAAATTTGGTATTTTTTTTCATTTCCCACAACTTTTTATGTGGGAAATTAAAAAATTTAATTGGTTATTTATAGAGAAACAATCAATTTTGTTTTTAAAAATTTTTGATTTTATGCACGGATCAATTATGATCATTGGATGTAAAAAAGATACTCAAAATTACGCCATGTGTTCACCTGTAATTCACCCAGGGGATAGAGCCGTTGGGAGTTAATATCAGCACGATGATATCGGCTTCCACTTACAAAAATATAAAAGCTGAGATAATTTTTTGTCTCTTGTCCCGCCTCTTGCCCCTCCCTCCTCAATAGTAGAGGGCAATTGGGTGCCTAGTAAAACCAAGGTTTAAAATTTCGACCGAAATCCAGAAATTTCGATCGAAATTTCGGATTTTTGTGAGTACCGAAATAAAAAGGGGGTACATCTCAATATTACCGGAAAAACATCGAGATTTCACCGAAATTTCGAAAATTTCGATGATTTCGGTTAAGTTTCGATGAAATTTCAGTACTTTTGAACTAATTTCAGTGAAAATTGTTGATAATTGGAAGAAATTGTCAAAGTACAGTGGCGTGGAGTGTGTGCAGCGGTGAAGTCGATGAAGTCGGTGAAGTCTGGGTATCTGGGGAGGAAGAAAGATAGTTTTGTAAATTATTCAAAGTCTTGGTTATTTTGGTCATTTTGTAATGTGATGGATGATAGTGGCTGCGCGTGCCCAAATGATGATTCTTAAACTAATTTTTTTTATAAAAGAACAAAAAAGAAAGTGTTTAATTGGTTTGGTTTTTATGGTAGTATTAAGAAATAAAGTTTATGGTAGTATCAAGAAATAAAGTTTGATTTCCTCTTTATTATATTATACATGAATAACTGTATAAGAATGTCCATTAATTAAATTAATCTAGAGAAGTTGAAAAAAATAGAAATTACTCTAGATAAGAAAAATAAGGTTGTATTTATACTTTTATTTTTTATTATTAAGTTTAATAGCATGCAAAATGCCAATTTTTATAGGTTTTCGAGCATACAAAAGATTGAGGTATATCTTATTTGTTAATTGGGTACATAACTAGATGATTTTAGAGGCTATAGAAAGTTGAGATATTAATTTATGAGATTTTTAACAATTTTTTGTATTTTAATTTTTTTCCAAAAAATTTAAAGGAAATTGGAAACTATTTCCGAAATTTCCATAAATTTTAACGACCGAAATTTCAACCGAAATCGAAACTTTGAGTAAAACTAACTTTTGCAAATAAAAAGGCTACACCTCACCAAATTGTCGCTTGCCTCTTGCCTTCTGAACATGGGAAGAAATGCTGTTCAGAGCTATCAAGAGTCAAGACTGTTCAGAGCTTCTGATAGACACAATATTACGAACACTTTCCGAGCTACTGATAGACACAGTATGAACACTTGATGTTGTGACGTTCGCTGGGGCCCACCTGACAGCGTAAGCGTGTGTACGGGTTCGGGTTAAGTACACAGACATGTATATTAATTACCGAAAGCCCAACTCCTCTTTCGTTTTTCTTGTCCGCTACTCCGAAGAAGCTTCTCAGAAAGCCAAGCCACCGGCGTTGACTCTGTTTTCCGTGAAAGTCTCTGGTCGGCTCCTGAAAAACAGTTTTTAACGACGATTGACCCCAACAACCAACACTCCACGCCATTTTATCCATTATAAAAAGGGACTAATCACTAAGTACTAAGCGCAAAAAACGACTGATCACTAAGTACTAATCCCACCACCACAATGTATCGCCAATTCATCAACACCGTCAGCGCCACCGCCGCCAACGACGTCACCTCCGTCCCTCTATCCTCACCCAACACCTCCGACCACATTTGCCCCGGACCCAAGATACCAAGTTCCGAGCTAGTCTCCCAAAACGGCGCCTTGGGTTTGGAACCGGAGCTAATGCCGGCGACGCCGCCAAGGTGGGAGAGCTCCGCGAGGGTGGTTCCGTCCATGGACGCCGTCGTGAGGGTGTTCTGCGTCCACACGGCGCCGAATTTTTCGCTGCCGTGGCAGAGGAAGAAGCAGTACAGCACGAGCAGTAGTGGGCTTGTGATTAGTGGAAGGAGGGTCTTGACCAATGCGCATTCTGTGGACCACCACACTCAAGTCAAGCTCAAGAGACGGGGCTCCGATACCAAGTACTTGGCCACCGTGCTCGCCATCGGAACCGAGTGCGATATCGGTATGCAAAGTTCTTCACTTTTTTGTAACTTGGTTAGTAGTTATGGAATGTAAAGTTTGCATCTTTTTGTAGTTTTTGTAACTGGGTTAGTGATATCGTTAGTTGTGGAGTTTAAAGTTTGCATCTTTTTTCACTTTTTGTGAATTGATGAGTACTTTCGTTAGTTATGGAATGTAAAATTTGCATCTTTTTTTTTTTTACTTCAGCGATGCTTACTGTGAGCGATGATGAATTCTGGGAGGGGATTCCCCCTGTGGAGTTTGGGTGTTTGCCTGCTTTGCAAGATGCTGTGACGGTTGTAGGGTACCCAATTGGGGGTGACTCAATCTCCGTGACGAGCGGTGTTGTGTCACGAATGGAGATTCTGTCTTATGTCCATGGCTCCACTGAGCTTCTGGGAATGCAGGTGGATTACATTGCCTTGTATTCTGATTAGTATTTTACCGTGGTATTATGAGGGCTTGATGTTGAGTTCTCATGTGCTTTCGGGCTTTTTTTTGGTTGAGATTCTATGTTACAGATAGATGCTGCAATCAACTCTGGAAACTCTGGTGGACCTGCCTTCAATGATAAGGGGAAATGCGTGGGAATTGCGTTTCAGTCACTTAAACACGCGGATGCGGAGAATATAGGTTATGTCATACCAATACCTGTTATTATGCACTTCATTGAAGATTATGAGAAGAATTGCGCGTTTACTGGGTTCCCCATTCTTGGAATTGAGTGGCAAAAGATGGAAAATCCTGACCTCCGCATGTCAGTGGGGATGATGCCTGATCAAAAGGGTATCCGCATTAGAAGAATGGAGCCTACAGCTCCAGAGTCTCAACTGCTGAAGCCTTCTGATGTTCTTCTTAGCTTTGATGGGGTTAACATTGCTAATGATGGCACAGGTTAGCCTTTCCTTTTGTTGTTTTGAGAAGTCACTGTAATGTTTTAAGATTGCATTCATGTGTGTGTTGGCATAATGATGATCTATCAGCGTATCACTCATAAAGTGGTATTGATTCTTGTGGTTATTATTCTCAGTGTTTCTATTATCACATGCACCTGTCACGAAAGTGAATGCTTAAATACCATAAGCTTCTTATATCCAGCAGTAACACTAATTTCAGTAACAATTTTCTAGTTCCATTCAGGCATGGAGAGCGCATAGGTTTCAGTTACCTTGTCTCTCAAAAATTCATTGGTGACACTGCTCTAGTAAAAGTTCTTCGCAACTCAGAGACACTTGAGTTCAACATTAAACTTGCAAAACGCAAGGAACTCATTCCGTCCCACATTGAGGGAAAACCTCCTTCCTACTATATCATTGCTGGATTTGTTTTCACAGCTGTATCTCTTCCATATCTGCAATCTGAGGTGTGCCCTAGCTTCTTTCATTTCTCTCTCTCATCTGTTATCATTATCTATAATTGTATTGCTATGAATTCACTGGTTCCTTCGCAATGGTTGAATCAAAATAAATGTATTGGATTTTATTACTAGGTCACTAAATCTTAAGCTTTGATATTGATTTTCAGTTTGGAAGTATATTTGACGTCCCAATCAATCTGTTGGACAAGCATTTACATGGAATGTCGCGGTCTATGGATGAACAGCTTGTTGTTGTTTCTCAGGTTTCTCTCTCTTTCTCTATCTTTCCCTTATGTTTCCATATTTGTTTAAGGTACTTGTTGCCTGTCTGGTATGGCTTACTTTGTTTCAAAATTATGCTAGGTACTTGTTACTGACATTAATATTGGGTATGAGGACATTGTTAACAATCAGGTGAGGACTTAAGCTGTTATGTTCCCTGTGCTTATGAGATGCAACAATTGATGCGAGGGAAAATTGGCAAAATAAAATTATACTGTTGTCTGTGCAGGTTCTTACTTTCAATGGTATGCCGGTGAAGAGTCTGAAGAGCTTGGCCAGCATGGTCGAGAATTGTGATGACGAGTACTTAAAGTTTGGCCTAGAGTACAATCAGGTTCTTTCTCCATATCTTTCTCTCATGCACACACAGATTCGTCGATACATGCATGCACACTCTGCATTTTTATTTTGAAGGCTGAATCACATTCTTCCTGCCCAGATGGTTGTTCTACAAACAAAAACTGCCAAGGCAGCAAATGTGGATATCCTAATGACACATTGCATATCTTCCGCCATGTCTGATGACATTAAGACAAACGAGAGTACCATACAGGAAGTGCAGTCTACCTGACGACCATAAGACGAGAGATAAGATTTTAGAAGTAAAGGGTGTTTGTTGATCGTTAGGCTAAAGAAAAACGTTTGAGGAACTATACATAAGGACATTTGTTCCTTTACTTATCCATATAGATGAACTTTGGAAATAAGCTTCTCTTTTTTTACAAAATTTATTTGTCTGTAGTCACAGATGATCGATAGTTTGGTTAAAAAGAAATGTTGTAGCTTACAGAAGAGCACATTTTTGATTGTGAAGATATTCTTCTTATAAAATGCATTATACAACTCCGGCCCTTACTCAAGTCTTAAGTGTTGGATGACCTTGTAGAGTTGATTTAGATTTGCACTCTTGAACTGATTGAGGTTTCAAGATTTTCACTCTTGAAATCAGTGTTGTTGCCCTGTTTGCGTGCTGTGTGAGAAGGCCGGCTTTGCCACCTGAGGCTACTTCAATAGAGACAACATCCCATTGTATATACAGTTTGATCTTCATTGCATTTACAACTTCAGCAATCTATGCTCTTCTCCAGTGACATACAATTTACAATCACATTCGAGATTTCTAGTGAGCTAGTAGGTGTCCGAATTTTATACATACATGTGCAAATGTTTGATCTACATCTTGTCTTTTGTATAGTTCTGCAGTAAAGGGGTCTTGTGGTTTTGGGTAGATGGTGATTCTAGGCTATCAGTTACAGAGTCTTCACCAACCTCCTCTTCCTTTGCTTTCCCCATAGCACAGTATAAAACCCAATCGATATTATCGTTGCTCGAACTAGGCTGTAAAATGCGGAAAACAAAGATAGTTTATTGAATCGATACTCAGTAACCACGGGAATAAGCCAAAGTTGAGGGAAGATATAGTAATGCTATCAAACCTTCCAAGATAGAGTGTATCACGAAGGAACGCAGCACCCATGGCAACAGCAATGGCCATCGACAAAGGTTTGAACAGGGTCACATAGACTGGTCCCTTCACGCGCAACACCCATGTATGAACAGTATTGTTCAAAAACGACCCCAATAGTCCCTAAGCATAGAGGAAAGCAATATTTAGATGTAACAGGTACAAAACATAGCATTGTTTCACTAGTCTGTTAGTTTACTTACCGAGCATAATACGGAGAGCAAGGCAATATCAGGTGTCAACCTCCAAGCACTGTAGTTTGGTTCTGCAATTAGAGCAACAACTGCAGCTATGACGACCACGCATATGTTGTAGAAGAAGATCACAGTTAACTCATTGGGGTACTCTTTCATAATTTGTGCCTGTAAAAACAGTACTACTTTTGGATTTAATTCCTACAACCACCGGAAATTGCAAATTTCTGAAAACGAGATTCGGTTTAACTTACCTGAACAATGTACCAAAGTGGTACTAGTATGTATTCAGCTGTTAGCAGTAGGCCACCAATGACCCAGTTTGAGTTTGAAGATGTTGAGTTTAGTTGGTGATGAAGTGAAATTGGTGGTGATTGATTAGCAAACACAATCGGGGGTCCCTTATAAAGAGTTACCACAAATGCACCTGCAAGTGAAACTATTGTGCCCAAGATTTTGGCTTGACTGCTTCTGCTTTTCAAAGCTACATTCTCCATCCTTTTGGTGGGTAAAAAGGACGGACAATAGCAGAAGTTAGTTACCCCAGAGAGAATAGTTATGGTAAAAAGGATGGGTAGTTTCTTCATGCTTTTTTTTCACTGACAATCCTTGCCTCCTTCTGGAAAATAATTTTCATCCTAAAGTGTAATGTCATGATCGGGACCGACCATACAACGGTGATAATGGTTCTGATCATGAAATCACACCGAAATATGCAGAAAAATGTTTGGTAAAAAGCCAAAATTTTTCCTGTTTTGACCACAACAAAGAAGAAGTGCAGCAATTATTCCTCATTACTAATGCAGTTAGTTTATGTCGAAATTGGTTTATAGGTACATGCTTGGTTGATATGACTTGGTTATGTAGACATTGGATGACGAGTAGTTTGAAATTGCAGATAACTAATTAGTTATGAATTCGTTGTTGAAAAAAGTTGGTAAAGTTGCAAACTTTGAGAAACTTCATAGTTTTTATCCATTGAATTCAAGTGGAAACGTATTGTAATTAGTTCATGTAGACAAAAGATCATAGGCATGTGTTTGTTTCCTATGACTTTATGATTCATATTGAAAGTTGGTTACTTATCCGTTCCCCATTACTAATTTACTTTTTTTGGTTTATGAAGTAAAGAGTATAACCTCACAAATCATCATCTGTATTGGTAGGAAGATTATCCATCATTACATTTGGAGTTTCATCATCTGTCGAAGTTGATATGCATAATCAAGTTATAATTTTTTCAAAATGAATGAATACACGGAGTGCTACGTCTAAGTAGATCTAAGACAGAATACATGGAGTGCAAGTTCAATGCGAGGGGGGGGGGGGGGGGGGGGGGGGTTAGCTGAACTTGGAGTGAAGATTGGAGATCAGGAAATTCCAAAGAGCGAATGTTTTCGCTATCTTGGATCGATCCTCCAAAAGAACGGAGATCTAGATAGGGATCTCAACCATCGGATACAAGCAGGATGGATGAAGTGGAGGAGTGCATCGGGTGTTCTGTGCGATCGCCGAATACCACTAAAACTCAAGGGAAAATTCTATGGGACGGCAGTAAGGCCATCACTACTGTATGGCACGGAATGTTGGGCAGTTAAACATCAACATGAACACAAAATGAGTGTAGCGGAGATGAGGATGTTGCGGTGGATGTGTGGGCACACGAGGATGGACAAGATTAGAAACGAGGACATTTGAGAGAAAGTTGGAGTCGCCCAACTGGGGATAAGATGAGGGAGAATCGGTTAAGTTGGTTTGGACATGTGAATAGAAGACCGACGGATGCTCTCCAGTTAGAAGAGGTGTCCTTGAGATAGAAGTTCAGGGAAAAAGAAGTAGAGGGAGACCAAAGAAGACCTGGAAGGATACCCTAAGAAAAGATATGGAGTACCTAGGGGTAACTGAAGATACTACACATGATCGAGCGCAATAGCGTTTACAGATTCATCCAGCCGACCCCACCTAGTGGGAAAAGGCTTTGTTGTTGTTGTTGTTGTTGAATGAATACACGAATTATAAGGGTAAACCAGTTAGCTTAAATCCGCGAATTATGCAATTGACGTGTTTTTTACTCTTTCTATGATGCTTCAGCACTACTGGCCGTGAGTGATGATGAGTTCTGGGAAGGGGTTTCACCTGTGGAGTTTGGAGAGTTACCTGCACTGCAAGATGCTGTGACGGTTGTGGGGTACCCCATTGGGGGTGACACCATCTCTGTGACAAGTGGTGTAGTGTCACGCATAGAGATACTTTCTTATGTTCATGGATCAACGGAGCTTCTGGGGTTGCAGGTTATTTTTTGGATTTTGCCTTTTCTGACTACACCTACTGTAAATAGCTGACTGACCTGTATGTCGTCCTGTTTCCTTTTCTCCTGGGATCCTTTTGCAGATAGATGCTGCAATAAACTCTGGAAACTCTGGTGGGCCTGCTTTAGTGACAAGGGAAAGTGCGTGGATATTGCATTTCAGTCTCTTAAACATGAAGATGCAGAAAACATAGGATATGTGATACCAACACCAGTTATTGTGCACTTCATTCAAGACTACGAGAGGAATGGGGAATATACAGGTCTGTTGTTGCTCATAGCTCTGATACTAGTAATACAGGGTGGAAACTAACCAAAGAAAAAAGAAAGGGAGAGAATCCACAGAAGAACCCTGTCAGTTGTATTTGTTGTTATTTGGATATTGTACTTGCAGTCCAATCGGGACAAGTTTAATATTTGGTTGTTATTTGCTTTGGGTGGTTGAAAGGTCCACCTCTTCTTAGTTAAATTTTTTTGTTAATTTTGGGACAGGGTTCCCAGTCATTGGGGTTGAATGGCAGAAGATGGAAAATCCTGATATGCGCGTGGCAATGGGGATGAAACCTAATCAAAAGGGTGTGCGCATCAGAAGAATCGAACCTACAGCTCCTGAATCTCATGTTCTGAAGCCATCTGATGTCATTCTTAACTTTGATTGGGTTAATGTTGCTAATGATGGCACTGGTAAAAGTATTTCCTTTTTTACCCCCTTAAACATAACAGATTTGTCTAGAAATCAAACCTTTTGTTTATATCATTCCTTCGAAGGATATAACCTTGTTACTATGCTTTATTAGCTTATGCACTGATAGAAAAAAGTTGAACTTACAATTTGCATATCTTCTGGTTGTATTTCATATTAACACATTCTTTGGTAAAAATTTTCTAGTTCCATTCAGGCATGGCGAGCGCATAGGCTTCAGTTACCTTGTTTCACAGAAATATAATGGTGATAGTGCTCTCATAAAAGTTCTTCGAGACTCCAAGATCCTTGAATACAACATAAAACTTTCAACTCACAAGCGACTCATCCCGGCACACATCATCAATTGCAAACCTCCTTCATATTATATCATTGCTGGCTTTGTTTTCTCACCTGTATCTGTTCCATATCTGCGTTCAGAGGTGCGGCCTTAATCTCATAGTTTCCAATGTCACTTATTGTTTCACTCTCACACATATATAGATAGATGTGTCGATGCATATAACTGGTTCCCTCGCCCGCATAATAATCTGTTGGCACTAAATGTGGCTTAGAAAGTTATTTAGGCCAGAGTGGTGGTGCAATGCCACATCCAAGCTTTTCTTTGAAATTTCTATCACAGCAACTTTTCCATTAGTATAACCAAATTATAACCTCTGGGTTTTCATTGTTTTCCAGTATGGAAAGGATTATGATTTTGACGCTCCAGTCAAACTGTTGGAAAAGCACTTGCATGCAATGTCGCAGTCGATTGATGAGCAGCTTGTTGTTGTTGCTCAGGTTTCCCCCTGTCATCTACATTTGTTCCATTTTATATGAATTTCTCAATTTGATGCTAACTTTAAAAAGAAATTTGATAGGTACTTGTTGCTGACATCAATATTGGATATGAGGATATTGTTAACACTCAGGTAGAGAATATATCATACCACTAGGTGTTGTTTTTTGTTTGAAAAAATATATATTGTTGCAGAACGGGTATAAAAAGTAGTGTAGTGGCGGAAAATAAATGAGACACAGAATTTAACGAGGTTCGGCAAGTGTGCCTAGTCCTCGGGGCGGTAGTACTGGTTTATCTCATTATATGGAAATACTGGAAACGTATACAATACAGAGTATCTCACTTAACTCCCCCTAGCCTATACTCTTCTCACTTGGTTGTATTCTGGTGGTTGAAGAAGGAGGCAATGCTTCCTTTAAATAGGCAACAGATTGGTTATGGTGAGTAGGCTATGAGTAGGATAAAGGATAAACAAATATGGTGGATGGGTGTAGGATGAGTGTGCATCCATATACACCATTATTCTACAACACTCCCCCTTGGATGCTCACGAATCCACATGAATGCTTCTGAATGCGTCTGAATGCACCGCCTTGGATTGTACTCATTGATTTCTTTCAAGGCTGTAACGGCACACTCAAATACTTGATTGCTCCCCCTGATGAACATCGTCACAGCTCTGCAAGTGATCCGGGAATGTTGAGGTTGAATCTGGCTGGATATTTGTCTCTCTCTCTTCTGTCAGAAGGACAAGGACAAGGACTAGGAGAAGCCTGGTGGATTCCAAAAGGTCCAGTGCAGGCTTATGAGAACCGCCAAAATTGGAAGCATGATATGAGATACATTTGCTTCCAATCTCCTTGATATGAGATACAATTGCTTCCAATAAACATATGAAAAGCAAACTATACATGAAAAGCTGATGAGTGATCATCTAAAGGAAATTGGGAATGCTGAGAGACTTCTTCTATACCAAGTGCAGAATGCATAGAGCAGTAGGAGAATAAATGGCTGAGATGCGTTTTCTAGTCATCTCAAGACAGGTAAGGCGCACTCCTTGGGATCCGAGAACGCTTGAAAATATCTCGTGAGTGATTCAACGTCTGTTGAAATTAGTCACCCTTGGAACACGTGCGGCCAACCATCTGAAATCAGATCCGAAGTTAATGGGATATGATCTTCAATAAAGTAGGTTTACCTGTCGGGTCTCGAAAAGAGAAGATCCATTTTTCTCTACATATCCTCGGTGAATTCATCTGTGGAAGTCACATCTTTGAAGACTTTCTCTTGCAAACTATCTCAGCTTTAGCTCTCCAATGTTTCTCTTGATTTGACTCTTGCTCCCCCTGGAGATTCGACGCCAAGCGTTAAGATTTGGCATCCCACTTTTAATTCCAGCACAGGCCCGCTTACTGTCAAAGACTCAGTAATGCGCAATGATGATACTGCATCAATAGTGGCCTGGAACATCTCGATTCCGGAGGATGAGATGTTGTTAGCGGGGCGTTCTGACAAAGAAGCCATGACACATGCTATGGCTTCATGTGTCCAAAGTGCAACACAAGTGTCAAATCTGGCCAAACGACTGGCGGCCCGAAACTATGAGCTAGAAGTGCTCAAGAAGGATAACCAATCATTGAGAGAAGAGAACCGACGTCTGCATGCCATATGCACTCAGTACTCAACAGAGATGAAGGAGAAGCTTGACTTGCTAGGGTCCAAAAGCTCTGTTCTACCGCATAAGGATTCTTGATTGCATCCATTCTGGGACAATATCAATTCCAGGCCTTTGTGAAAAACTTTGTGTTACAAGTCTTGCCTTATGCCTTGTAATCTTGTTTTTCTCATTTTCTTGTAAAAAGACCCACTTGTAACCTTCAGGGTTCACATTGGGCGGTGTTTGACATACTGGTCTGAACACACTTCAAGAAATTCAAATCTGCCTGAATTGCATATTTCAATCATATCTCTGTATGTAAATCCGCATAGAGATATCTTGCAATCATATCGATAAGCCGTATATCAGTTTTTCGGAAACTACCAAACTGATTAGGTAGTGGAACGTAACAACGTCCATTACAAGAGAATACATCTCATCGTAATCAATGTCAGGGCTAATGAGAGAAGCCTTTTACCATAAGGCGTGCCTTCGCACTATTTCATTCTCACCATTACGCTTCCTTACGAAATCCCACATGCAATCTACAAGATTCACATTGGGTAGTATGGGAACTTCAGGCCCAAACACTTTTCGCTAAGGAGTCTAAATCGACCTGCATTGTTTCTTTCCATTTTCACCAATTAGTTCAACGTTGTGCTTAATCAACGGAACGCGGTTCGATATCGTCGCACTTTGTGATTCAGTGGCCACTGCATAAGCAAAGATATCATCGATGATTATCTCATCTCGATTCCATAAACTCATCCGGACCGAGATCTTCTGGATCTCGGGAATTTGGATTTGGGGTATCACCCTGGGACGTCTCCCAGGATACTTCCATAATCCTGCGCAATTTATGAGTTGGATCGGTTGAGATAGCGATAGGATTCAATTGTGCCATAGTTCTCCTCTTCTGGGGAGTGAATCCATCGAACCGAGTCTGTCTCGCTTCTAGCCGAGGACAGAGTATTGGCTAGCCGCCGATGTACCTTGTTCATCATGAACGGAACATCCTACCGGGATGTCTTGTGCGTCCTACAGGACACCTTCATTACAGGCTTGTTTGCAGCTGGTATATGTGATCTCGTCACTTTAGTTAGATCATAGAGGGTGTCTGGCTTATTTACACACACTCTGAAAATCTAAAATATGTCGCATTTACTTATCATATTGTGCGATGCGAGGATCAAGATGAGACATAGTGGGTACATCCACGTCAATTCACGTCATTCTTCAGGAACGTTGACGTTCTTTTCTCCCCCTAACGACGGGAATATTGTTTCATCAAAGTGACTATTCGCAAATTTTGCGAAAAAGAAATCGCCTGTCAATGGAAGGGAAATCATAACCAACAAAGATTTCCAAATTGAGGACCCATATTAGTACGTTGCGGCGGCGCAACTGGCACATAAACTGCACACCCAACATTGCGTAAGTACGATGAATCATGTCCGTACCCAGTAACCAACTGTAACGCTCAACATGAGTGGGTGGAGATGGGTCTCAGGCGAACCAAGATAGTTGCATGCAGAATTGCATAGTCCCATGCAGAAAACGGGAAACGTTGTGATCATTATCAACTGGTCTGACCCGGGTCTGCCCAGCCGGTCTAATCCGTGTTTCTGCGAGATCATTTTGAGTATGAACATAGGGAATTAAATGTTTAATCTCAATCCTAAGGGACGTGCAATAATAATCGAAAGCCTTCGATATAAACTTTCTGGCATTATCCAGTCTTCCAGACTACAACGGATAACTAGGGTGGTGAGCCCTCAATATGTGCTAGAAGTTTAGCAAATGCAACTTTTGATGTGGACAATAGACATGTGATCAACGAGTCACTACATCAACCAAAATCATAAAATCTTTATATGGTCCGCGTATTGGTTGGAAATCGTCCACAAACTTTCCCCTTTTCAACATGGTAACTGTTCAATCGAATATCCTTATAACTCAACAAAATTCTTCCGGAATGTGGTGAGTATAAGGCCTTTGTAGGTCTTCATGGAGGTATGAAGTAAGTAATATATCTCCATTCAGGGAGAATATCATGCGCAGCCGCGCTATCATCTAAATGATTAACTTCACATTTCTCAACATGGATTAATTGAATTGGTACATGATCAAGGAAACTGTTGGTTCCAACTGATTCAATTAATTGATATTCGAGAATAAAATCCGGATAAGACTGAAACTTAAACCCGGATAAGAGCAATATCTGGCTCTCAATTAATCCCAATGACTTTCAGTCTGGATTTGATCAGGGAACATCATGTCCGATCATATAATGATGATTAAGGAACTTCATGTCCAATCATATAACAAAGATCAAGGATCTTCAGGTCCGATCCCTTGCATGATATAAAATATCAAATATTTGCAAGACTTTGTTACTTATGATATTGCACTGGCATACAATATCAAATGGGAACTGGTAAAATCGTACCATCATCCCACAACCAGAATTCAAATTACTGAAATTAAATGACAGAATTTAAATTGCCGAAATTAAATGGCATAATTTAAATTGCTAAAAGTAAATAGCATAATTTAAATTGCTTAAATTAAATATGGAGAGGCGGTACAACCGTCCAACGTCCCACATTTGCAGAATTTAAATTGCAGAAATTAAATATGGAGAGGCGGTACAACCGTCCAACGTCCCACATTTGCAGAATTTAAATTGCAGAAATTAAATAGAGGAATTTAAATTGCTGAAAGTAAATAGCGGAATTTAAATTGCTGAAAGTAAATATGGGATGGAGGGATATCCGCACCATTAACCCGCAAAGTTAAAAATGTCAGTTTTAATAGCAGTAACTTCTGGTTTTGAAACTCAAGGTTTCATTCGAAACTTTAGGTTCGAGATATGTTGTGAACATCGGGTTCACTGTACGTGCCAGTACAATATTAGTTACTTCAAGTTCGATTATAATTTCACTTGAAATAATACTGTGGCTAAAAAGCCCACAGTCCAAACAAAAGGTTTGGGTACGCTCAAAACTTCAGGTTCGAGGTCTATTGTGAACTTGGGGTTCACTTAATCGAAACTTCGGGTTCGATATATATAATGAACTTCAGGTTCAATATTCCAACAAGTATTATTCATGGACCAAACAAAGGTTTCGAGTCAACTGGACTCATTTTAATACATTGGAGGGTGTTATGGGCTTTGGAAACTGTTTTAGCCTAATTGGAATAGTAAGACAAAACAAATCCAGCCCAAAACAAGAAAAAGGCCCATTCGGCCCAAATTACAAACCGGCCCAGTTGACCAGCCCAGGCTCACGTTCGGCAGGGGCATCCGAACAAGAGGGCAGCTCTGTTGGTTTTGGTTTGTTCGGCTGGTGCTTCCGAACATGACTGAGCACTGTTGTCATCCAATTGATGCCCTTCCACCATTTCTTTCTACTTTCTTCTTTCTAGTATATCCTGAGAGCACTGAAGCATGAATCATAACTCAAGATAAATAAAATAATGAAATAATAGAAATGTCCATGAGTGCACTTCAATGAAATCTTTTAATAGTAAAACCGATCAGACCACCATAAATTAATATGCAAGCCTCTCCATGAACAGACCCGCATGTTAGCATATCTACAGGCAGCTACAGAACATGATCGAATTCAGGAGGCTAGGTTACTCCGATCGGGCTGATTTTTGGATATGTTTTAGCAGACACTGTTATGAACATCTTCTCAGAAGGAGTCGTCACCATCGGGGAACTCTAACTGGGTGGTTTGGGTCACGCAATCTGACTGACGAAAAGGGGTTGGAGGAAAGGACAGTCTCAGACTTTTATCTCAGATTGGGACAGGTACAGGGGTCCGATGGTTCTGAAATTTGGATCTGTTATATTTGACACAATTTTGAACAACTTTCATTTTGAAGGCTTCTCAATCTGAGCAATGGAAAATGGGCTTTGGTTTCTGGCAAAGTTTTCTTTTCTTTTCTTTCTCTTTTGCAAAACCAGTCAGAACCCATGGTGCGTTGTTGGCAAGCTCAAACCTGCAAAGAAAAACTGAAACTCTACTGAAAAATAAAAAGAGAAAGAAGAAGGTCTGGGCTCCAAGTACTCCACAGCCGATTGACTCCATATGGATGAATGCTGTTCTCTGCAATGGAGGAAAGCAAAGCAGCAACTGGTGATGTGTTTCCTGCAGGCAACTTGTGAGAAACAAATTGTATTAGAGAGAACAAGTTAGTGAGAGAAGTTAGGTCTGAGAGAAAATGATAGACTCTTGATGTGTGGTAGGTGCAAAGCAAAGCAAAATGAGTTCTTGTATTCAGGTCGGTCCACCACTTCACACGAGAGCAATTCGTGCTGATAACGTGTTGCAGAACGGGTATAAAAAGTAGTGTAGTGGCGGAAAATAAATGAGACACAGAATTTAACGAGGTTCGGCAAGTGTGCCTAGTCCTCGGGGCGGTAGTACTAGTTTATCTCATTATATGGAAATACTGGAAACGTATACAATACAGAGTATCTCACTTAACTCCCCCTAGCCTATACTCTTCTCACTTGGTTGTATTCTGGTGGTTGAAGAAGGAGGCAATGCTTCCTTTAAATAGGCAACAGATTGGTTATGGTGAGTAGGCTATGAGTAGGATAAAGGATAAACAAATATGGTGGATGGGTGTAGGATGAGTGTGCATCCATATACACCATTATTCTACAACATATATATATATATTAACATTCATTAAGCTCTAAGTTGTTCCTTTTCTAGTCTTTTGAAGTGTATTACCTTTTTTTTGGGTAAAAGTACTACCTTTTTCAACTTGCCTTTCCCTTTCTTTTCTGTTTAAGATATTGGCAATGAGATGAAATACATAATTCACCTATTCAAACCATTCGTTCTTCCGTGTAGGTTCTTGCTTTCAATGGTAAACCTGTGAAGAATCTGAAGCAGTTAGCTAGCATGGTGGAGAATTGTGAGGATGAGTACTTGAAGTTTGACTTGGAATACAATCAGGTTCCTATTCTCTTTCTGTTTCTCTCACACATCATATTCCCGTATTTATGCAACTTCTGCAGTCTTTGTGCGACTGAATTGGTTATTGTCGGTGCAGATGGTTGTACTTAAGACAGAAATGGCCAAGGCAGCGACTTTGGATATCCTCTTGACACATTGCATACCTTCAGCTATGTCTGATGACCTTAAGTCTTAAGACCTAAGAGAAGATCGATTCCCATGATGAACTCTAGAATCTCAAAGGTTCGGGATTAGCACTACGCTGCAGATTTTGTTCTCTTCTGGAGAGGATAAGCAGGGTACTCATTGGTTATTTCTATCATAATCTGCTTTCAGAAGTATCTGCAGAGACATTAATTGTACGAGCTGAATCTTAAGAGTCGAAGAAAGCGGTGAGATAGATCATAATTTTTTTTCTTTTTTTCTTTCTGTCGATTTCATTTTCAGGTAGAAACATGTGGGCAACTTCATGTAACATTATTACCGGCTGATTTGTATGAGAAAATTATAGAAGTCGATAGTCTGATTATTTTCATTTCAAATTTTGGATGGATAATAACATAAGAATAAGATCGAGACTCTGAGTGCTGCATCGACAATTCGACATCAGCTTCAAATGTCCTTCCACTCTTTTCTTCCTCGAACAGTATCCGAGATCCCGTCAGGCAAAACATTCCATTTGCTGAATCCATTTCAAAGAAGTTGCAGATATCCTTTCCCCAATTTGTGGGATACGAGCAACCTTGGATACGAGAATGACTTTTATGAACTTATTATATAATTATATTATTATTCTAAGTTAATTAGAAATTTCTAAATATGACTTTTATGAACTTATTATATGATGGAGTTCTTACAAAAAAGTCCTAAAAAAAATAAAGTGTTACCAAAAAACCTACTTCACTTTTTTTCTTACAAAAAAATCCTATTATTACAATTTAGTCCTATTTTACCGGGACATTTCTCCATTTTACCGAGGCACTTATTCATTGCATTTTACCAGGGCACTTCTCCATTTTACCGGGGCACTTATTCATTTTACCGGGGCACTTATCAATTTTACCGGGGCACTTATTCATTTTTATTCATTTTACCGGGGCACTTATCCATTTTACCGGGGCACTTATCAATTGTATCGAGGCACATATTCATTTTACCGGGGCACTTATTCATTTTACCGGGGTACTTATTCATTACATTTTACCAGAGCACTTATCCATTTTACCGGGCCACTTATTCATTTTACCGGGGCACTTATTCAAAATAGGACTAAATGGTTAAGACTAAAATGTAATGAGTTTTTTGGGCATTATATTATTAAAACAGGACTAAATGGACATTTTCTCTTATATGATTATATTATTATCCTAAGTTAATTAATCTTCAAATATGCAAAAGATAGAGTTTTTAATAATTGAGAAAAAAATACTTCGTATAAAAGAGCTCTAAAAAATGCTCAGAGCTATTTGATAAACACATAAGAGCATCTCCACTGGGAGGGCGAGGGCGATGGCGTACCTTCCGAGCGCAGTGTTCACCCTCCACTGGTGAAGAAACGCGAAGCCGAGAGGAGGGCGAGAGGTCGGCGGGCGATGCCGGGCCTGCGCCTGCAGGCGGGTAGTGCGGTGTGGGCCCTGGCTGACGTCACGACACACTTCTTTTTTTATTTTTTTTTATTTTTTTTATTTTTTTTATTATTTTTTTATTTTTGGCGCGTGCAATTCACGCGCGCGTGGGGGCGGGTGGAAGCTGATTCCGTGCTCGGGAGGGGAGGCCGAACGGCTCTTGTTGGATTGAAATGATTGTTCGGCAGTGGCTGCTGAACACTGAAAAACATTTTTTTTATTTTTTTATAAAAAATCAACATTTTCTTTTCTATAAATAATCACAATTTTTTTTATATCAAAGTTATTAAGTATGTAATATTAAATTTTAATCACAAATAAAATTTAACATATGATATTTCTACATATTTTTTATGATAATTATTAGTATGTAATATTCAATATTGTGTGAAGAAGTATTCAATTTTGATGTTTTTATTTTATTTGAAGAGGTTATTAGTATGTAATGTTCAATATTAAATTTAAATAAAATTTATTTTATGGCATCAATGTTATTAGTATGTAATGTAATATTCAATTTCAAATTCTAATAAAATTTATTTAACCACAAAAGGGAAGATTTATTAAAATCCAAGCAAGGCATGGATAAATACACATACATAACAAGATTTTAATGGAAATAACATAAAAACATTATATCATATCATGTGATCCATCTTCTTCATCATCTTCATTCTCCATCTTCCAAATGTGCTTCATCAATTCCTCTTGTCGTGACCTGGTCTTGAAGACCAATATACATGTTGATGCATCGTCGCGTATAAATTTCATCCCGTTGGGCGGGGGGGGGGGGGGGGGGGGGGCTGGGGTGCTGAAAAGGTTGTCCATTCACAGTAGGAGCATCGTACACTTTTGTTGCTGAATTATTGAATGCGTCCGCTTCAAGAACCTCAGGTGCATCGTAGTCATACTCATCCTCCACAATCATGTTGTGAAGAATTATGCAACACATCATGATCTTCCAAATGGATTTCTTTTCAAACATCCGAATAGCCCCTCTAACAATTCCCCATCGAGCTTGCAAGATACCAAAACATCTTTCGACATCCTTCCTGTATGCCTTTTGTTTGGTGGCAAAGAGGGTTTCCTTGGCCGAATTTGGGCTTGATATTGATTTCACAAATGTGGCCCATTGTGAGTAAATCCTGTCAGCCAAATAGTAAGCACCTAAAAAGCCTCGCTCATTGATATTATAATTAACTAAAGGAGCTTCTCCACTCACCACAGGGACAAACACGTCAGATTGAGGGAGAACATTGATATCATTTTGGGCACATGGACATCCAAAGAACGCATTCCATATCCAGTTATCAAAGGATGCCACAGCCTCGAGAATTATAGTCCTCTTCCCCTTCCGATTCTGGTACGCGCCGGCCCAGCCAGTGGAGCAATTCTTCCACTCCCAGTGCATACAATCAATGCTCTTAATCATTCCTAGGAAGCCCCTTTCCTCACCTCTTTTGAGCAGTTTATGCAAGTCAGCATTTTTTGGGCGGCGTAAGTACTCTTTTCTATAAACTTTATATATTCCATCACAAAAATAATCCAAGGCCTCTAGTGCAGTAGACTTTCCTAACCTGGTGATCTCGTCCACTTGATCAGCGGCTGCTCCATATGCAAGCATTTGAAGGGTAGCTATTAACTCCTGCTCCGGTAGTAGACCCATAACACCACAAGCATCTGGTTTTTTTAATGAAGTAACTATTGTGGTTACACAGATCCGTCATAATACGGGAAGAAGAGAGGACGGTACATTCTATACCGACCTCTGAAAACATCTTCTGGGTGAATTGGAGTTGGAATAAAGTAATCCTTTTGGAGATTTGAACCTCGAGCATGCCTTCTTCTGTCAAGATTTGGAGCACGACCTTCACTTGATCCACCACTTGACTGGCCTTCTTGCTCTATCAACGAAATTGCTGCAACAAGCTCAATTTCTTCTTCTTCTTCTTCTTCTTCTTCTTCTATTTCCTCAGCTTCTATGGCATCATTGATTCGACGCTATTCAGCCTCCTTCGCCCTTATGGCCAGCATTTTTCTAACGAACGACATTGAAATATATGAATTTTCTAAGAAATAAAGTGAGAAATATGAGATTGAGGCAGGTGAAGAGTGATTTGTAAGAAGAGGATGCAGACTGAGTCTGTATTTAAGGACAATTTTTGTCTTATTTTTTGATAAGATAAGACACGTGTAAGGACAAGATTGGAACGACAAAAATCCAATTGAAATTTGATTTTGATCATATTATGGCTATGGACACGTGTCAACACAGATTGGACAGATAAAAAATCAATCGAAATTTGATTCAGATCATCCCACGGATATGGATACGTGTCAACACAGGAGTGGGCCGACAAAAATTTGATATATTTATATGTAGACATGTACCACAGTCAAAGTACTTGAATATAATGTTGGTGATATTTATTATACATGTTTTTGACAAAATATATGTGATTTAAAAATATATGTGAATAATAGTGATTGCCCTCGTATGCGCCTCCGTGGGTGGAAGCTGTGTTTTCGACGGAAGGCGAGGACAATCACTATTTATCGCCTTAAGGTAAGAAGTGGACAATTACCTTCGGATTTACTGCGTCTCGGCCTACATGGGTGGAAATGCTCTTAAGCATGGGTGGGCGCAAAGTGTTTGGGACCAAGTCTGAGCTGAAAGCTTTGGGATTTGGAAAGTTTGTGCCTGCTCCTCTTTCGTTTCCTTGTCGGCCACTCCAAAGCTTTCTCAGAAAGTCACCGCCCGGTAAACTTGACTCTGCTTTCCATGAGAGTCCCCGGTCGACCTCCCGGAAATCATTTTCTTAACGACGGCTGGCACCAGCAAGCAACACTCCATGCCATTTTTTCCATTATAGAAAACGACTAATCACTAATTGCTACTCCCACCACCACACAATGGATCTCCAATTCATCAACACCGCCGGCGCCACCACCGCCAGCGACGGCGCCTCCGTCCCTCTATCCTCACCCAACGCCTCCGACCACAGTTGCCCCGGACCCAAGATACCAACTTCCGAGCTAGTCTCCCAAAACCGCGACTTGGGTTTGGAACCGGAGCTAATGCCGGCGACGCCGCCGAGGTGGGAGGGCGGCACGAGGGTGGCCCAGTCCATGGACGCCGTCGTGAAGGTGTTTTGCGTCCATACGGCTCCGAATTTTTCGCTGCCGTGGCAGAGGAAGAAGCAGTACAGCACGAGCAGTAGTGGGCTTGTGATTGGTGGAAGGAGGGTCTTGACCAATGCGCATTCAGTGGCCCACCACACTCAAGTCAAGCTCAAGAAACGGGGCTCCGATACCAAGTACTTGGCCACCGTGCTCGCCATCGGAACCGAGTGCGATATCGGTATGCAAAGTTCTTCACTTTTTTGTAACTTGGTTAGTAACTGCATTAGTTATGGAATCTAAAGTTTGCATCTTTTTGTAGTTTTTGTAAATGGGTTAGTGATTTCATTAGTTATGGAGTTTGAAGTTTGCATCATTTTGTAGTTTTTGTAACTGGGTTAGTGATTTCGTTAGTTGTGGAGTTTAAAGTTTGCATCTTTTTTCACTTTTTGTAAATTGATGAGTACTTTCATTAGTTATGGAATGTAAAGTTTGCATCTTTTGTACTTCAGCGATGCTTACTGTGAGTGATGATGAATTCTGGGAGGGGATTTCCCCTGTGGAGTTTGGGTGTTTGCCTACTTTGCAAGATGCTGTGACGGTTGTAGGGTACCCAATTGGGGGTGACACAATCTCCGTGACAAGCGGTGTTGTGTCACGCATAGAGATGCTTTCTTATGTTCATGGATCAACAGAGCTTCTGGGGTTGCAGGTGATTTTTTGGATTGTCTTTTCTGACTACAGCGACTGTAAATAGCTGACTGACCGGATATGTCGTCCTGTTTTCCTTTCTCCTTGGGATCCTCTTGCAGATAGATGCTGCAATAAACTCTGGAAACTCTGGTGGGCCGGCTTTTAGTGACAAGGGAAAGTGCGTGGGTATTGCATTTCAGTCTCTTAAAGATGAAGATGCAGAAAACATAGGATACGTGATACCAACACCAGTTATCATGCACTTCATTCAAGACTACGAGAAGAATGGGGAATATACAGGTCTGTTGTTTGTTCATACCTCCGATACTAGTAATACAAGGTGGAAACTAACCAAAGAAAAAAGAAAGGGAGAGAATCCACAGAAGAACCCTGTCAGCTGTATTTGTTGTTATTTGGATTTTGTACTTGCAGTCCAATCGGGACAAGTTTAACATAGGGTTGTTATTTGCTTTGGGTGGTTGACATGGTCCACCTCTTTGTTTAATTTGTGTTAATTTTGGGACAGGTTTCCCAGTCATCGGGGTTAAATGGCAGAAGATGGAAAATCCTGATATGCGCATGGCAATGGGGATGAAACCTAATCAAAAGGGTGTGCGCATCAGAAGAATTGAACCTACAGCTCCAGAATCTCATGTTCTGAAGCCATCTGATATCATTCTTAGCTTTGATGGGGTTGATGTAGCTAATGATGGCACGGGTATAAGTATTTCCTTTTTTACCTCCCTAAACGTAACAGATTTGATGAGAAATCAAATCTTTTGTTTATATCATTCCTTCGCAGGATATAACCTTGTTACTATGTTTTATTATCTTATGCACCGATAGAAAACAGTTGAACTTACAATTTGCATAATCTTCTGTTTGTATTCCATATTAACACATTCTTTGCTATCAATTTTCTAGTTCCATTCAGGCATGGCGAGCACATAGGTTTCAGCTACCTTGTTTCGCAGAAATATACTGGTGACAGTGCTCTTGTAAAAGTTCTTCGAGACTCCAAGATCCTTGAATACAACATAGAACTTTCAACTCGCAAGCGACTCATCCCGGCACACATCAATTGCAAACCTCCTTCATACTATATCATTGCTGGCTTTGTTTTCTCAGCTGTATCTGTTCCATATCTGCTTTCAGAGGTGCGGCCTCAATCTCATAGTTCCAATGTTTACTTACTGTTTCTCTCTCACACATATATAGATGGATATGTAGATGCATATAACTGGCTCCCTCACCCGCATAATAATCTGTTGGTACTAAATGTGGCTTAGTAAGTTGCTCAGGCCAGAGTGGTGGCGCAATGCCACATCCAAGCTTTTCTGAGAAATGTTTATCACATCAACTTTTCCATTAGTATAACCAAATTATAACATCTGGGTTTTCATTGTTTTCCAGTACGGAAAGGATTATTTATTTGACGCTCCAGTCAAACTGTTGGAAAAATACTTGTATGCAATGGCGCAGTCGATTGATGAGCAGCTTGTTGTTGTTGCTCAGGTTTCCCTCTCTCATCTAACATTTGTTCCATTTTATACTAATTTCTCTCTTTGATGGCTAATTTTTTTTAAAAAAAATTTTGATAGGTACTTGTTGCTGACATCAATATTGGATATGAGGATATTGTTGACACTCAGGTAGAGAATATACTATACCACTAGGCCTTGTTTTTTGTTTGAATTTTTTTTACATTCATTAAGCTTGTTCCTTTTCTATTCTGTTCAAGTGCATTACCCTTTTTTTTGGGGTAAAAGTATTACCGTTTTTCAACTTGCCTTTCCCTTTCTTTCTGTTTGAGATATTGGCATGAGATGAAATACCTGAATTTACAGCAGAATTCACGTATTCAAACCATTCGCTCTTCTGTGTAGGTTCTTGCTCTCAATGGTAAACCTGTAAATAATCTAAAGCATTTAGCTAGCATGGTGGAGAATTGTGAGGATGAGTACTTGAAGTTTGACTTAGAATACGATAAGGTTCCTATTCTGTTTCTGTTTCTGTTTCTCTCAAGCATCATATTCCCCCATATATGCAACTTCTGCATTCTTCGTGCAACTGAATTGGTTATTGTTGGTGCAGATGGTTGTGCTTAAGACAGAAACGGCCAAGGCGGCGACATTGGATATCCTCTTGACACATTGCATACCTTCAGCTATGTCTGATGACCTGAAGTCCTAAGACTTCAGAGAAGATCGATTCCCATGATGAACTCTAGAATCTCAAAGGTTCGGGATTATGTTGGGTTTCCGGGCATATAATTGAGATTTTATTAATATGATAATCAATAAATAATATGCAGCGGAAAGTAAACATGTAATTCTGAATTACATATCCGGTTGGTTGTATTGATAATTCGCAAAAAAGAAAATAAACAAGTAGGAGATTGAGCAAACATGCTTGTTATCTTTCTTCCACTTACATATGTCATTGTTGAGCTCTTCTTGCTTGTCATGATCTTGGATTCAATCACGTTAGCTCCTCAAGTGTTGAGTCTCCAAAAGTATCCACACTGGAATGCTGACGAAGGACAACCGGATGAACTCACAATTGTGCTAGCAAAATTATTCACACAAGATGATCAATCGATCTCCAACAATTGGAGAGGCAAGGACGGTGTGGCACCCACAATGTATTTAGGCATTCTAGATATGTTTCTCTCTTAGAATTTTGGTATTCTTGCACAATCAAATTGTAGTCGTCATTGGACTTAGAGAAAAAATAGCATGACGTGCATATTTATATATACAAGTCTATTATATGACGCATATTTACTAGGGTTGGCGCTACAGGCCTTTTGCCTCGCCTCAATCCTACTCATTTATAAGTTGTTGACTTTTCAACTGTATAATTAAATAAAGCTCAATCCTTTCTAATTTAATTATGCAAGCCCAATATTAATTAATCCAATATATAATTAATAATAATTAATTAATCCAATATATAATTAATAATTAATTAATTATATATATATATATATATATATATATATATATATATATCTCTCTCTCTCTCTCTCTCTCTCTATGTCATTAACATTTAATTACATAATTCATCATTCTTTAATGTCGTCAGCAGTACTATAGGCGTATGACCTCTTATGTTCTAACTAATGCCAACAGTGAAAAAATAAATTTCACAAACCATGGTTGACGCCTTGACAACATATCATGGTTACCCAGATTAGTAGAAGTGAACGTGACTAAATCAGGCTTACATTTTTTTTTTAACCTTGGTTAGTAGTTACAATTAGGGCTAAGATCGGGTTGGGTCCCGACTCGAAAATCCCCACCCGACTCCCGATCCGACACCCCCTCAGGCTCCCATTTTTCACCCCGATAGGCGTCGGGTCCTGACAGTCGGGTACCTCAACCCCGTCGGGATATTTTTGGGTTGGGTGGGTGAAATCCCAATCCAAATCGGCCTCTTCCAAATTCAGTAGCCACCGCCCATCAGCCGCTTTGGAAACCAACAACAAAACCAACCAACCACCACCCCTAATCAATAACAACAAATCCACCAACAATTCAATCCAACAAATCCAGCAACAATTCATTGAACAATCAACAATGAGATACAAAGGAGAATCGAAGAAGTAGTGAGGCGGAAGAAGGGGTCGATGTCGAAGAGCTTGGAGTTTATGGCTATTGTGAAGATTTGCAACCAGATCTGCAACCAAGACTCGGACTTTGCGTCGTCGAGCAGAGGAAGAGAAGAATTGGATGGATTTGGGATGGGAAGGGATGAGATTTGGGTCTGGGAAGAGTAGAAGCTCTGTTGGTAGAGGAAGAGAAGAAAGTGATCTCGGAAGAAAAGATAAAATGGGAGAAAAAAAAAAGGGTATTTATATATAAATAAATTAAATAAAAATAATAATAAATATGTCGGGTCGGGTACCCGACGGGTTTCAACAATTGATCCTGATCCCGAACCCGACAAATGTCGGGTCAGGATATTTTCGGGTTGGGCAAAATCGGGTACAGGCACGAGTTGGGTGTCGGGTCGGATCAGGTTTGTCGAGTTTTTTTCCCACCCCTAGTTACAATGTAATACGGTCCTTCTATCATCCCGATTGTGATGTGAGTTACATAGAGATTTTTCAAATCATTATGAAGAATCTCAATCACCAAGATCCATCTCTGACGAAGCGGTTCTTACAAACCAACGCTTGATCAATAAACAATCTGCTCAGAGATTTCTGAGATGGATAGTCAAGTGGCTTCTAAGGGATATCGTCTTCCATTGAACTTCAACTAATTATCGGAAGGTGATAGATTCTATATTGCGCATTCGTGTACCGTCATACCTATAACCATAAACCCAATCTTTACCCATGGGGTCACTGAACCATGTAGCAACCTTGAAATAAAGTCAAAGTTTATGATGCTAAGCACAAGTTATCCCAAGATTCCTCAGGTCTAAGGACTTGTTACATACTACAACCAGAAGCTTTGTAACGCTTGATATGTGGTAAGCATCCATATGTTTAAACTTCGGGGCGGTCATGTTAAGTGGAGTGGACTTGGTTAATAACAAGCACTTGTATATCCATCACGTACCAATACGCGTAGCACAAGACCATGCTAACCCTAATGCGATATGCACCGGTCTCATATGATAGTCAACGCCCAATTGATTTTCCATTGGTTAGGAACATTTTTGTATATTAAGTAGTATGCCCTATAAGTCTCCTTGCCCTAACAACTTTTAGGACATTACAGTCATACCTTAATCCAATGGACTCATTCATAGCATATTATCTCCATAATATAAAAGTCGCGCTCATGAATGAATAAATCCTTGCCCTTTTGTATATATAGTTCTGTTGTTTATAATATGGGGTATTAGCCAATTTGCCCCTTAGCTTGTACCCTACTTTTGATTTGCTCATTTAACTTGCACTTTGGAAGATTAACCCCCTTAACTTACATTTTTAGCCAATTTCCCCCATTCCGTCTAAATTAATTGACGCACATTAATTTGGCCGTCAAAAAACACACGTGACCTGCACGTGGTGGGCATTTTTGTCAAAATGCCACTTCTGCTCCTTTCTTTCCTTTTGTTTCTCAGAAAAACTGGGATTTTTCGCGGAGCTCTGGCAGTTGGTGGCGTTAGCCATCATCGACTGCAAAAGCGACTGTGATTTCGCGCGCCCAAAAAAACAAAAATCAAACAGAATTTGTATTCTAAATCAATCGTCCGGATTATGGCATTCGCCATCATCGACTGCAAAAGCGACTGTGATTTCCAATACGGCCGCACCCTTTTTCGTAGCGGTTATGATCTTCTCCTTGCTCTCAATCCCTTCTTCATCACCTGACAAAATTAATTGACCTCAGATTAAGACTAACAAATAAATTTCTAGACATTTCCTACACTATATTTCTCGGCAACCAACCAAACAGAAAATTAGTAAAGTTACAAACGGAGTCAAAGCTCGTACCCGGAGCTATAGCAATGATATCAACAGCGACCTTCTCGGAGTCATCGGAAAGCCTCTCCAACAACTCCTTTTTGGTTCCGGTGGCCAGAATTCCACGAAGAGCGGCTTCTTCGCGCAATTTCGTGACGCTCATGTTCCAAAACTGATCAATGGCCTTGATTTTCTCGGGCCCTGTCGAATCGGCGTCTTCATTTGAGCTCTTTTCCCTCTTTTTATTGACTGGGCCCTCATCGCCTGGGTCTGCGAGCCGGTTCTTCTCCTGACGAAGCGTCGCCTCGAGCCGCTGGACCACCGGATTATGGTGTTTTCCGACCGGGCATCCAGCGGCGAGAGCAGGGGGACTTTGAACAGCGGGTGCGATATGACGGGGTCGTTTGGGAGCGGGAACGTTGTTGGGCCGGAGGTTTTGAATCTGGGCTGGGGGCGATGGAACACTCTGAGTCGCGGGAACTTTGCGAAGAGAATGTGATCGGAGAAGGTGGGTTGGGATCGTCTATAGCGGTGTTCTCGGTGATGGAACTAGAGTTGCAGTGAAGAACTTATTGAATAACGACCACCGAAGCCGGGTGGATCAGTACTTGCTCGGGTGTATCTTCGCCTCCGTGCTGGCCATTGTCTGGCTGCACCGGACGCTGCTGAGGAGGAGCAATGACCGCCGAAGCCAGGCTCTGCTGTTGGAGAATCGGAGCGAGTGATGCAGATCTACCGACGGTGACGTCGACGTCATCGTCGGAGCTGGCATCGCCGGCGCCGCCCTCGCCCACACTCTCGGCAAGGTCAGAGATTCGTCCCTCTCGTTTTCATTTTATCGCCAACCAAACACATTTCGTTTCAAATTCTGTTTGATTTTTGTTTTTTTGGGGCGCGCGAAATCACAGTCGCTTTTGCAATCGATGCTGGCGAACGGGAACACAGATCTTCTGTTCCAAGAAGAGTGTTCCACTTTTGTTCCACTTTCATTTGTTCGATATCTCCGATGATTTATGTTATGATCCAAACCGTTCACTCTTTTTATTGTCTAGCAAAGATATCATCCTTGCAAAAAATCATTCAAATCTGTAATCGTTCGGTTATCAAACAATGAAATATAGCCGAATTGACTTTATATAACATAACAGGGTCTTTATATAACCTAAAAAAGCATGGATTTGAATGATTTTTTGCAAAGATAATTTTTGCTAGACAATAAAAAAAGTGAACAGTTTGGATCTTAATATAAATCGTCGGAGCTATCGAAAAAATGAAAGTGAAACAAAAGTGGAACACTGAGCTTGGAATAGAAGATCTGTGTTCGGCGAACAGCACCAGCTGCCAAAGCAGTGACGTAGCCAGGATTTGATCTATGGGGGTTACATTTTAGGGGTAGAATTTTAGGAGTGAAATTGAAAAGGGAGTTATATTTTGTAGCTAGAATTTTGAGGGTGAAATTGAAAAAGAGGTTACATTTTGTGGGTAGAACTTTGGTGGTGAAATTGAAAAAGGGTTATATTTTTAGAGGTTAGTTTGTAATTTTAGGACAATATATAGTAAGATTTTAAGAATTTTGGGGGTGAAATTGAATAGGGGGTTACATTTTGTGGGTAAAATTTTGGTGGGAAAATTGAAAAGGGGGTTATATTTTAGAAGTAAAGGGTGTTTGTTGATCGTTAGGCTAAAGAAAAACGTTTGACGAACTATACATAAGGACATTTGTTCCTTTACTTATCCGTATAGATGAACTTTGGAAATAAGCTTCTCTTTTTTACAAAATTTATTTGTCTGTAGTCACAGATGATCGATAGTTTGGTTAAAAGGAAATGTTGTAGCTTACAGAAGAGCACATTTTGGATTGTGAAGATATTCTTCTTATAAAATGCATTATACAACTCCGGCCCTTACTCAAGTCTCAAGTGTTGGATGACCTTGTAGAGTTGATTTAGATTTGGACTCTTGAATTGATTGAGGTTTCAGGATTTTCACTCTTGAAATTAGTGTTGTTGCCCTGTTTGTATGCTGTGTGAGAAGGCCGGCTTTGCCACCTGAGGCTACTTCAATAGAGACAACATCCCATTGTGTATACAGTTTGCTCTTCATTGCATTTACAACTTCTGCAATCTATGCTCTTCTCCAGTGACATACAATTTAAATCACATTCGAGATTTCTAGTGAGCTAGTAGGTGTCCGATTTTTATACATACATGTGCAAATGTTTGATCTACATCTTGTCTTTTGTATAGTTCTGCAGTAAAGGGGTCTTGTGGTTTTGGGTAGATGGTGATTCTAGGCTATCAGTTACAGAGTCTTCACCAACCTCCTCTTCCTTTGCTTTTCCCCATAGCACAGTATAAAACCCAATCGATATTATCGTTGCTCCAACTAGGCTGTAAAATGCGGAAAACAAAGATAGTTTATTGAATCGATACTCAGTAACCACGGGAATAAGCCAAAGTTGAGGGAAGATATAGTAATGCTATCAAACCTTCCAAGATAGAGTGTATCACGAAGGAACACAGCACCCATGGCAACAGCAATGGCCATCGACAAAGGTTTGAACATTGTCACATAGACTGGTCCCTTCACGCGCAACACCCATGTATGAACAGTATTGTTCAAAAACGACCCCAATAGTCCCTAAGCATAGAGGAAAGCAATAGTTAGATGTAATAGGTACAAAACATTAGCATTGTTTCACTAGTCTGTTAGTTTACTTACCGAGCATAATACGGAGAGCAAGGCAATATCAGGTGTCAACCTCCAAGCACTGGAGTTTGGTTCTGCAATTAGAGCAACAACTGCAGCTATGACGACCACGCATATGTTGTAGAAGAAGATCACAGTTAACTCATTGGGGTACTCTTTCATAATTTGTGCCTGTAAAAACAGTACTACTTTTGGATTTAATTCCTCCAACCACCGGCAATTGAAAATTTCTGAAAACGAGTTTCGGTTTAACTTACCTGAACAATGTACCAAAGTGGTACTAATATGTATTCAGCTGTTAGCAGAAGGCCACCAATGACCCAGTTTGAGTTTGAAGATGTTGAGTTTAGTTGGTGATGAAGTGAAATTGGTGGTGATTGATTAGCAAACACAATCGAGGGTCCCTTATAAAGAGTTACCACAAATGCACCTGCAAGTGAAACTATTGTGCCCAAGATTTTGGCTTGACTGCTTCTGCTTTTCAAAGCTACATTCTCCATCCTTTTGGTGGGTAAAAAGGACGGACAATAGCAGAAGTTAGTTACCCCAGAGAGAATAGTTATGGTAAAAAGGAAGGGTAGTTTCTTCATGCTTTTTTTTCACTGACAATCCTTGGCTCCTTCTGGAAAATAATTTTCATCCTAAAGTGTAATGTCATGATCGGGACCGACCATACAACGGTGATAATGGTTCTGATCATGAAATCACACCGAAATATGCAGAAAAATGTTTGGTAAAAAGCCAAAAGTTTTCCTGTTTTGACCACAACAAAGAAGAAGTGCAGCAATTATTCCTCTCCCTCAAAGCAAGAAAACAAAGTAGGAAAAAGTACAACCAACTCTGTTATTTTTTTTCTTGGTCTCTTCAAACTTTATTCAGAAAGCAACTTAGGGGCCATTAGATATTTGTCACTGGAGGGTACAGTTGTAATAAAGAAAAAAACCTGAAAATGATGGCAAGAATGAAAGTGAAAGCTGGCACAAGATTGGAGATGGCTGAAGAAAGAGTCGGAGAACTGAAATTGATGCCTGTGTACCCCATCACCTGTGATGAACCCCTGCTCATCAAAAACACCAATTCATCTATCAATTGGATAATAAAAAATAATCATAATCTAGCTCTGCAACTACTGAAATTCTGAGAATTCTGAATTGTACCCAATAAGGCCAAGAAGCAGAATCTTAGACATTATGGAAAAGTTCAGAGGAGGAAGCACCCTTGATCTGCAAATTTAACAAGTTAGATGTTCTGCAAAGTGTTTAATGAAGATGCATGTTACAAAAGATGAGGTGACTTAATTAAGAATTACCTGTGGGAAATGAAGGGTGCTGGAAGCAGAGCAATAGCGGCGACAGAGTAAGAATAGACGACGAAAACATGGTAGCTCATGCCTCTTAAGGTAGCGGCTTTGAAGAGAGTGTTTAAGCCGACGTTGGTGCACTCCATGGCCACCATCGCTGTGAAAGGCAGCGCATCTCGGTAAAAAGACCGCCCTGCTGCCGCCATCTCCGCCTCCTTCCTTCCTCTGTTTTCCTCGGAAAGTCAGATAAAAACAGAGCGATGGGGGTAAAGTTAAAGAAATGGGGCTCTGAGATCACAAAGTAAACAGCATCCTCACTCTGCTAGTTGGTGATTGAGAGCTTGACAACGACGTATATGTAATGTGGGATGCTGATAGGCCCCTATAGAATACATGATTAAGCAAGATTAACTTCTCATAAACAGACCAAACCGTCCTAAGATGCAAAAGGTCCACAATGCTGAAGATTTTCTCTTGCTTACAAAAGTTTTTTGGCTCTTTGATTGCATATCTAGTTGGCGGTAGTGGGGATTAAATTATCCATATACAAATGAATACGATTGCGTAGGAATGTGGAAGTTTTGGCTGAATATTGACGAATATTATTGGAGTTCGCACTCCACACTCCACTCCACATAATTAAAAAAAGTTAAGATGAGTAGTATGAAAGGCATCTCATTTCTTTGTCAATGTTTCTTCTGTGTAATATGTATGTATGGCTCAATAATGTATGAGTATGATGTGTCCTTTCTTGTATGAGTATGATGTGTCCTTTCTTTGTTTATGCTATATAATACTAGGGGAGGGTATGGATGGGATCGGATTGACTAAAAACCAATATCTGATTATAAATATGGGCAAATTACAACTACATATCTAGTGATTTGGGTCAAATTTCAATATAATATATGTATTTTTTTTCTTATATTTCAGTACCTTGTACTTTCAAAGCCCTGCAATTATGTCTCACCGTTTGTAGAATCGTTAATTTTCGATTGTTCAATAATGATATGGACTTTGTGAATTAGATTAGCTAGTGTTTGGGTAAATGAGTTTTGTATCTAAAGTAAAAACAATAGTGCTGAAACTACCAAATGACACATTCTCGAATGACTCAGAGCTACTCGATGTACTTGCACCACCAGTTATAGACCACAAACAATAGGGAAGAGTGATTATGTGGGCTTCATAGAGTCCACATCATCACTGGACAACTGAAAGTTGACAATTTTATAGACGATGGAACACAATTGCAAGAATTTGAAAGTATAAGATACTGAAATGCAAGTAAAAAAAATATAGGTATCATATTGAAATTTGATTAAACGTCATCCAAATTCAACTAATTTGATTTGGATCACATTTCAGATTCGGATTTTCGGATCATGAATTAAAGTATAGTAATTCGAATAATTATACGACTATCAACAGACAAATAAGCTAGTAAACTTATGTTCTAAAATAAAATTGGATACAATCCGTATTATCTACAATGAAATTAATTTGGCATCCTAGTACATCATAGAATACATATTGTTTATTCAAAATAAATAGCACTAGTTTATTAATTCTATATAAGTGCTTAATGATGAAACTTCCGCAAAGATGAACTTCGGCAAAATAAGTTCTCTAATCACAGGTGTTTTCATAATGAACACTTGGTAAGCTTCTTCAGTTAGAGACCTTTCAATAAGTAATGTAAGCCTAAAACCAACAAAACCAGCATGACAAAATAGCAGGACAAAATGGCGGAAGCGGTAAGACTTTCCCTTTCTATAGAGCTTCCTTCTTCCTAAATTCTACATTAATTAAATAAAATGTAATCAGTATTATTTTAGATCGGTTCGGATCAGATCAAATTTATAACACCAAATCTATAAACTAACTCATTAAAATTTGAATTGGTAAAATTTGGATTTTGAATTTTGAATTTTTTAATCAACTCAAATTTTTTCATATTTTTCCGGTTTGAATTGGTTTTGGTTCTTCGCTTGGGCTCGTTTACTTAACAGGGAATGAGAATAGGAGGAATGGGAATTGGTACGAATCATTCTCATTCCTTGGTTATCCTACGTTTACTAACGAATATGGGAATCAAAATTTAGTGGGTCATACTCCAATTTAGAAGTAAAAACACCCCAAGGAATGAGAATAGGATACCCAAGGGGGACTTGGGTATCCAATTCCCATTCCCGAATTTTGTTTCCTATTCCCTGAATGTAAGTACACGATTGGTTTAAAACGCCTATACACTGAAATCGTGACGACAGGGACCCAAGCATGTAACGACAATAGCCAATTGATCTGGACTCAATATACCAAGTCCAACCCACCCGAAGAGGCCCAAACCAACTCTGCCATGCCCCTTGTCGACTTGGGTGGGTTTATTGTAGGTCAACGAGGTAAGTTGAACTTGTGTGATATTTATTGGGTTTCAGGGTTGATATGTATTATAATTTAAGTAAATTTTTATATTATTCTTCGTACTGTATGAAGTAAACTTGTTATATATCACATCGTCGAATGTCAATACTACATGATGCTTTCTGAATCTACTGATACTAAAAGTTAATTTGATTTTCAGAGGCCAAAACGGTCTGCAGGGTTTCTTAAGCTGATGCTTCTGATTCAACAACTTTGAATAACGTGTCCATGGAGGTTATTTTCTACATATTTGACAGTGGTAACCTGTATATGCGTCAACATGCCATAGCTCTTGATATTTAACCTGCGATCAGATCAGCTGGTCTTCATCTGTATGAACACACAATATCATCACATATATATTCACGTTTTCACACTTTGTAGCTTTCCAACAAAGGTGTGTCAACTCAGCAGAGCCTTTCAGATATAAGTTCATTCCCGGTTAGTCCGAGGAGGAAGACTTTGAAGAGGAGAGAGAGGTTGAATGGAGGAAGCCCTGATCTGCAGAGGAAGAACTGAATCAATTACTACATTTTATATAACACTGAAGATTAAGAGATGGATTAACTACCCTGGGAAAGATGAAAGGCAGGGGGAGGAGAGTAAGCGTGGCAAGTACATTGGAGTACACGATGCAAGCGCAGTAGCTCAGCCCTGCCGCAGTGGCGGCTTTGAACTAGACATTTAAGCCCACGAGGGTGCACTCCGCCGTGATCATGGCGGTGAATGGCAGAACATCCTTGTAAGCATCACATCTCCCTGAAATCTTTGTCCCTCCTACCTTCCTTCTCTATCTTTGGCTGGCTTATATAATGTCAAACCATTAGCACCATGCTTTACTTTTACAGTTAGATCATATGGGATTGTGAGATGATTTTGCTCAATAACTTTCACTTTGATTAGGGGACTGTTCGGTGGTAAGTAGACATTCTATTGGGGGCTAACTTCCCTCTAATCGCTCTTAATGGAGAAGGTAAGCTGCTATGGTAATCCGATGTTTAAGTTATGATATGTAGCTTTGCTCGCTTAATCCTTTATTGCCTTGTAATTTATAATTTTTTTGTTCTTTCTCATTCACTCTTGACACGAAGTAATATACTTTCTGAATAGTTTACAATAGAAATCAAAGTTGACGTGCCTGACATTATGCTAATACAATCTTAGCACTGCAAAAGCAGACTACAAACGCATTGTTATAAGGTGTAACTTTCACCATTGTGCTTCAATTTCAGCTTCTTTATACTTGACTGATACTGCTTTGCAACAGAGGAGTCGTCTGGCTGGATGATTCCGGTCTTTGAACTTCATCAGCAAGCGCTGTCCTGTTCTCCTTGATTTGTGCATATATCACGGAATAGAATCCAACCGCAATTACAACAGATCCAATCAAACTGCGCAAGAAATGAATCGATCGATAACTAGGATGTTTGCATATCACATGGTAATAGTCTGCTGAGAAATATGTACCTGCCAAGATAAAAAGCATCACCAAGGAAAACGACCGCCATAACTGCTGCAATAGCAATTCCGAAGGGCTTAAACATGGCAACATAAACAGGCCCCTTCTTGTGCAAGCACCAGACATGGACACCGATCCGAAACACACTCACAAAGATTGCCTATAAATGAAACTAGATCATGTTAATTAGCTCCTTCAAGTGATCAATTTGTCATAATGGTAACATGGGGTTTCGTTATCTGATGATCTCACCGCGTATACGATGGCTATTATCTCAATGCCAAGCTCCATTTTCCAGGCATCCAGATTCCATTCGACAAATAGAGCGATGATTGCACATTGGAATGTTAAGAAAAGGGTGTAGAAGAAGACTATAGTCATTTCTTCCGGGTAATCCTTAACTGTGGCTGCCTGTAAGTACAAATTCATGCCAGTTTTCAATTTCAATTATCACTAGGAACCACCATTTGCATGTCTTAAAGATATTACAAACACAAATTCATGTTTTTCTCATCAAAGTTTATGAGATAAGCAACAAGAGGTCAGTTCTTAAGGGACGTTAGTTTACCTGAGCAATGTTCCATATTGAAGACACAAGGCACTGAATTGCAAGCAGAAGACCTCCGAAAACCCAGTTTGATTGCTGTGAGAAAAGAGCAGGGCCCTTGTAGAGGGTCACTACCAATGCCCCTGACACTGCTATGACGGTGCCCAAGCATTTGGCATGACTTGTCGATTTTGTCAAATCCAGCTTTTCCATCCTAAATTTGAAGTCATTCTTAACCAAAAGTGAACCACAAAATCTAATTGCGTAACCCCCAACAAGCAAAAATTCATCTCCGTAATCCCACAAAGCAAAAATCTAATTGCGTAACCCCAACCCAGCAAAAACCTAGTTGATCTCAGTATGGTTGAATGAAAAAAACAAAAATACAAATCTACTCCATAGTACCTGAAAATTACGGCAAGCACGAAGGTGAATATTGGTGTGAGATTCGCCATCGCCGCTGCAAGAGTAACTGAACTCTTTTTGACACCAGAAAAAAACAGTATCTTCCCTGAACTCCTGCAATCACAATTTCCCAGGGATTATGTATTCCTAGCTGTGAATAAGTACTTCAATTAGAAACTTACACTGCAAGTGACAAGGTCATTACCCTATTAGGCCAAGGAGGAAGAATTTGCAGATGAGTTTGAAGTTCAATGGAGCCCTCTTGTTCCTGCACAGTATAACATTCACCAACATTGAAGTAACATTCCCCCAATGACACATCAAATCACCCATATATAGCTAGAGAAAACGAATTCAGAACGAAAAGAGGAGGTGAACACCTTCGGAATATGAAGTAGGGGAGAAGCAGGAGGGTACCAAGGGCATTGTAGTAGACAATGAAGACAAAGCGGCTCATCCCTCTTGACATTGCTGCTTTACTAAGCGTTGATACTCCGACTTCTGCGCACTCCACCATTACCATTGCAGCAAAGGGTACAGCGCCCCATATGCGATCCTGCCACACCATCTCTTACACTTTTTTTCGATCTTCTATGGAAGAAGAAAATGAAGAAATAGCAGAGAGAGAGAGAAAGAGAGAACAGAAGTTGGCGATGCAGGGGCCATCAAGTGGCATTTGTACTAAGCACTAAGTTGACTAATTTTTATGGGATAAATACTTTAAAAATTATTTTCTTACACTTTTTTTTTTCGATTTTCTGTAGAAGAAGAAAATGAAGAAATAGCAGAGAGAACAGAACTTGGTGATGCAGGGGCATATCATTTATATTATGGAAGCTGACTAATAACTGTTTCCTTTAACTGTATTTAGAAATGTATCGCAATATAAGCCATGTAATTTAGAGTTATAGAAGACTTCTGATGCCCTTAAAATATTGAGTACGGGGGATGCTGGCCAAACACGCTTAAGGCTGTGACGGTCCTCCGCGGTCCACACTCTTAACCCACCGCAGGATTCTGTTTTGGGAGGTACTTCATTATGAGACTTTCATAAGGGTAAAACTGGAAATTGAAATAAGATTAGGGATTTCTCGGTTGTAGAAACAACCACTTGACTTGTTCTCTGTCACTTCAATTCGAGCTCATTCGCTAGTTAGTTTTCTCAATTTGTGGAAGTGGACCTGGTTAGAGAAATGATTCAGTTGATATAGTTTCCTCCAGAAATGATTCGTTTTTGGATAAACGTAGAAGATTTTGCTCACCAGGTTGAAAAGAGTTTGATACCTTATCCTCATATTTATGAGACATGTGAGTTGAAAGATAATAATAGCACAGTGACATGCTCAAGTTGCAAGTCTGCAGTATCCGAAATGGCACAGAAAGCAATTACAAGAAGCCGAAAAAGTTATGAGTCTTTACATCATCTGTGAACTATTCACATTGCCTATGAAGGATCAATCTTATTTTTTAAACAGTTATCTCTTATTGTATCCTCCTGTGCTTGTCCTTCCCTAACTGAAACTATGCAAGTTTCTCTGTTATGCATCTTCTGGGGTTCTGCATTGCAGGAGTGGAGCCTGTTGGGAGGATGATGCCAAGCTGTGGACGTCATTCTCCGTATCGATGCTCTTTTCTTTGATTTGCGCCCACATCATAGCATAAAAACCGATTGCAATGAAGACAGATCCAACCACACTGCCATAGATATAAGTTCAGCCATTAAACTTCTCTATTATTCATTAGCACAATGTGGTCAGTATGTGCAGGGAAGGAATTTCAGGAAAGTTAATTTGCAATGTATGATTTGCTTCAAGTGAAGGAGTTGCTTCATGCATGTGTTCACATGTATAGTATAGGTGATTTGACTGGCCTTGAAAACGCAGAGTGCAGGCAGGGGGAACATTTCGAGTAGAATCAAACCTGCCAACGTGAATTGCCTCACCGAGGAAGATAACCACCATGGCTGCTGCAATGGCAACTCCTAAGGGCTTGAACATGGCCACGAATATAGGCCCCTTTTGTTTCAAGCACCAAGTATGAACACCAACATGAAAGAGACTTCCAAATAGAGCCTAAACAGAATCTAAGTCAGTACATACGATTTTGTATCACCTGGACTAAATTTACATCAACTGGGTTGAAAACAGCAAGATAAGCTAAGATTTTGTTCTACTCACTGAGTAGACAATAGAGATCATCTCGATGTCAGGCCTTAAAACCCAAGAATCTGGATTCCTCTCCACGATTAGTGTATAGATTGTACACTGGGTTGTGACGAAAAAGGTGAAGAAGAACATTACAGTGACCTTTGATGGGCAGCTCTTGACAAGCGATGCCTGAAAAATGTTCCATATTGCAGAAAAAAAGCAAGACAGTGCAAGACAAACACCTCCCAAGACCCAATTTGTCTGCAGTGAGAAGTTCTGATGGGGGAAGTTGGAATTTAAGAGTACGGAACCCTTGTATAGGACTACTACAAATGCCCCGGATACTGATACAACAGTTCCCAACACTTTGGCTTGACTGCTTGATCTCTTGAAGTCTAGCTTCTCCATCCTAGTTCAGTTGAATTACAAGAGGAAATGCAATTAATACAAGCCACAGTCTAAACTAGGGGATTCAAACTTGGGTGCAAGGGGGCATGCACACTGACCCTTACCGCCCACTTGCAGCAATATGATCACTTGTTAAAACCCAAAGATATGATGTGTATGCAAACATGATATGAATACCTACCTACCTGAAAATGATTGCCAGCACGAAGGTGTAAACTGGTACAAGGTTTCCCATTGCTGCTACAAGTGTTGGTGAGCTGTAGTTGATGCCATTATACGCTAATATCAAAGTGGAACTCCTGCAAACAGAATCTTTTTTTGTCGTATAAGTCACTCGATATATACTTATGATTAAGTAGCACAAAACTGTCTGCTCTATGAAAGCAATAAACCGGATTATGAACAAAAAAAACCTAATTAAAGACAGAATCAGCACGCTGATGTTACCCAAATAGGCCGCTGAGGAAGAATCCAGAGAGGAGCGAGAACGTAAGAGGAACGGGCTTCTTCCTGCAGAGTAATCAAAGAGAAGAATATCGTCTCTTTTCTTGAACTGAACTGTGGATATGAAAGTGAACGAAAATATGTATGTTTGTAGGTTTCCCTTACTGTAAAATGAAGCATGGAAGCAGAAAGACAGTAGCAAGGGCGTTAGAATAAACGGCAAAAACATAACTGCTCATTCCTCTTGACATTGCTGCTTTGCTTATAGTTGCTATACCGATATCTGTGATCTCCACCATTACCATGGCAGCAAAAGGTGACACAGTACCCCACCCACAACCCGCCATATCAATATGCTTCTTCGTCCTCGTTTTTTCCCTCTCTCTCTGTCTGAAATGCTCACCAACAAGGTTAGGAAACTGCAGGTATTGTATATACTTAATTACTGATAAATGTGTTTGAGAGGAGAAGGCAACATTGATTAGTAATATTAAAAAACTCGTGGTTTGTGTATGCATTAGCATTATTATGACAAGCACTCATGAGGAAGGATTCTTTTGACAAAATGAAGGAAAATTTTGGATTAATTTAAGATTTGTGCTTAGTACAACAAGAAACATACAAAGGTCCCACAAATTTTCTCTGGTAGTTGGTGATGATTATGACATATTAGTAAAGTCTGAATTCATTAGTCATATGAAACTAGGGAGAACAATTTATGATAACAAGTTACAAACAAGTTGACAAAATACAAGCTATTATATTCCTCTTCTCTTGGCTGTCTGTCCATAACTGAAATTTGGCAAGTTTCCGGGCAAAAGTGGAGTTTGGGTGGATGATGGCAAACTGTGGACTTCATTCTCCGTAATGGAAGATCTTTTTCTTTGATTTGTCCTGCTTGTGTGTTCATTACTGAAATTTGGCAAGTTTCTTCGTCACATACCTTCCGGGGCTCTGCATCGCAAAAGTGGAGTTTGGATGGATGATGGCAAGCTGTGGACTTCGTTCTCCGTAGGGAAGCTCTTTTCTTTGATTTTTCCCCACATCATAGCATAAAATCCAACAACAATGATAATAGATCCAATCACACTGCCATAGATTTCAACCATTAAACATCTTTGCTCATCAGCTTAGATATAATCGTTATAAACCCGCAAGGAAACTCAATACTGTTTACAAATGCTTAAGATGCTTCATCCATGTGTGTTCATGTATAAGGCATTTGATTGACAATGCAATTGCAGAGTGTATGAGGGATAATAAATCAGTTGAATCTAACCAATTGGATATAAATTAAACCTGCCAAGGTAAAGTGCTTCGCCGAGGAAGATGACCACCATGACTGCTGCAATGGCAACTCCCAAGGGCCTGAACATGGATACAAAGATAGGCCCCTTTTGGTCCAAGCACCAAGTATGAACAGCGATACGAAAGACACTCCCAAATACGGCCTGGAATAGTCTAAATCAGTACACTTCTAACAGTCACAGAAATAGCAGCATTTTGTATAGTTCTCTTACCGAGCAGACAATGGCGGCCATCTCGATGTCAGGCCTTAATACCCAAGAATTTGGATTCCTTTCTGCAATTAGTGAAACTATTGTGCATTGAATTGTCACAAAGAAGGTGTACCAGAATACTATGGTGACCTTTGATGGACAGTTCTTAACAATGGATGCCTGAGAATGAGAGGTAGAAGTTTGTTAGATATTCGAGGAAGTAAGAATCCTGCCTAGTGGATTGAAGGATACCTGAAAAATGTTCCATATTGCAGCCAAAAGGCAAGACATTGCAAGGGAAAGACCCCCAAGGACCCACTTGTTCTGCTGGGAGATGAAGTGCAGCTGGTGAGGGAAGTTGGCTATTGAGAGGGCCTTTAACTTGAAGATTACTGAGCCCTTGTATAGAACTACTATAAATGACCCGGATACTGATACTACAGTGCCCAACAATTTCGCTCGACTGCTTGATCTCCTTAAGTCTAGCTTCTCCATCCTAGTTTAACCAAATTGCAGGAGATAACGCATTTGGTTGGCAATACGATCACTTGTGCAAAGCCTAAGATGCGATGTGTGCATAAGATGATATTATATTATGACCTACCTGAAACTGATTGCCAGCACGAAGGTATAAATTGGTATAAGATTTCCCATTGCTGATGAAAGTGTTGGTGAGCTGTAGTTGATGCCATTGTATCCCAATATCCAACTCGAACTCCTGCAAACATCTTTCCTCATTGTCAGTCGATATTACTTCCAATAGGTAGCACAAAACTCTAAGCTATATGAAGGCATTGCCCAGATTATGAACATACAAAACCAAATTAATGAAATCATGAGCATGTTAATATTACCCAATTAGTCCGAGGAGGAAGATTCCGCCGAGGAGCGAAAGACTAAGAGAAACCGGCTTCTTTCTGCAGAGTGATAAAAGAGAAGAATTAAGCTCACAACATCTACACTAATTGCACATATATGAAAAAGAAGTGTGGCCTCTTACTGTAAAATCAAACAAGGAAGGAGTAGGCAGGTAGCTAGGGCGTTAGAGTAAACAGCAAAAACATAACTGCTCATTCCTCTGGACATTGCTGCTTTGCTTATGGTCGTTATGCCGACGTCTGTGAACTCCACCATCATCATGGCTGCAAAAGGTAACACAATAGCCCACCTACCACCAGCCGTATCCATGCTTCCTTCTTCCTCTGCTTCTATCTGATTTACTGAAAAACACGCTTGGCAAACTGCAGGCCTATTTTATATATATGTATATAGGATTTGGTTCAAAAAACACAACATTTCAAAAACACTTTTTCTTGGCCGTCGGATTGGACTCATTATTAATGAGTCCCACAAAAAGTTGCCAATTCAACGGCTTAGAAAAAGCAATGAGAAAATTCTCCCAAAACAAAAAAGAAGAAAAATTCTGGATTAATTTATGATTTGTTTGCTCTCCCAGAAACAGACAAAGGCCCCACAAAATTGCTAGGCAAAGGCCTATACGACATCATTTACAATAATCTATTAGGAAATAACTAATAGGGCCTCATGTCTACTTAGTTTTTGCTAAGCAGTATACACAAGCACAACCCAAATTTTACTTTACAACAGGGCCTCAAGTCTTCCTCCTTTTTTTCCTTAGGAATGGCATTGCACTTAGAGCTCCCACGGATGGCTGCCCAGAATTATCTCCAGTATTTTCCTGCAGTGACCCACTGAACTTGGACTGATCATCCTTATTTGCTGCTATCTCGTGATTTATATTTTGTTCGGTATCATAGGCATCTAACCCCTCACTACCTTCAATTCCGACTAAAGGTCTTTTGGTGCCAATGCTGGATTGAACTGAATGATGATGAAGATCAGCTTCGTCAACAAAGCCAGAGAAATCTGGAAGACCAGAATTTACTGACGTGGTACCTCTAGTTCGCACACGAACTCCATCTTGTTCATTACCAATCTCACCTTCATCTCCACAAAAACCGCCTCCCATCTTTAGGTAATCTTCAGAAATCGAACCATGGAACGAAGGTTCACAGTGTTGGCTCAAACCTAGTTCACCAGTTTCATCTTCAACTGGGCAGAACCCACCACCTGCTTCAAGATAATCTTTATGCAGGCCCACCTTGGGAGACAAATTTCCTGCATTCTGCTCTGTCTTTTCACTGAGACAAGAAGCACCTTCTTCACATTTACTCTTATCCCAAGATTGTTCCCCTGCCTCTTCATTGGAACATCCTGTAATACTGGGATGTAGTGGCTCATCAACATCATCGACTTGTAGATCATTGACTGCGTAGTTTACAGGCTTCCGCAAACGTCCAGACTGAGAATATGAATGCAAAGAAAGTAAAGCTAATCAGAACTTAAAGAAAGAAGTAACCAGAATAGCTAGATTATTTAACATGATATAGATCTCAAGTAGTCATCTGAGAATATGACCCTGAACCAAACTCAGCAAGGCATGGGGACACTAACTCATTTGACAGGTCACACCACCCATAATGAGATCCAAAGGAGAGATATTGCACATAATCACAGAATTTGATAGGCCATGTTCCAAGTCTTCAGACTAGATAGTAAGTCTGATGGCTTACGGAAATTCATGTTAGTATTTAATTCTTTATATAATAAGTGAAACCTTTAAACAGCACGAACTAGGAAACAGATCTCAAAAGCTTAGTTAACAAGATGATTGTATTGGAATAGAATTTATAGCATATTGAAAGCTTCTACGAACCAAGTATCCAACCTAAATAAGTGACCTATCAAGTTTTTCATTGCTCAAGTTGTTTATATAGTTCTACCTAAGTAATGACACCAAAAATGTTAATCTTACCCTGCGGACTTTTCCTGAACCTTCTGTTGTCTCCATGTCCATCTCATCATCATCATTATTGTCATTACTAGAGCTGGTTTGAGATACTTCAGAACTGGTAATTTCTTTTCCCTTTCCTCTTCCTAGTACCCTCTTTCCTCTGCCTCTGCCTCGTCCATTTGCATGCAATCTTCTATTGGTTGTTCGTCCAGCTTCAGCATGCTTTCGTTGATCAGATGGAACAGGCTCTTCAGTGGTCCTACTTTTCCTTGACTGCTTAATGGTTGATTTTCCTTTAGAATTGCTCTGATTTCTAAGAGAACTTTTGTCTGTTCCCTCTAAACGTTTCTCTGATTTGTCATCCCCAGCTTCATCAGCACGCATACTTGTCTTCTTTTTGCTTCTAGATACTTTTTGTGCAGCATCACCCATCAATTCTAAAGATTGGTTTCCAGCGATACCTTTAACAGCTTTCTTGATTCTCTTACTACGAATTTTTGCAAATCTTTCATTAAAAGTGTAAAAAGCTTCCAGCCGAAGTTGAGTCTGCACACAAACAAGTATCCTTTCACAATTCCAAAAGAAGAAAAGCAAAATGATTAAGGAGTAAGGAATACGGAGATATAGGCTACAAAAGCTTGCTAAAATTTGAATTAGATTTATGCATTCATATTGTGTGTGGACAACTTTTCCCACACCCTAGAAGGAGAGAGATGCAAGTAACCAACCTCGCGCTTGTCATACTCCTTCAGGACAGGTATTAGCAATTCATCTACCTTCTGGCTACCCCAACCAAACTTTTCCCAACATAATCTGCACAAAAACACAGCTAATCGGAAATAAGACCTAGTATGTATCTAGGAATAGAAGGGAAACACCAAATTATTAGTCATACACATCCCTGATGTCAGTTAGCCAAGAGACTTGGAATTAGGTGAGAACTCACTTGCGAAGAACAAATTGATCTGGTTTTCCCCATGTAAAGGGCTCAGTCGATTTGTCCACCTGGGGACAAGTATAAGCAGAGGTCACTGCTTCACTTGGAAGAGAGGAGGGAATATGCCAATTTTTGCTCACTTTCCTCTGCATGAGATAAAAGATGAGCACCCAAACATAAGGAATATTATTCTTTTACAACCTAAACATTCAGAATAAAAGCCTAAAGTAAGAATCAGGGTAAGCTAGTTACATGTGTATCCATGAAGATTTGCTGTTTTTCTTCAATAAGATCAGCTGAGTGCTTGTGCTCTTGACCATGGCAATCATTTTGCTCAAATGCAGAGATGTCTTCTGAATTAGTCTTTGTATTATCCTTATCCCCAGATTTTGACGCCCTTTTCTTTGTACTTGATCCAGTCCCTAGAATGGTAGGATCGGGTGATTCAATCCAATCACGGAATTTACGGAGCCCATCCTCCTCAGGAAAAGCATTTACAACTTCAATAGCATTGACAATACCGATCCCACTACAAAAGAAAAGCCAACTTCAGAAACCTCATAAATACCTATATTATTGTGAAGAACAATCAGTTGTATGACTCCCAACGAAGTAGGTCTACTTCCCAACTTGAGTCTGTTAGTTATTAACTGAATGCATTTGTTAAAGACTAAATCCACAAGACTACAGCATCACTACCAACATTACCTGAGAACTAAAAACTTAATATATAACAGTTTACCTAACTCCTTCAGTATAATCACTTCCGAGAAGAAGTGCCATACGAATTAACTTCTCCCTGCTAAGGCCAAGTTCCTTCTCAACATCCTGACAAAAAAATAAATGTATGAGCACACATACATAAGCATCATGCATGCATCTTTTAAACAAGAAGGAAAAGGAGTAAGAGCCTCAAGTAACAGAACTCAGGTTTCTACCCAATAGAGTTTATGAAATTGGAAAACATAGGAAGCTATTTAAGGCTCACTAGATCCAGACCTTCATAAAATATGTCTCGACATATTTGCGATCATCGAATATATTTTTGTAAACACTTCGTGCCCCAAACAAGAAAACGTCAGAGTCATCAGTCACAACACCGTCAACAAGGTTTGTAAATTCCATATATGCACATTGGGCTTCTGCTTCCATTGGCGCAATAATGTATGGTATACCAAACATTTGCAGTAGCTCCTACAAAAGGTGAGTACATCACAAGTCTAAGTAATTTATTAATTCTATGGACAAAAGTAAGCTGATAATGCAAAATTCCTGCAGGTAATGGCAAAATTTGAGCAAGCACCTGACATTCAGTGAACATCTCACTGCTAACAGATTCTACATTACGTTCAAGCCTTTTCTGTTCATCTCCCAGATTCATACGTTCTTGTCCTAGAATCAGCATTTCCTCCTCCAAATTAGCCTCCGTGGCTTCAATTCGTGCATTCTCATCACCCACAAATGAAGATTTGTCTCTGTGCTCATTTTGCTCAAAACAAATGACGTCACTCTTTTCCTTAACCCATTTATTATCACCATGAGAGTCATTTGCTAGCTTTTTTGTGAATGACTCCATTAAGGCAGCGGACTTGACTTCAATTTCATTCTTCTGATAATCAACCCAATTAGTAGCATCACCAGAGAAGGGATCAGAAGAATGAGTAATATTTTTCTCAAAGGTCTTTGGAGATACACCATCATTCTCATCCAAAGTACCCAAGACTTGTTCAGTAATCGCATGGACCTCCTTTGTTCCAGAAGGAGTAACAGGTGCTGTGGATTGCATTCCTCCAGCCACAATTTCCCTTTCACTTAAATTATCCATTACTTGCACCGGAGGAGAACCCACGTATCTACTACTGTTCATCTTTTTGACACCATCGGCAATATCACGGGATAACTCATTTTGTTGAGTATCAATTTTCCCTGACAAAACTGCCTCAACTATCTTAGTTCCTCTATCAATAAATTCAGCACCTTTATGAGTCTCTCCTCCTGAATATTGCAACTTTTCATCCCCTATATTCTCAAGACTTCTCCTTATTGCTTCCTGCAAACTAGCCTCCTCTTCCAAACAACCTTTCGAAAGTGTGTTCCCAGGCTCACCTGGAAAAGATAAGGTAGTTTCCGTGTTACCACAATCTCCATCCTCCCATTCCATTTCATTGCCATCACTAATGGTGTCTTCCACACGAGGCACCTTACTTTTCAACTCAATGTCATTAGGAAAACTGCTAGTACTTCCTTCAACCAATCCTTCCTCCCAGTCACAGTCTGAATCAGAATCAGAAGATTGCTTTCTTAAGGTACCTATAGCATTAGTAATTACAGGATTTCCTGCTACTAAAGAAGCAAAAAGATCATCATCACCATCAAAAGACTTGTTCTCACCATCATCTTCGATACATATTTCAATAGGAGTTTCAAGTTTGGGCATAAACGGATTATTTCTCTCATTCAAGTCATCATCACCAAGTACGGATTCCACAACCTTTTTCTGACCAAGCTGACTTCTCAATGCACCAGAGTCAACAGAATCACCATTATCACCACGTGACGTCTCTATGACTATATTATCACCAAAAGCACTTCTCAAACTGTTAGTGTTATTTTCATTAAGCATATTCTTAGTGTTGCTTATGTTTCTCGTATTTGTTTTCTCCAGTTCAATCTCTTTCATCAAATCCAAGTTCCTTTGTAAATCACGGGTCATACGCATCCCCATAGCTCTCACTCTACTGACCCGAAGATTGCCCCTCTCATCCAAATATGTCTCAATGTTATCATCAACAGCACTTGTGGATTCATCTGGGTTTGATGCAGTCACATTAGAGGTAGACCCAACACTACCCCTGAAATCTGAAGGAAGCTCTTTGCCAGCTTGTTGCATATCTCCATTTCTGTCAGCTCTTGGAGTTGACCCACTCGCATTATTGGTAGAGAGAGCATAATTCCTGACATTTGAAGGATGGCTTTTCAATACTTGTTGTTCATCTCCATTTCTACCAGCTCTTGCAGATGCAAGTACTCTGAGACATTTAACCATTAGACCTTAAGAGTCATTACCCATAATAAGAGATCGTCAAAAGATAACAGATAAGGAGTTTATTGACAAGACAAGCAATGCAACAAAATTTTGCAATTGGGCTATATATTCTTATCATAAAAGAAAAATTGAGACTACTCACTGTTTATCACCAGTAAATGATGAAGAAAAGATAAACTCTCTGTGGGCTTCAGAGGCTATCCGTGAACTCTGGACACCACTAACTCCCCTCCCAGCAGCTGCTTTTTGTACTTGATCTATCTCGCGACGGAATGCAACAGTTTTAAGATAAGATTGTATTTGGAGCTCAGAAAACTTCAGAGGATCCTATATGCAAAGAACAAATCAAAATACATCAACAAAGTTCAAAGTAGAACATTACTGAAGTCAGGCAACTTATACTCAATAGGAGTTCCAATTACAGCAAGTATATTACAAAGCTTAATCAACACATAGGAACCAACCTTTTTGACTTTTTGATACTTTTGTCTGTTTTCTGCCATCAATCTCTCTCTAATCTAAAGGGAAAATCAATGACTGGCATCAGAATAAGTGATGGTGAACAGTAAAAGCTAATTGTCATGACCTAAATGAAGGCATAACCAGCATAAATAAGAAATCTCACTTGACCAAGAAGATCAAGCTGCATTGATGGGGGCAATGCAGCTAATACAGCAGGATCAACTTCACCGTGCATTGCTGGCTGCAAGATTAGTTAATTAAACAGATGAAAGAAATTATGTGATGAATGAATTTAACTTAATTTGACAGAGTAAAGAAATCCCATGATATGAGAATAATACCACGGCATTATATCTCACAGACCCGAGGATACTAAACTTTAATTCCAGGTTGATTTAAGTCATCTTGGGGCACTATAGAGCGCAAATACTTACTTTCACTGTGTTCAACTTATCAGGTACTTATCATATCAACATGTACCAGTGTTACTCATACTTCCCACATCATATATAGGAAACTAGATTACATCCTTACAAATAATCCCTTTTATCATTAACATACCAATATCATCTCTTCATCATCATTGTCATCATCTTCATCAAAATCCTCCTCAACAAGGATAGAAGCTGTGGATGTTGATGCATTATTAGTTACACCAGCATCCTTCTCTGCAGCAATAGATGCAGCAATCCTAAATCAAAAACCAAATAGTTAATAAACTCATGAAACTCCTTAAATTAAAACCACACGCTTGAAAAACTCCTTTTTGTTGCATAATTTACATTTCGTCTAGCTTTTCTTGATTACAACTCCTTGAGACCTCACTGCAGTTTTCTGAACTGATTCCCACCATCTCAGCTTGATCGGACAAAATCTTCTTACCTTTAGCATCATTATCCTGCTTATTTTTCTGGTCACCAAACCATTCATCAGTTCTCTCAACTTCAATCTCTCAAACCACAAACAGCAAATATGAAACAGGACCAAACAAGACAACAAATATAGATGTTTGCCTGCAAAAGAAGTCCATGTTGCATTGATGGAGGCAAAATTAGCTAATACAGCAGGATCAACTTCACCATGCATCTCTGGCTGTAATATGAATAACATGCAACGACAACATTAGATTTCCACAGAAGTAAAAAAGAATTCTGAGCACCATTGACGGAGGTTTAAGATCTAAGACCCACAAAGAGGGAGTCTTACTTTTCAAACATGGAATTGCTATATAAACAAAACACCTAAAAACTATTATAGACGAAAAAGGGAACCAAAAAAACCATCTTGATCATCCGTATTTTTCTGTAATTTGCACTACAGAATGAATTTTATCAAGCCTGCGAGAACTTACTAGTATCATGTCTTCGTCATCTTCTTCATCATCCTCCTCACAAGGTACAGCTGCAGTAAATTTCGAGGCACTCTTTGTTAAACCCCCTTCTTCCTCAGCCTGAATAGATGCTGCCAACCTAAAATTAACAAACGAACCAGTCCAAATCAATAAGCAAACCAGAATTAACACTACGTCCGCACAACTATATTCTTAACTTACATCTCATCCAGCTTTTCTTGGTTGCCACTGATCGAAGCAACATTTCTCACTTCTAAACTATTATCTTCATTGCCCTTGGAAACATTCTTCTTCTGATTCTCCCTCTGGTTCTTGATATTCTCAGCCAAATCTTTCAGCTTCATCGCCTTAAGCTATCTCAACAAGAACCAAATACCTCTCAATTTCACACATTACATCCCAAAAATCTAGTCTTTATATGTAATTTCGCCTTAATCGAATAAAGGCACATTAATTTCTCATCAATTAATACTCAAAACCCCAAATTACGATGAAATAAATTTCACAAACAAACCCTAATTTGAATATCAGTTGTGCGAAAATACCGACATGATTGAGAAGCAATTTCTCGGCGGTCTTGCGAAGCTTGGACTGGGCATTCTCGCGCTGTCTCCTCCTTGCGATCACCGTCCGGCGCTTCAACGCCGGAGTTCCGCCGTCGAACACGAACACCGGCTTGGTCCGCAGGTACAAAAGCTTGCAAATCCGGCGAAAGAAGCCGAGCAAGTGGGCGTTGCGGACCATCTCGCCGTTGTCGTCCCGCATTGCCTTCATGAACTGCACCATCCATATGCTCGCATCTGTACGGGTTCAAATTCGACGTAAGAATTGAGATTATCGGAGTAGTTTGAAATTGACGGAGGCGGAGGTTGGGTTTACCGATTGCGAGGCGCCTTCCGGCGAGGGTTTCGACGGAGACGCGGCGGCCGACGGGGGCGAGTAGTTCCCAGAGGCCGTGGACTCCCATTTTGTTTTGCTGACGACGGTCCTGCTGCTGACACTTTTGTCATCGCCGCGACGCGCGAGTCGGTGATCATACGGCGTCGTTGGGCTTGTTGGGCTTTTTATTTTTTTCTTCCCGCGCAGCCTTTTACCGTTTGGGTTTCCCGCGTTTTGTTTATATGCTATTGAACAAAACGCAAGCGGAACACTAGTTGAGTAACTAAATAGTTGGATGTGATACATCATTGATATTGTATTGATTTCGAGATATTGGTAATAATTTAAAAGGAAAAATGTCAAAACAAAATGAATACGAAATTTTATTTGCTTTCAATATTTTAAATTTGAAATATTTTAAGTATATCAGTACTCTTTAAATTACATAGCGTTTAGTATTTCATATAATAATAAATACTAGCATCCTGAGTAGAGAAAACTAGACCGGCACATGTGGATTTGCAAGGGGTTTATGCAAGATGTTGCAACAAAAGGCTGATGACTTAAAACAAAACTGTACCTGAGTACCTCTTAGAATTTAGAAATACATGCCTTTTCATTCAACTGGGAAAGTTAATGTTTTATAAGAGCTGACCTTACCAGCGGTGTGTCTGCAATGGGACAAAAAAATGAATTTGTTCCTGATGACTTTGCCCCTATAGGTTGCTGATATATCTAGGAAAATATTGTCTGTTATGAATCTGTCAATGGGTGTTCTTGTTCTAAGTGGATTCAATTCTGAGTTTTTGATGTGCATATCAGGCATTCAATGCTTTATTTGGTAACTATATAAACGTTCACGAACAAAATGCTCTCTCCTGTTTGAATTTGGTATGAACTTTTACAAAATGCTTTCTTGTGTTCTGATTGTTCTGATGTCCACACCATATGCAGACCGATATTTTGTCTGGAATATGATCCTGCTCATTCATTCCACTCGTGATTGCTGTCGTAAATTGTTTGCATGCTGTTAGCGATGTGCTAGGAGGAAACTGACTTTGAATTTTTGTTGAGGCTTTGAAGCTTATCGATGAGGTTGTGAATTTATGCCTGGTTTACCCAATAACGCGCTAGTAGCTTGGAATTGCGCCTTATATCTAGCTCGTGCATCTGGTGAAACATCATTCATGGATAGATGAAAGATCCTAAATCTAAAGACATTTGATTTTGGCTCTGTCATTTCAACGGGGCAAAACTTAGGAGACTATGGATTATTCGTTTTGGGTTTTTTTACTTTTATGTAACAGTTTTTTATTCTCAAGTCCTCATATAGCTTATCACATGGTTTGCTTTGTGCTGCAGATCTCCTGAATGTCGTCGGGGGTTTCATGCTGCAGATGCAGCATGATTGGTGATTACATATCAAAGGCAATATGAGCAGAAGCTTAAAGGTTAGATTTTCTACTTCTTCTTGCAACCTAGACTACTATAGTTTTTTACTTTTTCAATCCCATTTTACTGTCCTGGTAGTTCATGAATCTGATGAACTAATAGAACCAATTATAGATGACACTGTTTTTGAGTAAAATCAAAAGTATGGGATGCAATGATGTTGAAACGTTGTTTGATGCAGGAATTAATGATCAAGTGTTATCCAGAGAAGAGAACAAAAACTCCGTTGGAAGATTGCCATGAAAAGGGTCAGTTATGAACATAGGAGTGTATGAGAGACAGGCAGCTCGCTTAAAGTGGTAATCAAATTGCTGGACATGCTGATCCAGGAAAGAATTTATTCCTTTCTGCTTGAAACAGTTATAAAATGGCTGTCCCTTTCATGAATGATAGTAATAGTTTTCTGTATACACGTCCAAATTCTTGTACAATTATGAATAGTTAGTTACAGATCAGTCTACATCTTCTTGATCCATTATTTTCATCTTGATCCCATATGTTAGATGATAATCTTACTGGCATTTAGCAAGAGCCTTGAATACGCAAGAGGGAATGATGAGGTTGTAGAAAATTCGCATCTTCACGTCGACTGTTTATATATGTGCCAAATGAGATGCTGTGAACAGAACGACGGATGCGAATCTATTTCAGAAATATCGACTTCAGGTTGAGGTCATCTTTGTCTTATGCATTTAGTTTTCTGGATCCCAATATTCCCCCAAGGCTCAAGCCAAGGTTTGCAGTCAATATGATGGACCTGCTGATAGGCAATACTAGTTTTAACTTGTTAGAATATGCATGAAAGCTAAGGAAGATTTGATTAATGTGTTTTCGTATTGAAAAAGTCTAAATCATTGTTGATTAACAAAGTGCAGCAGCACTGTAGGATCATGACTGATTTTGCATTGTATTTGTACAGTTGCAATACAATATTCATGGCTTCAATTCCCTGTTTACAAGGTCAAAGATTGATGATAGCTTCTCAGCCATTGGATCATAAAATCTTCAAGCTCATAGGTGATGAGGGGTGACTTTCTGACATGATCAACTTCAGCAATGGGGTTAATTCATTAGGAATAGGACAAGTTACTTGGGAAAGTAAAAGTTAACTTGACGGAAGGGTCGATAGTGTAAGGATTCGTAACTTTAAGACGGGATCAAGATGTTAATGTTGTTCACACCAAAAACATTGAATGAAAGATTAATGACTTCTTGACAAGATCAACTTCCCAAATGATGTTATTTAATTAGGATTATATGATGATTGAGGCCAAAATCATTGTTTAGTGCATTGTCACTGCAAATTTGACAGAACATTTCCACCCGTTTTAGGCTGCCGGCGCCAATATTTTTCAAATTCAACTTAACCAATGGCCTTATATGTTTTCTCTGTAGCATCAATGCAAACAATAAGAATCCAAATTCCTCATTGTAGAGTCGGCAACCAAATCAGCATTGAGAGTTTCTTCCCCCTACAATCCCATAATTCCCTTCTGGTGCAAACCCCTTTGCTTCCATTTGCCTGAGGTTTTTTGCGAGCATTTAGAAATGAACAAACTTTCCATCTATGCATTTCTCATTTCCTTTTTTCTCGTCCTCCAAGGAACAACCTCCGTGGTGGAGGATGATGTCCGGAATTCACTGATTGCCTTCCTTGCCAAGCTTTCAAACAATAGTGTCCAACCAGGCCTCAGTTGGGGTTGGAATGCTTCGTTTGATCCTTGCAAGGACCAATGGTTTGGTGTAACATGTGATTCCTTAAACAATTCTGTCACGGAACTGTTTCTCAATGGCCAAAACCTCGTTGGTACGCTTGATTCTGGTTCCCTATGCAGAGTCAGAACTCTGGCTTTCTCTCTGACCACACTAGCTCTTGATGACAACAACATTGGTGGAGAAATTTCAGCTGACATTGGATTCTGTAATCAGCTCACTCGCTTGTCTGTCAGCAACAATCAGCTTTCGGGGCATCTTCCTGAATCGCTGGCCGCCTTGAACAACCTAAAAAGACTTGACATTTCTAACAACAATTTCTCAGGTGAGCTGCCAAAACTGATCCGTATCTCGGACCTCACAGCGTTCCTAGCTCAGAATAACCAGCTTTCGGGGTTTATACCAAGTTTTGACTTCTCCAACTTTGATGACTTCAATGTCTCCTACAATAAATTCCATGGTCAGATTCCAGATGTCGATGGCCATGTTGCTGCTAGCAGCTTCATTGGTAATCCTGGACTATGTGGAGATCCATTGCCTGTAAAGTGTTCATCTTCGCCCGTGACAACAGATGATAATTCGAACTCAAAAAAGGGCATTTCAGCGAATCAATTGGTTATATACATGGGATATGGTCTTTTGGGATTGGTTTTTGTTGTACTAGTCCTTTTGAGAGTATGTAGAAAGAAGAAGAATAACCAAAGTAAAGAGAAGGTTGATGAATTGAGCAAGAAAGTAGCAGCAGTGGATGAAAGCATGATCAGCAAAATCAGTGCTGCATCAAGTGAGTACAAAGAAGATCTGAGCAAGTCGAATCATTCCGTCACTTTCTCAGCTGATGATAGCGCAGCTATGGTCTCATCATCGCTGGTAGTTCTCACGAGCCCTGTGGTTAATGGATTGAAATTTGAGGACTTGCTGAAAGCCCCGGCTGAGTTGCTTGGAAGAGGCAAGTATGGTAGCCTCTACAAAGTCATTTTTGACAATGGGATGGTCCTGGTTGTGAAAAGGATCAAAGATTGGGCCATTTCGAGTAACGATTTTAAGCAGAGGATGGAGAGGTTGTACCAAGCCAAGCACCCCAATGTGTTGCCGGCTCTTGCATTTTACTGTTCCAAACAAGAGAAGCTTCTGGTCTATGAATATAAGCAGAATGGCAGTCTATTCAGGCTCATCCATGGTAAATAATACTCTGCATTTTCCCAAATATTTGCTGATGTCTTATCACTGCTTATAATTTCATAATTAGTATACATAATGTGATAGCATACTTGAAGTCTCGGATAATACAAGAGTCACAAGATGGCGGGGTATGCTATATGTGACTTGATGCTAGTACGCTACTTGTTATAATTAAACGAGATTGGAAGTGTTGTTCTGTTTTTCATGGTAACTATTGTGTGGTTCAGGAAGCCATCGGGGCCAAGCATTTGACTGGACCAGCAGGCTCACAGTTGCTTCTAGAATTGCAGAAGCATTAGCATTCATGCATCAAGAACTTCGGGCAGATGGTATCGCTCATGGAAACTTGAAATCTTCAAACATATTGCTCAACAACAACATGGAACCACGGATAAGCGAATACGGCCTGATGGAAATCAATGATCAAGACAACAACTTAAGTACACCCGCAAAGGATTCTAAAGCCGGTACCTATAGGGGTTTCAACGCAGACACTTACGGCTTTGGTGTCATTCTTCTTGAGCTACTTACTGGGAAACTTGTGCAGCACAACGGGGTGGATTTGACCGTTTGGGTTCATTCAGTGGTTAGAGAGGAATGGACAGCAGAAGTGTTTGACAAGGCCTTAATGTCGGAATATGCAAGCGAGGAGAGGATGGTGAACTTGCTGCAGGTGGCTATAAAGTGTGTGAACCGTGCACCGGAGGCTAGGCCAAGCATGAACCAAGTTTCAATCATGATCAACAGTATAAGAGAGGAAGATGAGAGATCAATCTATGATCCACAGTCGTCTATGAGCCTACTTTGATTCGGAAACTTGTTTCTTTTCCAAATCAAAATGCATAAGTACATTCGCACTTTATTTCCATGTAGTAATAAGTCCATAATAGCATATCGTTTTATAGAAATATTTGTATTCTGAACCAATAAGACTGATATTAGTAGGATGCAGGTTACAGCCACTTTCTCACGTCTTCAATTAAGACCTGAGTTTTATTCTGAACCCGTCTTCGTTTCTTCTGATATAGAAGTTTCATGTCTAAGTGTCAAATCTTTCTGGACCGTTGAAATCTTCGAAAAGCAAACGGATCGTGGTGCTTTAGATTTAACAGAAAATATGCAGATGATTGAGCATGATCGAGTAATATCAATATGCAGCAATCTAAAGATTGCGATTGCAGATGGAATGATACTGATGATGCTTAATATCACAAATGTGAGAACCACCAATTGCCTTTTCAAGTAGTGCTATGCAGCCTATGCTAGTACAGACAGAATCATGAATTTGCACACAAATTTGGTTGTGTACCAATCAAGTATCCTTTCTCCATTCTGTAAGGACCAGTGACAATCACTGGTTCCCAACTATTAGCAGACATAGGATGTCTACTCCACATAAATCCTACACCACATAAAGAAGTCAACTTCTTCAGTCCACAAATCATGGCCCAAAAGTTGTACCATCCCAAACTTAACGCCCACGATTTGTGTAGGTATACATTTTGATGACTATAAAGTTCACTTTAGCCTTATCCTTATGTTGTGCACGAATGTAAAATCAATACCGATGATATATTTGAAAAGTGATATAGGATTAGTTGTTGTGCACGAATGTAAAATCAATACCGATGATATATTTAAAAAGTGATAGGATTAGTTGTACTCGTGAGTTGATTTTAGCTATTCATGCTTTATGGGTCGCACAAGCATAAATGAAAATGATTTTTCACAAACAGGAATGAGCAGCACCAGTTCATCCGCATAAGCTACACAACAACTCATAAAAACTTTTGAAAATCATTATGCTTTTCATTACTTACCACCAGCCTTGCATTGCAAATAATGAAAACAAACAAGAAATCAAACTTCTAATTAAGATGTCACCACCATTGACAAGGACCGCACTATCAAACTTCTAATCAAACTTAAAGTTATTGGCTATATGAAATCAAAATTCATATTCTCTCTGCAGTAGCAGGTAGTTTGCGCGGCAAATTAAACATCATCAGATGGCAGTTACCAAATTTAATCATACATAATCAAATTGCAATTATATATGTTAACAGATACATGGAATTGTACGTCTCAGTCACCTCACTGCCAGCAAACACTCTTCCTCCTCTTTGTTCTCATCTTCCTAATCAGGTTTCCAACTAATTAATAAACTGTGATTTGCCATCCGAAGGCTTCACCAAATTGCCTTTAAACTCAAGATAAAGTATTCACATTGTCGTACTTTAAAGGCACACCCACTTAACCCTAATACAAGTAATATCGTAAACCCAAATAGCTGAATTTTTCAATATACAAGACAAACTTAATTAGAAAACAGATCGCCTCCTACTATCGTACAACAAGAAGAATTAGCTAATCAAATTAAAAAAAATTTGGATTTGGAAGCCAATAGCACCTTACCTCATCACATCAGTATCTAAATTGGCTTCAGAATCTTTAAATTATTTAACCAATTCTATTTTTAACCTTCTCTAAAAACGTATGATTGATTGCGTGATAATAATTTACCTAGCGGTGAAAAGTTGCACTCAAAAATAAAAGTACACAGTTGCTTTACGTAAATATTTTCCTTCTCAACCAAAACTTGTTAGATGCCAAATATGAGATTTTGAAAGATGGAGGGAGTGAAAAAAAAAATAGATTTGATGTCACATCTCTCAATACTACCAAAAATCAGTTTATTATTGTGGGGCATTTTGCAAATCCGAACCAACCGGAAACCGGACAAGCTTGTTTTTAATCAGCCTAGGCCCACTTGAAAGCCCAGTGTTTGCGGGCATCGCTTTGTCTCTTACGGTTGACCATGCCACCCCCACGCGCTGTGAACGTCACGTGGAGCTCAATCGCGCTCCTCTTTTTGGCACTTTAGGAACTTCTGGCCTCCTGCTTCGATCCAGAGCTTGTAGAGAGAGAAAGCGAGAGAGAAAGCGGCTTTTTAGAGAGAGAAAAGAGAAAACCCAGTTCACTTTCCTCTCTCTTTTGTTTTTTCTTCGTTATAAAATTTTACTAATCAGTGACCTCAAAAAAGCTCCAGTCCTCTTTAGGGTTTTTTCTGCTGCAGCACAGCAAAGAGCTTGCAGAGAGCTTTTGAGAATGGTGGACTCCCCAGAGTCAAGTTAGGTATGTATGTACTCTGATCAGATTCTGTAGAGTTGAGTTGTTTGATTTTGTGTGGAATTTGAAATTGAAGCCACAGTAGAAGTTGAATAGAATTTGGTATTTATAGCAGAATTTTGCTACTGTTTTGTGGAAAACTTGTTGGATTAACGGAAGAAAAGGTGCTTGATTTGGGGTTTGCTAGCTGAGAAAAGAATTGGGTTTGTGTTTGATTTTTGAGTAGAGGAGAGTATGTGTGGTCTTTGGTTCTGAAAATTTATATGATCTGAGGAATGTCAAAAGGAAAAGAGCGACCTCCGCACCCCAATTGGGTGCGGCATCAGTTTGTGCTGAAAGATGGTGATTCGAGCTACCCTCCTCCATTTTTACTTCAATCTTCTCCCCCGATTTCGGGTACTTTTCGTAGCGAATCAAATGCGAATAGTCCTCCATCTTCATCTGGTACAAGAATAAGCCCTGCTGTTCTGTTTATCATAGTAATTCTGGCTGTGCTGTTTTTCATCTCTGGTTTGCTGCACCTGCTTGTGAGGTTTCTTACAAAGCACCCGTCATCCTCGGGGTCGTCGCAGTCCAATAGGTACCCGGAAATGTCTACTGCTGATGCTCTTCAGAGACAGCTGCAGCAGCTCTTCCACCTTCATGATTCGGGTCTAGATCAAGCTTTTATTGACGCTCTTCCTGTTTTCCAATATAGAGACATTGTGGGTTTGAAAGAGCCGTTTGATTGTTCGGTTTGTCTTTGCGAGTTTTCTGAGAAGGACAAGCTCAGATTGCTTCCTACGTGTAGCCATGCTTTCCATATCAACTGTATAGATACTTGGCTACTGTCAAACTCGACATGTCCGCTTTGTAGGGGTACCCTATTCAATCCTGACTATGCGGTTGAAAACCCAATGTTCGATTTTGATGAGTATAGAGAAGAAGAAGGGTATCCTGGTAATGGAGAAAACAGGTTCACTTCGAGGCAAAAGACTGTGGACGTTGAGGAAATTGTTGTGGAAAGTGGGAATGGGATATTGCCTGTGAGACTTGGGAAATTTAGGAAGGTGGATGTTGAGGAAGGGGAGACTGGAGTTGGAGAGACTAGCAGCAGTAAGTTGGATGCAAGAAGATGTTTTTCAATGGGTTCGTATCAGTACGTGCTTGGTGATTCAGAACTTCAGGTTCCCTTATCGACTGATCAACAGGGCCGCAATGTAAATCTAACAAGAGGGTTAGAACTCAAAGGTTCAATTGATAGTGATCTAGAGGGAAAGAAGATCAGCAGTGTGGCTAAAGGTGAAAGCTATTCTGTTTCCAAGATCTGGCTTTGGTCTAAGAAGGGCAAGTATTCAAGTACACAGATGGGTATGCCTTCCTCTCTTAATACAGACTTGCCATGGATGGGAAGAACACAACCAGAATGAGAGGTACATTCTTTATTGTTTCCGTGGTTGCCTATTAGTCCAAAGATCAAAGCTTGTTAGTTTTTCCCTTCCAAATTTTTTTGTAATGCTAATTCCATATGTGCGATGATTGAGTGTACCATATCTTGTTCTATGAAACTGGTATATTATGGCTTGTGAAGAAGGCTTTTTCTAATTTAAGAATCACAACATGGTCTTTCTCTTGGTGAAACCCTAGCTGAGTTATGGGCTATGCCATGCTTGTTTGTTGACCTCATTGGCAAGTTTGCCGACATTATCTTAGCCGGAGAAATACACGCACTGCCATAGTTAAGCATCAGTCATGGTATTTATAAAAATGGGTCTAAAGACTTTGCATTCAGAAGATTTCTGTTCAATGGTAGTATAGAACTTCTGTTTCATATCAGCAGTTCTCGATCAATATTGTCCTCTTCAAAGTTTCCGATTAGCATTGTTGTGGTATTTGCTTTTCATTGGTTTGGTTGAGTATTCTTATCTGTCTTTATTGTTTAACACCGCGGATTTAGAATAATGTGAACGCAATCGTTATATGCTAAGATGGGAAGTGCTCTAATTAGGGGTGGGCAGTTGGACAGGGAAGCAGGGGAAGGTGGTTGCCCTGGTGGGGATCCATGAAAGCTGTGTTTACAGAATCTTTTGTTCTTGTGAAATGAGACCTTTTTATTCAAAAATGGGCTGTTAGTGGGGTCACTTTTTTCCCATTCCCATGTGGTCATGTTGAAATCTATTCTCTCATAACTTTCAAAAATTATTTGCTCATAAATCAAGCTGGAAGTTGGAGGTTTCCACATTGTATTGCGTTCGCTTGATTCATATGGAGAGCTTTGTATTTATAAATATTGAACGTCTTGTAGGAGAGAAACCCCATAGATTAGCAGGAGCCCGTGATTTTGTTTTGGGAGGCGAGTTGTCAACTGAACTGCCTCCTCCTAACTGCTAAAATTTTGTTACAAGAAAGATTAAAAACTGAGGAGGAGATTTGAATGGGATTAGTTTAGATGTTTATCTTGGGATTGGACTCGAATACGGATATATTCATGGTGTTTGGTTTAAGGCCCCAAATAGAAAAATGCAACACACGGTCACCAATGCACCAATCAACTCTAGAAAGATGCCTCTCTCTATTTGTTTAAGGCCCCACTGATTCCTGCTGATTAACAATGTCCAGTCAACTAAAATCACAGAATAAGATAGAGACAGATTAGTGATTTGTCCCATGCATTATTATATACAAACTAGGGCTTGGTAAACCCGTCATTTAGCAGTTTGTTTGTCCTGGTATAGCCAGGCCCAACCCAGTTGTCTCTTTGCGGATGAAAATGCTGGATCTTGGTCAAGACTCAAGAAGGTTACAAGATCTCTAGAGTCCGGAGAGAAAAACTTGGATGTAACTAGAGGTATCTATACACGAGGGTGAGTACTGAGAGAACCTAAATAAGCTCAACTCGGTTTTCCCCAATATAAGCCGATTTCATTAGGTATATATATGCCCATCCCTATAGCGTGAAGTGGCCGGCAAAAATGACCATGATTTGGAGGTGCTCCCATAAGCATTACTAGTACTGACATTATGAGAAGGGGAAAGAAAGATAGGAGGGTACTAGTAGTAGTGGACATCTACTCAGCTATCAATTTGTTGATGTGATTGTGAACATGATGTGAAAGAGTGAATTGTAATGCCTTGGTCATGAATGAAGTTTCATTTGGATTTTGCATGTACGAGGAGCTAACAACTTGCTTGCTAGTCATGTTTCACAGTTTTTGGGTGCCTTCCTTTTGTTAATACTCAAATACTATTGTGATTATGGGTATAATTTCATCGTATTTATCATTGCACTCGTGACATGAAAATGTTTCGATTAAAAATGACAATAGCTATCAATGCAGCGTCAATACTCAAATACTATTGTGATTATGGGTGTAATTTCATCGTACTTATCATTGCACTCGTGACATGAAAATGTTTCGATTAAAAATGACAATAGCTATCAATGCAGCTAGAACACAAGAAGTATGTGATGATGTATGATTGCCAATAAACCATGGGGTATGATTACTCTAAAAACTACTAAATTCTTTTCATAATCCATCTCTACTCTCTTTCATTTATTAATCAAAAAAGCATCAAATGAAATGAAAAATTTCGACCTATACAACCCCGAGTCAACCGGAGGGCTTTGCTCCGCCGTCAACTCTCCCGCCAAACTTCCCGCCACCGCCGCACGTAAACTTAAACCCCGCATCCATAATTTTCTTCTAATTTCTCAACCTCTGCGATTCCGTCATCTCATCATCACGTGAGTCTCACGTGAACGACGGCGCATCCTTGCCCAAATCCATCGACGACTTCGCCGACGCCGGTACCGACGCGTACCGGCTCGAGAAATCCCTGTACAAGTACCCCTCGTCGAAATCACCATTTTGCCCCGGACCTTCATCGAAATTACGAGAATAACTCATGGGGTCGTATTGGAATTTCGCTCCTCCCCGCTTGTTCCCGCCGCCGTTCTTGTTGAACCGCCTGATAAAAGTCTTCCACTTGGGACCTGCCACGAGCTCCGACCACTCCCGGATCTTCCTCCACCCCCGGGCCCACCACGGCCCATCGTTCGGGATCCGCTCCCACGACCCGTCCGGCGACGTCCCCGGGTCCGACCCGAAGCACGGGATCCAGAAACAGCATCCGCCTCTTTTCGCGATCATCATTTCTTCCACATCATCGGATTCTGGAGACTCCGATTTCGCAGGCGACGGAACGACGTCGTGGTAGACGACTTTCGAAGACATTTTCGATTGCGCTGCAGCTGTTCGACGAAATGCCTCAGAGAAAAAAAAAATATTATAGTAGGGGGTTGGTAACGGAAATCTCGGGGTGGACAGGTGTCGATGACGGAGGGGGGGCTCTCTCCTTGTTGTAAAGCTCCGATTTGGGATTCCATTTTTGGGTGTATATAGATTGGATTGCTTGGATTTTTATAACAGAAACAGAACAGCATTGAATGGATTAATGGGATGTTACAATGATTTTATTGTGATGTGTATAACGGCTCAACGGTCGGCTTTGGTGAGTTTTACAGGTGTTTTGCGGTGGCGCCAAGCCAGGTCATTGGGGGTGCCCTATACTAAATCGAGTGGGCTTGGAGCATTTCCACCGCTACACAAAAGTGGAGGGGTTTTGGGTGGGTTGTCACCAAGGAACAAAATTTCCATCGAAACATCGAAATTTCCATAATTTTGGAGGTCCGAAACTATTGAAATATACCGAAATTTACCGAAATTTCCATCGAAATTTCCATAATTTTGGCTATCGAAATTTCCATCGAAACCGAAATTTTAATCCTTGGTTGTCACCAAGGAACAAAATTTCCATCGAAACATCGAAATTTCCATAATTTGGGGGTGCGATAGTTTTTTTTTTTTTTTAAAATTTCTAGATTTTTCTAGATTTTCCTAAATTTCCTTCTGATATTTTTTTATTTTTGTTTTTCGAATTTTCTTTTGAAACCGAAATTTTAATCCTTGGTTGTCACCCCTCTCCAAAAACCAAGTTCCACCCAAGGAACAAAATTTCGGTTTCGATGGAAATTTCGGTCGTCAAAATTTATGGAAATTTCGGTTAAAATTTCGATTTCGGTTAAAATTTCGGTAAATTTCGGTTTGAAAAAAAAGAAGACAAAAAAACATATTAGAAACCCTATAAATTAATATCTCTACTTTCTCTAGACTTTAAAAGCAACAAATAATGCAATTTAACGTTTAAGCTATATAACATTGTCCATATGGATTAACTTTTATATACGTAAGGGAGAAGAGCAGCCAAAACCAAGTCATCGAAGCAGGTGTTGTTTGAGCTTTTGTTGTCCACTTTCACTCTTGTATTTTTTTTTCTTTATGTAAGCATTAAAATTTTGTTTATTCTTTATAAATGTGCCGGATGAGGCTTCCGAGATTGAGGGTAAATCCCCTCATTGGTAAGGTTGCCATAAGTAGGCTAGTGCGCAGAGGTGGTGTAAAAGGATCAGTGGTGATGTTTATCTAAAAACAAGATTCGCATTGATGATGTTTTTAGAGAAAATCATTGTCAGTGCAGAGCATGCCAAAGAGAGAAGGTCACAGTTTGGCATGCTCAGTGTAGGGATGGTGCTACAGACGGTCATAGTTTACATTCTTTGAAAGAAGAGCCGATCGTGCTACAGACGCATAATGACTTAGTTTTCTGATGCACAAGCAGAGATTTTCAACGTGATTACTACATCTGTAATCCATACACCATGCAATGGGTTGCTCTTCCTCCACCCCCTACTCAATGCCATGAGAATGCACGAGTGGAATTCATCTATGATGTCCCTTACTATAGCTGCAAGAAAGATGATCAGAATGGACATTTCTTCCAGCTTAATGCTGAGTATATAAGTGCAGGGTTGTGAGAATTCTAAGTCCTTATTATTCGAAAGTTGGTGATAAGTTCTCTAAATTAAACTTGGAGATCTTTTCTTCTGAGACTGGTGAATGGAGAGCATCAGTTGCATCATCCCCACAAAGCTTTAACTCTTTGCACTTCGGCATACAAGATGATTGCAGCTTTGCTTACAATGGGATGTTATATTGGAAGCAAGGAGCAATGGGATGTTATATTGGAGCCATATTCCGTTCAATGTATTAAAGAAGGCAAGAAAACACAAAGAAAGTTGTCAGGATTCAAGGTAAAGAAGCCAACAAACAACTCATTGACAAGCTATATAAAGCATTTCCAAAATTTAACCGAAACCGAAATTTAACCGAAATTTCGATCGAAATTTCGGAAATTTCGGGCATTTTAGCCTCTGAGACACGATATTTCCGAAATTTAACCGAAACTATCGAAATTACCGAAATTTCGGTATTTTTCCGCTGATATTGAGACGTACCTCGATTCAAGTTTCGGGACTCAAAAATTACCGAAATTTCGGTATTTCGGTCTAAATTTAGTTCCTTGGTTCCACCCGGAGAGGCAGGGGCGGCACTGTTCATGAGAGGCAGGGCAAGAGGCAAGAAATTGCCCCTGGGTTTGCCTCCCAGGCAGGTGATGTCACTACCCCATTGAGCGACCTGTTTTTTTAATGCTGACACATGGCATGTTTTTGGCCGTCGATCTCCAGATCCGATTGCCAATATTTTTTTGCCAAAGAAAACCGAAAAAAATGTGAAAAAAATATAAATACCTAATTAGATTTTTGCACGTTTATGTGCACGTTGCTCTTTGGTGGAAAGTTTGGACATATCTTTTGGTAAAAGCTTTTAGGACTATTTGTGGGTGAACATCATACCCAACAAAAATGTGAAAAATTATGATTTTTTTTTGTATAGATACTCAATTACAAGTATCACAAATAATAACGGTTCAATATTATATCAGTGGAAATTTTGTTGATATTTGTCAATAAATAGTGATTACCCTTGCTCTTTTAGAGCATCTCCACCCATGTTGGGTGGATTGCTTTAGGTCTAAGGGCAATTTGGAGGCCAACAAATTGCCTTTGTTGCTTCCACCCAACAAAGGCAATTTGGAGGGCAATTTAGAGGGTAAGGATTGCATTTTGTTTATGTGTTTTCACCCCACTTTTTATTGAATTCACCCCATTTATTTTTTAATAGTTAAACACCATTTGACATTACTTAAAATGACTAATAAGGACATGAAGACTATTAGCAATTCACCCTACAAAGGCATCATCGTCAACTTCGAGACCAAAATCTAGTCTCCACCTCCAATGTCTGCAGCCGCCTACCACTTGGCGGTTCTTGGTGAAAATCAGAGTGATGGGGAATAGCTTTTGCCATTGTTAATGAATTTCAAGCTCCCAATTATTTTTGTGAAATCTTTAACAAAATCAATTAGTAAGCCAAAGCATAAGATTTGAAATGTCCTGATTTGAAATGCATAGATTTATTGAAATGAAAACATTTGAATCCAAATTCAAACGAACCCAAAAAGAAATTTGATGGATTGAAGAAAATAAGAAATTTCGTGGGGATGAAATAAAGGGATCTGGTAGAGAATTCATTGCAGATAGGGAAATACGAAAGGGTAGTTTAGGGAAAAGAAATGGGTGGATTGAGATATAATGGGAGTGAATTAATAATGGGGTGAATTCAACACTTTTTGGGGTGTAAATAAAATTTCCCTAAATTTTTTCTTGTAGTGTTTAATTTTTTATTATAATATATTAGAAATATTGTGGTATTTATAGGGAAAAATAAAATTTAGGGTATTTTTCTGAAATTTTTTTTTAAAAAAATTACAAAGCAACCCCAAAAAATAATTGCATAACAGCCCTAAAAATTATAAAAGTACCCCAAACCAGATTTACAAAACAAACCCAAAAAATAAAACAATTACAAAATGACCCCCAAATCAACGGTCTAGATCTGCTCGGCAGATCAATCCAACGGCCCACAATCCTCGGCACTAGTGCGTGCTGACGTCAGCACGCACTTACAATTTTTTTTTTAAAAAAAGCTGGGCTTGTCAGCTGCCCGTGTGGGCTTTGTCGGAGGATTGCAGCTGCCTGCGTGGGCTTTGTCGGAGGATTGCGTCCGAGACCGCAGTCTCGTCCGACGGCGATCGACGAACTCTGACGAGACATCGCCTCCAAACCCGTCCGATTCCGCTGGCGATTTGGCACCGGTGGAGGTGGCTTTTGCTCTTTCCGTCCGATTCCGCGTCTGATCGAGCAAATCGGACGTGCCGGTGGAGATGCTCTTAGGGGTGAAACGAAACTGAAAGGCAATTACTATTTGGGTGGGGCCAATGTGAATAGTGTCCATCTTTGTATAATTTCCTTGCCCCTTGCCCTTGCCTTTTTGGGATGGAAATGCTCTTAATTGGACCTGAAATGAGTTAATAATGAATCTTTCACTTGCTTAACTTATTTTTTTTAGCTTCGTACTCAACATTCGACGCTGGAGGCAGCTGCGTTCTGGAAGTTCATTTGGTGTAGTCCAGTTCCTCCAAAAGTGCGACATTTTATGTGGAAGGCTTGCCAAAACATTTTACCAACGAAAGTGAACTTGATAAAACGAAAGTTGGACATACCGATTGTTTGTCATCGTTGTCACAAACAACCTGAAAGCACTATGCATGCGTTTTGGAGGTGCAAGAAAAGTATGGAAGTTTGGCGGTTGACAGAGTTGGAAAATTTCTTAGAGGTGGAGGTGGAGAGTTTTCATGGGTTGGTTGAATATGTTAGACACAAGGGGACCACAAAACAGTTTAGACTGCTTAGCTACTTGGCATGGATATTATGGCATGAAAGAAACAAAGTCTTGCATGGGGCCAAGCCTACTGACCCGTGTAGTCTAGTGGAGAAAGCAATCACTATTGGAATTGAGTATGAGCTTGCAGGTGGCTTCAAGAATATTAAGCCAGGTGTTCAACCAAGACAATGGCAAAGTCCAACACATGGAGGCCATAAACTTAATGTTGATGGAGCAACAGCAGTGGGAGATGGAAAAAGTGGAATGGGGGCGGTGTTGCGCGATGAGGATGGACGTTTGGTATGGGCAGTGATGGAGGCTGGTCCCACTCATTGCTCTCCTGTTTTGAGTGAACTGCTGAGTTTGAGATTAGGATTAAAAACATGTGTGATGCAGGGAATTTATCCGACTGAGGTGGTCACGGATTGTCTTGAAGCGGAGTAGTGTGTCAATTTGAGATTGAATGAATGGCATCCCTACGCTGCTATTATAGCTGATATTCAGAGCTTGTGTAAGGTAATGGGAGTAAAGATGGTGGTGCAAGAGCCGAGATCGACAAACCAAGTGGCTCATGTGCTAGCTAGAAAGGCAGCTGATACTGATACAACTGATTTTTGGGTGGGGGATGGACCCCCTTGGCTTGTGGCAGTACTTAACCGTGAGATGTAAGTAGAGTGGACATGGTATAGAGTTTAGCCTAGACCTAATTCCCTCTGATGGTTAGGCCGTAAGGAGGTCGATTAGGTTCCTGTTTCCTAATCCTGATGGCTATGCCGTAGGGATTAGGGGTGGGTTTCGGGCTACACAATATATCCAAGTCTACTTTTGTTTTCTGAATGCTGTTTTTTGTAGGAGTATTGGGCACTTTTTTCCTCGTATATTGCGAGGTTTTTAACGAGGCCCCAGGTTACATTGTGTATTTTTCTATGTACTCCTTAGTTTGGTGTGATGCCAAACTCTTTTTTAAATAACAATGCATTCCTTTTGATAAAAAAAAAAAAAAAAAAAACATTCGAACATGTCATTTTGAACCCCCATCATTTTTTTTTTTGTGGCTACTTATTTAAAGAAACAGAACGGTTCGTCAAAGAAAACAATGTTTCGTTTTTGCTTGCACCTCAAGCAAAATGTTCATTATTCTAATTTCTTGAAGGGGGAGCACGATTTTGACATTCTTGTGCTTATATTTTTCTTAATTTAGAAACTATAAACAAATCAAACATTTACACCTCGTTATTACGTTTCCTTGATTTTCTGTGTTTGTATTCTCCTGCTGACTCGGTCAATTGTTTCGATGCAGAGTGGCTTAACTAGACTTTGGCATCAATTTGTCAGTCAAACTGCTGAATTCTTTGTGCAAATATTGGTCAAAGCTAGAAAAATGTAACCTCTACGACTGGGCACAAACTTATTCAAAGTTATAACTCTGCAACTTAGTCCTTATAGGCCATTTCCTTCTTGATCAAACTTGGATATTTGAATGTGTCTACATGGACAATTTCCTTTATGCTTCCTCATATGGAACCACTTCATACGTGTTTGAATTGGCATTCCAATTTTTCCTTCATTTCTAGTCAAACTATCTGTACCAAACCCTCCTATAAATACCACACCACTTTACCCAATTTTATAACTCAAAATCACAAGTGCTCAAAACCTTAGCTTATAGTACTACAAAACTTGTGACTACTTCAATATCTCTTTAGCCATGGCCAGAGGACTCAAACTCCAGCGTTTCATTGTTCCCCTACTTGTGCTGAGCTTCGTTTTGATATTCGTCGCCATAGAAGCCCACCGGCCTCTTCATGATCATCATATGCACGGTTCTGTTCATCATCTCAATCACCACCACGACCACCACCAGGTTCACCACAACCCGAGGAAGAGTGGTCCTAGCCCGGGAGGAGTTGGTCATTACTTGGATGATGTTCTTGCCCTTTGGGGGGGCGTCAAGAATTCCGGCCCAAGTCCCGGCGCAGGCCATTGATATCCATTCTTCAAAATGCAAGACAAACCACTGTTAGAACATACCGTACTGTATGTGACAGCACAAAACAAATTTCAAGCAAATGTTTGGAAATTCCTAGTTTAGTTAGTCTTGAGGAGAATGTCTCAATTACTATTTGTGTAAAAAGTTACATTTTTTGATTTCTTCATCATTCTAATGCAAGCGTTTACTTTGAAGTTACATGGTCGGAATTTTTGGCTTTCAATTCAAAAGACAAAAATGACTTTTTCTCCTACTTAGAAATTAAGAGTATCTACCAAACCAATTCACTGGAAGCTTTGATAAACTCGTTTAATTTGGATGACGGTCAAGCATGGAGACCAATACGACTTCCTAGGGGATAACTACTGAACCTAACAGAAGCATGAGCCTGCAATGAGCTCAACGGTTGTGGTCGTAAATGAGGTCAACCAAGAGCGTCATAAGTTTGGTGGTTTATATATGCATGGCTTTCAATTGGATTCATGACCTGCATATCGTCGGTCAAACTAACTATTTTGCAATTTCCAATCATGAAATAAGCAATTTGAAGAATGTAAATACTGATGACGTCATAGAGTTCACACTTCAAGTTTGTTCTGTTTGATACACCTGTACTATCACAACAACCCCTGACTATGGTTAAAGATAGAGAACCAAGAGATCATTAGCTTCCTTTTTCAATCAGCTAAAAAATCAGCACTAGCTTGGGTCTCTGGATCTCTATACAAAGGGAAAATACACATCTAGCTGAACCAGCTGGTTGATATTACATTTCCTTGAGAAATAAGGAAATAAGGACATACAAGAAATAGAAATCTCATTTTCACCATCTTCCATATAACATACAGGATATCCTGTGTGTACCACGATGGACACTCAATATCCGGGGGAATCATAACCCATGTAGTTGTAACGGGGTCGAATGTTGTGGTGATTATACATTGACTCCCCATAGTCTACGGCCTTTATCACCACAGCTTCACGTCGTCCATCCTGTTCTTGAACTGCCCCGAACACAATCTCATTTGTCTCATTGCTCTTCTCATAGTATGTTTTTGGGCTTGATGAGTAATGTCTGTGATGATACTGCTGTTGCTGTTGTTGCTGCTGCTGCTGCTGCATCTTCATCTGCATCTGTATCTGCATCTGATGCTGTTGTTGTTGCTGCATCTGCATATGATGTTGTTGCTGTTGCTGATATTCACTATCCCAAGTGCTATAGTAAGCTCTATTTTGCTTCAAATGCTGGGCCTTCTCGAGTTCTGTGGTCATGAGTGGGTAGGTTCTCTTGGGTGTTGGGCTTCTTGTATCTATTGACGGAGGCTCATCTTCGTCTGGAATCACAAAGCTCTCTTGCATTGGCCATGCATTTGAATGGTTGTTAGCTTGATGATACTGATAAGGCAGGGGCTTTCTTCTAAAGACTGTAAATAACCCACCAAAGATTTCAGCCACAGACGAGCCAGTGTTGAGAACCATCTTCCCAAGTGAACCAAACAAGCCATCATCTAGCTTTTCTGATTCGTCTTCAGTAGGAATTAAAGGGGGCCTGACGGATTTTTGAGGTCTCTGATATGGTGCTATAGGTGCAGCACTCTTTATAGGATGTCCACGATCCTGGAGACTCAAAATAAATTCAAAATGGGTTGAAAATTTGAGAAAGGAAAAGGTAAAAAAAAGTTGTGGAACTTACATCTTCTGAAGAAAACATTGTTTGCACCCGCCGCTGCAGCAATGCTAGCATGTAGCCAAAGAATGCAGCTGAAACTAACACTACTATTCCTGCAATGAGGAGATTTTTTTTCTGTTAGATCTGTATCATCTAAAGAAAGTTGCACGGTTGAAGGCCCCGGAGGTTTAGTTATACCTAAATGGAAGCTTCCATCATAGCGATCATTACAGTCATCATAGTGGAGTTGGATCTCCCGAATTGCCTGGTTTCCTCGGTCTATAACCAAAAGAGAGCAGCTGCTTCCAATGTAAACAACATCAAAATCACTAGAGAACTTTGCATCTTCACTTGGACCATCAACATGACCACCTCCTCTGCCCCATTTTCCACCAGCAATAGTTGTGACCCCTGTACAAAGGAAATTTCACTTTCAAATTGCTGTAAAAGCCAATCATGGGTGAGATAAGTTTTTTCTGGACATTGCATATCTTTAACACAATGATTACAGAGGGGGACATTCCTTAATGCCTTATACTGCCAGAGACTTACCGGCATCACTTATCTTCCTGATAGCCATATTCATTGTGTCTGCAATATAAATATTTCCTCGGTCATCCACAGTGAACCCTTTGGGGTGGCTCATTCTTGATTCTCTAGGCCTCCCATCTACATGCCCAGAGTACCCTTCGGGAGATCCAGCAATCAGCTTGGGTCGGCTATCTGCATATCATGATTTGATTCATCATACAAAAGAATTATAGTTTAAGTTAAACACAGTAAGCAGTAAACTAAGAAATTGAACAAGAAATTTCTTATATGAAGAATTAGAAGATTTGAAGGTTTTGCATAGCTAATCAGCATAACACCAACGAAGGCTGGCACTTTGTCTTTTCTTTTCTTTTCTTTCTCACTTGGAATCATTATCCAATAAACAGTTAAGTCGAGTCCAACTTAAAATATGGCATCATGTGCAATGGGCCCGAGTTTGCCAACTTAAAGTGCACCAAGTCCTTAAATCTACTTACAGAAACATATGATGAGTGAAGAAGTCTTAATTGTAATTGAAACATGTTGGTGCACAAACCAAAAGATAAAGATGGAAATCTCCAAAAAGATAGCACTTGATTAACCAGAAAGTAGAGTCTTCCACTAAACAAAAGCATATAAAAGCAGCAACAGTACTTTTTTTTGTCTGGATTAAGAATTTGGCAAGTAAGGAATCACAAACTGTGCTCATGTGTTGCACATCTTCGAAAAACAGTCATCTAAGTGTAGTAGCATAAGTGATGAATGAGCTTAGAAAAAGTGCTTACATCGAGATAATGGTGTTGAGATCTTGTAGATGTTGCTATTCTCAGAATCCAACACCAGAAGATCTCCACCTGGGGATACTTCAACTGAGTGTGGCTCAATTCCAAGCTTACTTCCATCGAACACCGTATCTACTGTATATCCACCCTCAAATTTCATCATTGAACGGCCAGAAGCAGCTGAAAAAATTGAACCCCATCAACCTCCTCACCATTGCAAAGATAAACAACACTCTTTAATCTCAAAAGATGGCAAAGATTTGAAAATGTGAGCTCAGAGAAATACGAGTGCCGGTTTTGGTGGTGGATTTGAGTGACCATAGCCATTTCACAAGCGCAGAAACCACATTGGAGACAACCCCAGTTACAATTCCTGCATAAATACACGAAAAATCGAAACTTTGAAGCAAATGCCAACTTTGAAGCAGATTGTGTGATCAAAATCAAAACTTTAAAATGGGGTTTTGCTTGGAATCACTTGCAGAAGCAAATGACAAATTTCAAGCATAGTCTGAGATCAAAATCAAAACTTTGAAATGGGGTTTTGCTTGAAATCATACTCACTTGCAGGAGATGTGGCTGATGCTGGTGAAAAGTCACCAGAAATCACCACAAAAATCAAGACCAATGCAACCCAGTTCTTCTTCACCATTGTTGTTGCTGATTAGAGCTGAACATCAAAGGACAGAACAATCACACCTGGTGAGACTTGAAAGCTCTGAACTTTGCAGGAAACCCACTTGGACAGGAGAGCCCACAGACAATGTTCTCTGCCACTTTGTTTTGGAAGCTAACTTGTGTGAATCTTTTTGGAGAGATGAAAAGAAGGTGAAAGAGACAAAGAAGAAGGGTATGGTGAATTTGGAAGGTTTGATAGCACAGTGCAGGTCTGAAATATGTAAGGGGAAAAAGAAAAGGTAAAGGCAAAACAGAGAGCTAGTGTGGCCTCACACCGCTGGGGAATGAATGCCAGCATTGGGAATCATATACTCTGGTTTTTTTAACTGAAATATCCATAAACCAAGTTGGCTTTATTTACCAATGGATTTCTTTTTGTTAGGTAGTTTACCAATGGATTTTAGCAGCTGGGGTGCCATGCTAATTAATTACACTTTGTGGTAATCACTTCACACAACGGATATATAGCTCAGGTGATTAAGAATATTTTTAGGGACATTAGTGTCACTTGATCGTGAAGTTGTAACCGTTTGTGCTCCTTCCTTAATTTGGCAAAGCATAGTATCACCAGATGATGTTTTGCAGTTTCGGAACAACCAGAAAAATGCTGAAAAATCTAGGCTTTGTAGGCTGATATTCAGACAAAATTTGCTGCATCAAGGTGAGGTAAGTAGCCTACCAAAAGTTACACCAATTATTTGTTCTCTTGGTGCTTTGTTTATTGCTTGTCTTTTTGTTTCTTCACCTTCATCTCTCATCATGTGCATTGCTGGTTGATTAGATCTCATTTATCCTGGGAATGTTTCTAATCTTTGAATCTTTGTCTGTTCCTTTAGATGGTCAACAAAATCCTCCTCTTTTTCTTTACTTAATCTTTTTTTTCTTTTTCTTTTTTTTTTTCATTTAATAGTGTGCTAAAAGCTCTAGAAACTGACACTGCAAATGCAAACTTAAGATTAACCTAGTTGGTTAAAACAAGCTTTGCTTTGCTCTTCCTCTATACTTGAGTTTGAATTCCCCGTTCGCATAATTGGCATTTGATTAGATCATCGCATATATATAGAAAAGAGAAGAGTGAAGGCGCTACGTACAGCCCAGTATTCAATAACTCAAACGAAAAGCCCAAGTATTGGCCCAAAAATGTTGCATATACGGTATTTACTTGCATGGAGGGGGGTCATCAGTGTGAGACTATCTCATACACAACCTGAGACTGAGAGCCATCACCACTTGGATTCCATTGCCTAGGAGCTCTAGCAGTTCTTCCAGTATAAAGGGCAGCATAAAAATGCTATGATCTATCATATACAATATGACTGAAACAGCAAAAAATATGAAAAAGGAAAAGAAAGCAAACAAAACATTGTGTACAAAGCTGTACCGTATGCGCAGAATTAGACATGGTAGACCATCCCAACCTCTAGAGTAGATGCATGAGGTATGCCTAATGCATAAGTCGGCCCCCGAAAATTTCTCCTCAAGAAATCATACCCGAAATTGATCACTAGTCTCTTGATGAAACTAGATCCTCTCTTCGCCTTCACGTAAGAGTGGCCTAATATAAATGCCACTCCTGCCTCCCTTGCCTCCATCAGTTCCTGCAACTCCTGTACTGCATCCCTATCGATTTGTGGAGTCTCTGGAACAACAAACCTCACTCTCTTCTTCACCTTTTCTGTGGGCCTTATCTCCTGCAATTCCGAGGTGCTTGGCTTTTCAGAGAAATTTGCCTCATCTACAGACATTCTTATTCCATCTAAATTTGAAGATACTGTCCCAACAACTGTCATTTTCTCATTATCTTCCAATTTATCTAAGCTGAGATTGCACTCTGGTCTATCCGACCGAATGAATTCTGCAATACTACAAACAAGATCTGTTTCGAATTCCATGTCGTCCTTGTGAACATCACGATAACCATAGCGTGCTATGCATCTATAGAGCCTATATTCCTTTGGACCAACTCGTCCCACTAAGAATCTTTCATCAGGTCTGACATGTGGGACTGGAACGGATTTGATGCAGAGGAAAACTACAACCTGGTGGAAAGCAGGGAGGTTGGTAACAAAGTGAGAAAAAATAGCTGGGATTCCAGAAACAAGCTCAGTATGTATAAGGCCAATCCCACGCACACGAACAATCCCTAGAGTAGGGCCTAAACTGAGGAGCCAGTTGATGGAGACTTTATTTTGGACATCAAACTCATATTTCTTGAACGTGCCATAGTGCCAAACATACATAACCATCAAGAAAATCAATGAAAGAGCAACAGGGACCCAAGCCCCTTCACGAAACTTTATGAGTGATGCCGAGAAGTAGAGTGCCTCAATGGAGCCGAAGAATAATATAAAGCAAATCGCCAGGAAGAGGCTTCTGTGCCAGCACAAGACTATGACTAGAGACATGAGGCAGGTAGTTACCAGCATGACAGTTATAACAGCCAAACCTGAACAGTGAAGGTAAACTTTCAGCATACATAGCTGTAGTGAAAACTCATAGCATGTAAGACTATGCTTAGAACTCGTTAAACTTGACCATGTTCTGGTATGTGTGAGCATGCAAACAAGCTTTCAACTGGACAGTACCTGATGCATTTCCCATGGATTTTGTGTCTCTAAAGCCAATGGTAACAGCCAAGCATAGTAACATTAGAGTCCAGTTAATCTCCGGGATGTAAATTTGTCCATGTATTTTTGAAGATGTGTGGACAATTTTGACCCTTGGAAAGCAACCCAAAGCAGAACATTGCTTGATTATCGAGAAAGTTCCAGTTATGATGGCTTGACTTCCCACCACTGCAGCAAGTATGGCTATTGCCAAAACAGGCCATCTTAATTTCTCTGAGAAAAGGAAAGAACTTTAATTAGCTCAATCTCAAATTACAACTTGCAACTGTAGCGAGAATGGTAGACACCTACCCGGAACTGATTCGTAGAATCCAATCCGATAGTCACTTTCTATGATATGATGCTTAGAAAGATACGCAGCTTGTCCCATATATGCTAGAATCAAGGACGGGTAAACCACACAAGTGAAAGCAATCTGCGAGTTGATATGTGACAGATTACTTAGTACTGATGAAAATCTCCATTTGACAAATATAGCTTGTTCAGTTGAATACCTGGATTGACAACTGTGAAAAGTGTCCAAGATCAGCAAACATAGCTTCTGAGCCTGAAATGATAAGCAAGATAATGTGAGAGAAGGACAAATAAGCAGCCATGAAAGGAAAGTCCACTTGAATATTCTCATACCTGTCATACACAACAGTATACCGCCTAAGGACATCCAACCACCCTTTTGGGTCTTCTTCAAAAATTTGTACATGTAGTATGGAGAGAGTGCTTGATATACATGGGGATTCCAATGGAAGATGTTGTATACGCCAATGGAACTTATGCAGAAAAGCCATGTGATCACAACTGGTGCAAACAAGAACCCTACTCGGTGGGTCCCATAATGTTGAAGCGCAAACAAAAATATGAGTATGGCACAAGCAACGGGGACTTCAACATCTGCAGAAACAATATACTATGAGGACCAAGAATCAACCTTTCAGATAACTGTTCATTAAGTAATTAGACATGGGACTCCAGATTTTTATTGAGGCATGCATCGAAGAGATTATCTATCTGCTATTTCGAAATATCTATTGCAGTGAAACAAAAATAAGAGAGCAGAGATGCAGCTAACACACTTGAATTGTCGTTGGAAGTAGTCCATAGAAAAAGACAATTTCCGTTTTCACATCTTTTGTAACCCATTACGTTATAGGCAGAATCATCATCAATAGAAGTTGGACATAAAAGTTCGCCTTTTTTTTTTTGTCAACATAAAAGTTCGCTTTGAAAGGATGCTAAGTGTGAAAAACACAAGCCCACAACCCGAGATTACAGTAGGAGTTCAACATAGAATGATGAGATGGTGACTTTCTGGTCAACGAAATAATTTAGCTCCCAGAAAACGGTCAAGGCTTGGTAACAAAGTCATAATATGCATGCTTGGGATGAGGACTCCAGTCATGACTTTGAATCAATTCAACAAGTCTAACTGTTGCCATACTGTCAATTAAGGCAATAAATTGAATAAGATGTGTCCTCTACATCACTCTTATAATTCTTATTTGTAGTATTCAGTCTTATCCGAAATAAATTACTTTGTTCTTCTTATGCTCTTCATCATCTTTAACTTTATAAAAGACAAAACTTTTTACTCTCAACGGTCAATTCATGAAAACTAAGCTTTGTTCTTTCAGCCACATGTTTTGCAACTTTACTTTTCCACAAACAGAGAATCATCAACTGCTGACCAAAAAAATCCCTCAGACAAATCAACTGGCGTTCCACACTAATCATTCTAATTATAATCTATTAGCTTGATGGCGACTTGGATTTAATTAATATTGATGATTTGTTTTGTCCTAGACTTCGTAGGGTCCCTTCGTAAATCAATGTTATCATTTTCTAAGTTTGGTATAGCCTGCTTGTCACTAACTTCATAGTCTCTGCAATAGGGATGAATAGAAAGTTCTGAAAATTTAGATTTGCTTCAGTGAAAAGACTAGAAGTAAGATATAGATACCTATCCGTGATTTGCCACTGCTAAAAGCCCCTTTGCACATATATTTGGGATAGATCCAAAGAAAGTACATGAAGATGTGCAGCCAAAAGCATCTTGGTATCATCACTCAGGGATCCTGATCACCCAACGATTCAATTTCTAACCTATTCTTATAAGCTCCTAAACTAGAGAATTGGAAAGTTAGATTCTACCTTAGGATGGCAGAAAACAAAAGAACACCAAACACACACCTAAAAATCCTTGTAGAAATTAACATTCTTAAGACAATGTAATAAATTTTGTTCAAGTAGAAAACAACTTACATCGATGCTGCTCTTTCGACATGGAAAGCTCCAGCCCCGAAACCGCCGAAAAAACTGCAGCAACATGAATCAAATTGTAAATATCAAATCCCAATTCCACAGCTTGAAATTCAAAACCCAAATCCAATAGTATCATATGACCCCAAGTACCAGAAATCGCTGGTGTGAGGACCCCATCACCAATAACCATACAAGTCCCAATCAAAGCCAGAACAAGCAGCACCTTTTGCAGCACTCTGTGCTTCTCCAATGTCGATTTTAAGCTCGACCCGAAAGCGCTGTTTCCGGCTGGAGCAGCCCCATCTTTGGTGTACTCAGAAAGCTCCTCGTCCGCAAGCTGGCAGTTGGGCAGGGAGCTCACCCGGGCATGCCTAGACAGCAGTGAATACAGAGCAAAAGTCCCACCTTCGCCATTGTCGTTAGCTCGAAGCACAATAAACACATACTTCACCAAAGGTATCAAAGTCAGTGTCCAGAACACAAAGGACAGAACCCCATAAATCTCCTCATTGGTCTCCGAATGATGAATGTCCTCTGCAAAAGTGCTTTTGTAGACATACAAAGGAGAAGTGCTTAAATCCCCATAGACAACTCCCAAGCTCTGATATGCCAAAGTTAACAGCGTCTTCCAATCTTTCTGCAACAATTACAACAACCAGAAGCAGAAATTATCAGAAAAGCTGAGATTTTTTTAACTGGGGTAGTGTAAAACTCACTAAGCCACACGTTGCCACATGTGTTACCTTAAGTGGATGAGTACGGATCACACCCTCCAGATCCATGGTGGATTGTGTAAAAAGCTATTCAAAATCCATTCTTTCGAGCAAGTTGAAGTAAAACAGAGAAAACCCAAGTGGATTTTTGGCAGAAAAAAGATTACCCAAGTGGCTAAATGCCTTCCTTCCCAAGTTCAATCAAGTCGATAAAAACAAGAACTTTGACAATAAAGATGGGATTTTTATTTTTTTCAAGACCAGCCAGAACCAATGTTGAGAACCAGAAAAACAAATAACACCAGCAACTTGGAATTGGAGCTTCAGAATGGAATATGGTGTGGAGGGATTTTAGAGAAAGAAAGGTGGAATAATTTCTCAAATGGGGCTTATCCTTCTTCAGTCCACTTGGCCTTCTCTGTGTGAAAGAAGCAGAAAATGCAATAGGAGTGGGGAAAGTGCAATGCAAAACAGGCATGCACTCACTGCAAAATTCTATAAAACCTCTTGATAATTTATTATTTTACTGGCTCTGTTTAAATATTCTGACGCAAAAATTAAGCTTGCAGCCCATCAAGTATTCAACTGCTGCCGAGGGTCTCTGCTTCCTCCTAACTTGGCAATGAATCATTGGTCCCTATCTACATCTCAGACAACTCTCCAGAAGATGGCATTCTAGTAGTTTCACGGTGTTTGATGGGAGAAAAGGGTAACTATACGATTGATTAGAGTAGGACTGAAAGGGGAGTATCAATTTGTTGTGTTCACTACTGTCCATATAAATCTACAAGATTAAATCACAAATATCATCAAAGAGTGCGTGCGCTTTGTTTTGTGTGATAAAGTTTGGGATTATTGACAAGAAAATGATGGTTATTTATTTTTGAAATTGACTAGCTAATTATTTAGTTTTGGTTTTTATGATTGTATTGTATAATTATTAATGTGTTTTTGTACCACCACCACCAACTCACTGAAAACTTCCACCTATGCTTAAAGCCAGCTGGTACTTACTTGTGGCCACTTCTCCTTGGTTTTTATGTCGTAATCTCTTACAGTGAAAGAATTCCAAGGGTGCTGTGTTGAATGGCAATCAACTTCGACTCACTGTTGCAATTTGCATGAGGGTATTTTTTTTCTAGCCGTAAACTTCTTATCTCTGCCCTTTACCAAAGTTTAAGCTACCTAGAATCTGGTCAAACAGTCTCAAAAGATTAACATGTATAACATACTTTACATATTCCAGAAAATTCCTCAGTTTAGTCTAAGTAGGATTCCTACCATACCAAGAAAATTCGCGCTCATGGGTTGTTCTCAAGTCATGTCATCGATTGTATAACTAGTGGTAAGTTTTTTTTTCCTGCTTAATGGTATTATAAACAAAAAAATTTTGAGGAAAATGTAAATATTAATGTATACGATTAATTAATAATTTGAAAAAAAAATTCTAAATTCCTCCCCCGGTTATATTTCTGCTTAATGGTATTATAGAAAAAATGTTCAAGTTTGAAAAAAATGTAAATATTAAGATATGAGGTTTGGGTGTTTCATCATAATATATTTTTTTTCTCCTATATATGTACATGTTTTGTCCATATTTTATTTTCGAAACATTTTTAAAATGCAAACGATATGTAATCAGAGTTTTGGCATACCAAAAATGGGGTGAGAATGCAGCACTTACATGACATGCAAGAAGGGACCCAACAGCCTCACTTTTCCATAATGCTTGTTGTTTCTTCTTGCTTAACTTATCAAGGTGGTCATCAAAAGTAGGTCAGGGACCCATGGCATCCATTTGTGCCGCCTATATCACAAGAACATCACCTAATTTCAAACACGTGGATTATCACCACCATCGTATCACATTTGTATGTAGTAAAGTTTACTAACCCAAACCTAACGACTCTTGAATAACCTAACTCATGAATTAACTGTTTCAATCCGGAACAACCGAGTTAGAATCTAGAACAACCGACTCGACTCGGTCGAATATGTGAATCAAATAAATAATAGATCGATCCAGGCTGAAGATCGGATACGACGATCTGCTTACGACATATTTTTTATTAAAAAAAGGAGATGATCAAGATTAAGATGGATGCTTGTGAAGTAAGCCATTCACATCCAGCTGAATGTGGAGAGGAGTAACACAAGTGTGCAAATGCAGAATCATCCAATTTTGTCACATTTTCATCACTTTATTTTTCGAGTGGTCACCACTTGCCCACTTTGGGCTCATGCCCACAATATTGCCCCTACCCATCAACTTTTCTTTGTTGTTTCATTTTGGGATCATCGATTCTAAATTGGGATCTGGGATCAAGTTTGATCCCATTACCTTTTAGTGATGGATCAATTCTTTCACATATCGCATCCGCAAAGTATCCATAGCTCTTCCTGTATAATTATTGCAAATACTGTAACATACAACATATCGTATTATAACATTTGAATCCATTAATACTCGTAATATATCAAGTGACGATATAACTTTCATACGTGCCATGCAATGTCAAATAAGTAGTGACATAAACGTAGGAAAACGAGAATCTACACAAAGGATCTCCATATGGTGCAAAATGGGGAGACCATGTATAGCAGAGTATTATAAATTGATGATAATCGGTGGAGAATTCGTGCAAATATAATACTGTATAGTACATCATCGAGGCCCAGATAAACCTTTTTTTTTTTTTTTTTTTTGCTGCTCCTATATCTTAATATAGGTCAGCTAAAAGATTGCACACATCACCAACCAATTACATCTTAAACAAAATAATTGCACGTATGTATTATTTTAACAAAAATTTGAACATTGAGTAGCAGGATCGGATCGACCCATACAAAACCCATCATACCATATTTTGTGGAAATTCTACTTCGAAGAAGAGTTTTGAGTCAGTATATTTAACCGATTTATATTGTACGAACATGTATGAAAATGTTTAGACAAAATACATGTGCTCAGCAGACCAGGTGTCCACACAATGGTCACACAATGGTATTGTTCCCCATGTCGATGGACTCAGATTCAATTGGGAAATTCTTCTTGGTTTCTAGGGAAAAAAAAGTTTCTTAAATAGTGAAGTCTTTTATTAATCTCTAAATACAGCAGGCTAAAGACTGCCATACAGTATGTCCAGCCGGCCAATATGACTTCAGAGTAGTGTTGTGCTACAAAGATCAACCATTTGTTAAGTTTTCTTATGGAAGTGTTGATCAAACTTGTATTGAAGTTGTTTTGGTTGTTTCGATTGTCGGAAATGTCCATATCATTCTTGTCATATGATGAGACAGGAAAATTGAATCAGATTTTTCAATACATGCCATCAAAGTGAATTTTCATGAAGTTTTGAAGATATTTTCTTCTTTAATCTGTTGTATATGCATGAAAGAAAAAAAAAAAAAAACCATAAATTTGGAGCAGGGCCTAGAAAGAGGGACTGCTTCACAACTTCCATTTGAATGTACCCGGTTTAGGTGACTGTAGCCCAATATCTCACGAAATTCTTGATTGATGCGAGCCCATTGTGAAGAACCTGTAATGTTGAGGACACAATCAGAACAACCAAAAGGCATATACATTCGTTGGTATTAAGGAGTCTGAGATTCGTTGGCTTTTGATTATTACCACTAAGAAGCAGTTCTAAACATCATTGCATTGTTTTGGCAATTACCTTTTTTTTTGGGAAAATGTTATTCACAGTCCACTTTTTTCTATTCCCACTTCATCTATGTGTAAAACTTAAAAGCAAGTGGAGTAGGAATAGAAAAAATTGGAATGGGAATAGCAATTCCCTTTTTTTTTTGGCAACAGAAAGAGTAGATTTATATATTGTAAAACTGGATAAACACAAATAAACTAAATCATTATAAATTACAGATACATACATGTGAGACAAGACCTTAATCCAAGAATTTGGAGAACTCTATCACTAATAACTATCGATTTGATTGTGTGCCATCATAATGAATTGAGCATTAGTAAATGCAATGGAAGAAACTAAAATTGGTACATAACATAAGTTAAATCCAAAAGGTTTTTTTTTTTGATAAAAAATGTATACAAACCAAACAGAGAAAGAGAGCGCGCGCAAAGCAAACAGAAGAAAATGTGAACCGCACGCAGTCCACGCTTTTTCTTCGGTTTCCCGCGAAAATCTCAACGCTCAAAAAACCACCTCCCTTCCATTCAATCCCCCAAATTCAATTGGGTGAATTTCCCCATACTCCCAAAACACCAAATCTTTCTTTCTCTCCCCCCAATTGCATTTTCATCATCCAAACAAACAATCAAAATCAATTCATTTCTGTTAATTTCGTAATCGATTGCCAAAACAAATCTTGGTGGCTGCGTTTGTTGCATTGCGGCGTGGAAGATCAATGCACCGCCGCGGAATCCGAGGAAGATAAACCCGGAGTCCGCCATGGAAGATGAGTAGAATAATCGCCTCGCCGGCCGCTAAATTCCGCCACCACACGCTCAACAACAACAACAATCCAAAAGGCGAGGACGCGGAGAGCGCCACCATAGCAGCCGCAATCGCCGCCGCCGGAGAGCAGAACCCGCTCCAGATCCTATGGAACCACCAGGTGCTAGACCCGGACAGCGACATCGTGGCCCACTGGAACCACGTGTTCCTGGTGATCTGCATCGCCGCCCTCTTCATCGACCCGCTCTACTTGTACCTCCCCTTCGTCGGCGGACCCGCCTGCCTCTCCACCGACCGCGGCATCGCCGTCTTCGTCACCTTCTTCCGCACCGTCACCGACCTCTTCTACCTCCTCCACATGATCATCAAGTTCCGCACCGCCTTCGTCAACCCCTCCTCTAGGGTCTTCGGCCGCGGCGAGCTCGTCCTCGACCCCCGCCTCATCGCCCTCCACTACCTCAAGTCCGACTTCGTCGTCGACCTCGCCGCCACCATCCCCGTCCCTCAGGTAACTCCATTTCCCCCTCAATTCATTGATTTCTATTCTTGTGCTCCTGAGCTCTTAAACCACTCTGAGATATCCTATTTTTCCGATGTGGGACAATTGAATCGGGGTCCAATGCTGGCTTATGAGTAATCTGTTTCTCCAATGTGGTTGGGTCCTGACATTTTTCTTGCCTTGGTTGTTGTTAATTTGTGGGCAGATTGTCATCTGGTTGGTTATTCCGGCTACGAGGAATTCGAGCGCTGATCATGCCAACAACACTCTGGCGCTCTTTGTTCTCACTCAGTACGTTCCTCGAATCTTTCTCATCTTCCCTCTCAATAAGCGTATCATCAAGACCACCGGTGTTGTAGCTAAACCGCTTGGGCCGGAGCTGCATACAATCTCCTCCTTTTCATGCTTGCCAGTCATGTAAGCAAAGAAACCAACCATTTGATTTTTTTAATGATGTATATGTTTTAGCACTAAACTCATGGATTAATCATTCACTTGTGTACTACTACATTGTTGTTTGTGGTCCAGATAGTTGGGGCTGTTTGGTATACATCCGCCATAGGTCGGCAGTTCTCCTGTTGGAGACAGGAGTGCAAACTGGAGAGCGAGTCCTTGATTGTGTCATGCCTCACCAGTTTTCTGGATTGCAATAGTGTGGAACTACCCGAACGGAGATACTGGCTCAATGTCACCAAAGTTGTTGCGAATTGTGATGCGAATGAGAAAAACATCAAGTTTAGGTTTGGAATATTCGGGGATGCTTTCACGAATGAGGTTGCTTCCTCCCGATTCTTTGAGAAGTACTTGTACTGTTTCTGGTGGGGTTTAAGAAACTTAAGGTATGATTCTAATCTATGTGTATAGGCATTAGGTAACCAGCATGTTGTTGTGTTTCCCAATGATAACTGCATCTCTATCACAACATGTACTTATATATTTATGGAGAATGCGAGCTGCTGCATCTGCATAGAGATTCGTGATCTTTGATGAAACTGTGTCGATTGTTATTTTGACCCTTTTTACTTTTATGTACCTACCACTGTTAATGCTGATATGCCGTTTCTCTCTGTAGTTCATATGGGCAGACTTTGAAGACGAGCACATATCTTTGGGAAATCTTGTTTTCCATCAGTCTCTGCCTTATTGGTTTAATTCTATTCTCACTATTGATTGGCAACATGCAGGTATTATGTGAGAGTTAATTTCTTACTACCATTTCTGGTTATGTTATTGTGATCCTCCTCATGTTAGTATTAGTAGTAATCTGCAGCCGTACAAACGTTTTAAATAGCATAGTTTACTTGGCATACACATCATCTCTATGGTCTTTTACATGTGAAAGAAATAACATTATTGTCAAAAACCTACCTGGTTAGTTCCTATTTGATAATGTTTATTTTTCCCGTTGTCGAAGACTTATCTGCAATCAATGTCGATAAAATTCGAAGAATGGAGGATTAAGCAAAGAGATACTGACGAGTGGATGAGGCATCGCCAATTACCTGAAGATCTAAGAGAACGTGTTCGTAGATTCATGCAATACAAATGGTTTGCCACGCGAGGAGTGGATGAAGAATCCATATTGCGTTCCTTGCCTTTAGACCTCTGCCATGAAATCCAACGGCACTTGTGTCTTTCCCTTGTTCGTCGTGTAAGTCCATCTTCCTACTTATCTCATGTTGTTGTTGTCGGTGATGTTCCAAACCGCTATCTAGTTACAGGATCATCCTTATAGTTCAGGGAAACGGTTTTCTCCATTTGGAACCTGTTTTATTAGATGTGGTAGTATGCCATTCTTAATTCAAATAGTTGAATTTCTGGCTTTTCAATCCTATCAGGAAGTTGAGCTGTGTCCTGAACAGCAGTTCCAAATTCCAAATGGTGGATCTACTATTCCATTTGATTTTAATTTCCTGATTTCTCCATTTACAACATAGAAAAGTTACAGATGACCAAATCAGTCAAACTATCTTGCCTCAAAATATTAATCTTACAGAATGATGGGACATATTTATGAAGTAATCAGTGGATCATGTATGCAGTGAAGCGCTTACAAATGTTTATATTCCTTTGTCTGTCATTGTTCAGGTGCCTTTTTTCTCCCAAATGGATGACCAACTTCTCGATGCCATATGTGAACGTCTTGTCTCGTCTTTGAGTATTCAAGGCACATATATAGTTCAAGAGGGTGATCCAGTAACTGAGATGTTATTTATCATCAGAGGGAAACTTGAGAGCTCCACAACCAATGGAGGGAGGTCTGGGTTCTTTAACTCCATCGCTCTTGGACCTGGTGACTTCTGTGGTGAGGAGCTACTGACATGGGCCTTGATGCCAGCCTCCAGCCTTAATCTTCCTTCTTCCACTCGGACTGTGAGAGCTCTTACCGAAGTAGAAGCTTTTGCACTTCGAGCAGAGGACCTTAAATTCGTTGCAGGACAGTTCAAACGCCTTCACAGCAAGAAACTGCAGCATGCCTTTAGGTACTATTCCCATCAATGGAGGACGTGGGGCACTTGCTTCATACAAGTCGCGTGGAGAAGGTACAAGAAGAGAAAGATGGCAAGGGACTTGGCTATGCAGGAGAGTTTCTACTATATGCAGATCCCAGGCCAAGAGGAAGAGGGTTACTACTTTTATGATGAAGAACAATCGGATCAAAGTCATGAGGATGATGGAAGTGGGGAGGCGTCAGGGGGGAATGCAAGTAGTACAGGTGGTCAGCATCTCGGGGCTACATTTCTGGCTTCCAAATTTGCTGCAAATACGAAAAGAGGCATTGCCCAGAAAGCTCAGGCGGTTGAGGCTGCTTCTCCCAAGTTGGATATGCCTCGGTTGTTTAAGCCAGATGAACCTGATTTTTCAGTAGATTGAGACACACGGTTAGTTAGTTCAAGATTAATAATCAGGGAACAGGAAGATGAGCTAAACTAAACACAAAATATAGTTAGGAACAAAGTTTTTGACATTGATGTAAATTATTCTGCAGGTAGACTAGCAATGATCTATATTATATCAGTTTTCTGAATGTCACTGAGAGCATCTTTTCATACCCTATTCTTTTGGTAAATAGAATAGCAGGGCTTGAAGCTAAACCAGTACTAAACAACAAGAAGTCTAAGACCGGGATAAATCAAGTCGATCCTGAAGATCATATTATTTTAACCTGTACAAAATACACTAAAAAGACTTAATTAAAACTCTTGCATTAAAAAGTGTAACTCTTTAGACTTAAAGAACCATTGGTTACATGAACATCCTTATATAAACAAACGTAGTTTACTTTGCAATGAACAATATAGTGCAATGAAGATCATAAGGATGTAATATCCGGTATTTGACCGTTCTATAAGTCTTCAAAGTATACACTCAAAAACTAAAATTGTAACTATTGTATGTGAAGTGTAACTCATGAGAATTAGATCAAAACTGTTCATGAATATATACTTTCGTTGTACATTCTTGACCAGGGAAACACGAGTACTTGTATATCAGTTTAGTCAAAAGAATTTAAAATGCATTTGTTCTGAAGTATTAGCTAATGGCATTAACGTTGTAGAGTAAACCCGATATATCTAAGAAAATTCTCACTACACCTAAAAAGTAACTTTAGACTTTCTGATTCTGTTCTGTGGGATGAAACTCTCAATACTGAATGCTAGTATCTGGTGAAACTTCAGGAGTAGAGGACTTTGCTTCCTTTGATATCTCAAGGGCCTCTTGTAACGTCTCCACAATTTGCTCCATGGAAGGTCTTTGCTGTTTAAGTGCCGTGCATGACAACGCCAACTGAAGCGCAAGATCGAAAGCCTCTGCTGAGTATTCACCGTCAAGTTTTGGATCTGCAAATTCATTGCTGATGCCAGCTCTGTTGAGGCCTTTTGCCTATCGCATTTGGAAAAAAAAAAACTTGAATCAGTAACTTGGAATGGAGCAGACCATCAATTTGAAGGTAGGAAACATGTCACTTTAGGTTGTCTTACCATTTTGCTTAATGGCATTGGTGTGTTCAGATTCATATTGACTACTTTCTTCCCCGAAAGAATCTGTAAAAGTACAATCCCAAAGCTGTAGACATCTCCTGATGAGTTTACATGGTTGTTGCTCCGATAGTCAGGATCAACATAACCGAAAGTTCCTCTCACTTCTGAACTGACATAGGTTGCACCAATTTCAATGATCTTAGAGAGTCCAAAATCTGATAGTTTGGCTTCGAAATTCTCTCCAAGAAGAATGTTTGTTGGCTGCAAGGAAAGAAGATGAATCTTAGAATTCTACGACAACTGTATTACAAAGGAATGGAGCTATGAATTTGCTCCACAGCTTCTGCATTCAGACCTTGATATCGCGATGGACAATGCAGCCTTCTGGATATGTGTGGAGAAATGATAGGCCTCGAGCACTGTCAATTGCAATCTCAAGCCTCTGCATCCATGGCAGGTTCTTATCTTTCCCTGTTGTTTAACCCCTTTAGAGTTATTATTATACACAATCCTACACTGCATTCGAAAAGCTAGAACTTCATTTTGAGGCAAGATGATACCAAAGATCCATTGTGAGAGGTCTCCGTTGGGACAAAGCTCGTAGACAAGGAAGCATTCTTCTTCATTTGCAAAATAACCAAGCAATGCAACGAGGTTGGGGTGCCTGATGTGTGCTAAACTTGTAACTTCTCTGGCAAATGTCTCCATATCTCCATCATTTATAATGTGCTTAACCGCTACACTCTGATTATTTGACAGTTTGCCTTTATACACCTTACCTATTAACATTGACAACACAGAATAGACAATAAGCAAATCGATACACAAGCTGGTGTTGCCGAATGCCTAATTCTTTTTTTATTGTGCCTCAAATTCTTACCAGCAGTTCCTTCACCAATGAAGTTTACTGGGTTCAGATTGTCGGTGGCATAATACACTTCCTTTAGAGGGATTTTGGGACAGCCCGCATCCTCGAAAAGCACATCCTTGAAAGCTGATGTTTTCAGACAAATTAAGCTTAGAATGCATCAAATGCTAAATGTAAACTGGTTTTTATCTTTGAATTTGTCCCTACCGTGTTTCTTAGGTGGTGGTGGTGGAGGAATCAATTTGGTGCGCTTCTTCCACAGTATGCATGCAGCTATTGCTACTAAAACAAAGGTACTAACTGCCCCTCCAATTGAAATCAACAAACCTAGTTCCATTGAATATGATAAAGATTAGCAAATGAAAGTAGAATTGAACTACCCTTTCCGATTTCTTCAAATTCAGCAATGGAAAAAGCCTTACCTTTACTTATTTTCCTAGTACTGTTTGGTCCTTGATTATCTGCCAAAGGAGAAACACATCAAGATTTCACGAATCATTACACTCAAGCACGCGAGCAAACAGCAGAATGTAAAAAGTCACACAGCTACATACCGGTGAAGGAAATTTGTGCCCCAAGGCACCTATAAACTGCTAGCAGATTTGCTTTATCTTCAACTTTGTTGCTCGTATAGGACACCAGTACCGAAAACCTGCAAACAAACATTTCAGCCTTCAAAGATTCTTCATCAGAGGATGTGGGACGCCATGCTTTAATCTCTTCCCAACTCTTCACACACGAACCACATGCCTGCTCATCAGAACTCGCAAATCCACAACTCTCACGAAAGCCTTTCAACTTGTCTCCCAACTTACTAGTAACATCAGCAACAGTGAAGTCAGAACAGCCACCGGCACCGCTTGTCAGCTTCTCAATCCCACAGCCAGAGACATTTTTCTGCAAATTTTTCATGGCAACCAAACAATTGCCTTGCTCTGCTGAGTCCAGATAGATGCTTCTTCCTGTTTGATTAGCCCGCCGTCCCAATGCATATAGGTAGTCATTGAATCCAGATTCACAGCAGTCTTTGCCAAGAAAGCCTCCCCAATTTCCCTCTTCACAACTTGAATTCGGAGACAACCATGATCCGGGAGTGAGATCAAGGCTGCATTCAGGCTGAGCAGCTGCAAATACGACTGCATTGATCATGACCAAGATCATGACATGATGGAGTACAAAAGTTCTCATGTTCCCAACACTGAAGAAACTTGATCAGACAATTTCTTCTGCATCAATTCCTAGTTTGAACTTTGATGAACAGCTTTTAGGTGTGGATGGTTGGAAAGGTTGGATACATCGTCCAAATGAATTAAAAAAACCAATGTTATAAGCATGTTTTGTCCATCCATTTTCCCTCATTTAGAAAATCCAGCTGCAGGCCAAAATCCAATGCAAGCAAACTCAATCTGATTGAGAGTTGGCGTGTTATTTAACATAGCAAAACATTGCTGTTGAATCATTCATACTATGTTTTTGGCTCTGTATGGTGATCAAAACATTCCGAAGCAAGGACTTATAGTTTAATTAATTAAAAGTATTGATTACTGATAAATTGGCATCTATTATGACAGTTAATGATACTTATCCGTAACGACCAAAACAAAATTGAATCCATTGCAAGATGGCAACCCAAGTCAAAACCTTGATCCAGGCAACCTTCTTGTCATTGCTTGTCAATGAGCTTATGATTGAGATTTTGAATCTTTTTGGAATAGATGCAGCTCTACAATCAAGTCTTATTCATGTTTTCATCAAAGCCAATCTAACAAAACATTGTACAATTTAGCCTAAATTTATTATAAGGTCAAATTTTATCATAAAATTATGACAAAATAAAAAACTTTCAAAATTTTATCGTAAGCTTATGATAAATTTCTATCATAATCTTATGATAAAATTTTACAATTATTGATTTTTTAAAATAATTTTCTAATAAAATTTTTTATTATTTGAATTTTAGAATTTTGTTATAATCTTATAACAGAAGTTTATAAAATTTTGATTTTGTCATTGAGTACAAATTTAATGTGAAAACATTGGCATTCGATTAGAAGGCAGCTAAAGACCCCTCTAAATCCGCATCAGTCGCTCTTGTTCGTCTTCACCAGTAAATAGTAAGTATCTCTCTCTTTTTCTCTCGATCTCTATTTTTACCATGCCCGTAGCTTCTGAAATTGAACGGCAAATGCGGTTATTACGGCTTGCTGCCGATAATCCAAACTCAAAATTTACAGTCCAAAATGAAGTTAATTGGGTGCACTGATTGCAGGTTTTTGAGCTTTGTGAATTGGACAAGGATCAGAAGGTGGCGTCCGAAGACCCCCAAGATTGATTTGTTCGAAGACGACGACGAGTTTGAAGAGTTCAACATCAATCAAGGTAATTTTTTGGGACTATGTTGTGTTCTTGTTAATAATAATCACTAGTTTTATTCATAATTTATTGCTTAGTTTGCTTTTAATTGGGTTTTTGTCAATCTAAGTACTATCATTAGGAATAGCATATCTTTGAGTTTAGTATGGTGGACTAAGAGGTAGGGAAAAAGTCCTGATTTCTATGTGATTAGCTACATTTGTTATACGAAATTATGAATTATGAGAAGCTTGTAAATTGATTTTGGCATCACAGCACCAATGCCCTGCAATGATGCAAAGGATGTTTCCAGACGAGAGAGATGGCATCATGGCTTGTTAGGAACTTGGAAGTCACAATATGAAAAACTTGTATAAAGATGCTTGCATATAACTGTGATTTAAGGGATTGGCATTTGGTGGGGTACAAGCCTTGTGCTGGGGCTTTACTTCTTCTCCTCAATGAAATTGAGTTTATGAAAGACGATTTTGTTCGACGATTGTGTTTACTCCTTTTTATTAATCTCGTAAAGTATCATCTTGAAGTTGCATGACCTTGTTTATACTGACTTTGTTGCTCTTCTTATGCTGACAGAGTGGGATGACAAGGAAGAAGGAAAAGATTCAACACAGCAATGGGCGGATGATTGGGATGATGATGATGTCAATGATGACTTCTCTCTGCAGCTGAAGAAGGAACTAGAGAACACTGAGAAGAGTAAGGTTCATGCCTCGTCATCTGAAGCTCATAATCAGTATATGTTGTAACCGTTTCTTAGATGCTATTTAGTATTCCTGGGATTTGTGTGAATGACGAGCAAATATACAATGCATATGGTGCTGTGTTTCTTCTTGTTGAGGTTACATACCAGTTAGTGTTTATAACGTGTGTTAGATAAGTGTGTTAGGAGTGGGATGAAACATCAGGCCACCTTTTTTTTTTCACCTTTCTACCATGTCTCTTTTCTGTCCATCTTATCTTCAAAGTTAGAACCCATCCATAGCAATTGAAAGCAGCCACTGAAAACAGGTTTATGACGGAGGAGTTCAAAGATATGCAGTTGTGGCAGAAGTTGAGTCATTCACAGGTGAGAAAGGCATCAAACGTGAATTTAGAGGGTCAATGCGGCGGGAAAACTTCATAACTGAGGAATACGGTTGGGAGTATTATATATATTTATGCATACGCAAATAGCATTTCAGTAGCAAGGTACATCTTAATCCCATCAGAACTAAACTTGCAATATTCAGCTAAACACCAAGTAAATAATGAAGAGCCTCATAATACATAATGAAGAGTACCTCGGAATACATAACGAAGCGTACAACCGAGTACACACTGAGGTAGAAAGTCTAACATGAAATTCAGTTTGGCCAAATCTAATAGTGGCACTATTGAACTAGGAACACACCATTTGTACATACATATATGTGAGTCATCCTGGATGTCGGAATCAGCTTAGCTTTGTGCCTTCGGTTCTACCCCCTAGTTACCTGTATGCAGTTACATTGTCAAATACAAACATAAAATCAATCAAGCTATGCATCAAATGACCTACTTAGTATACTAGTTTATGTTGACTATGCATCAGCGCAAACAACCGACTCAAATGAACCAAAAGTTGGGAACAATAATTTACTTATACAGCAGTCAACATATATGATCTCGGCTAATAACAAATATGCCAATACATGAGATGAGAGGACCAAAAATGAATCCCTGATTAACCATACACCAAAACACTAAAAGCATACCAGGGCCACCAGCCTTGGAGGATGGGGTACAAGGAGCAGGAGTAGCCTTAGGCCCTTCTGTCTTGCCCGCTGTAAGATTGTAAAAAACAAGAAACAGAAAAGAGTGGAAATGTCAAACCAAAGTAAAAGGTATTGTGACCACGATATTAAAAAATAAACACAATGATCCAGCCGAGAAATGTCTACTTATTATTAATTGGATCGTATAGTTTCTCAGAATGAAGTAATGTTGCATTGACTGTTATATACTAATATCTGAATTCATCAATGCCAATACAGAATTACTACTGATACCATAATATTCATGCCAAAAATGTACTCTTACTGTTTGCTCATGTCAAGTACCATGGTGATTAATATTCCTCATAAGCCTTAAAACTGAGGCAAAAGCATACCTGGAGCTGTAGGGCGGTGAAAGTCAGGAGAATTAAAGAAAGAGGAAGTGGCAGCAGGAGCAGGCTTTGATACTCCTATTTTCATACCTGTTTGCAGTTAGATTTGAATCAAGTGTCATTTACTTTTCTAATTTCTTCATTCAAAAACAGCAGACATAAAAAGCAACAATACAGCCTTCAAGTTTATTCTTCTACAAATAATCCAATTCAAGTATAGCCTCTTGATAACTCTAGAGAAAAGACTTCTTTAGCGATTTGTTTAGAACTCCTCCTCCCCCCTCCCCGAAGTTCTTTTTCAAAACATAAAATGCGAAGCAAAATCTAGATAACTAGTATTCCTCAAAGAACCTCAACCAAAAGGCAAAACATTACCAGGGTGGTTACCCAAAGGAATTGGTCTCTGTCTCGCTAACAAGCCTATCGCAATAAGGGTCCCATAAACTTAGAGCGCTGCTATGTACACCTGTCTTACTTTTTAGGACACCCTCAATTTTTTTATATCATGTTATTACATTTGTATCCTTATGTAAAATTACATATAACTACTTAATTTTTTTGTACACCATATATAAAAGTTATGGACACCCATTTGGGTTTTTAAAAAATAGGGAAAATTTCACTTACACCCCTTGAGGTTTGGGCTTATTCCAGTCAGCCCCCATACGTTTCATTTACTCCAGTCACACCCCAAATTTTTAACAGGTGTCAATATTGGTAAACGGTTCAGGGGTAAAACTATCATTTACATGCACATTAGTTTTGCCTTCCGTAACGAACCCAAATGATATTAATTTATTTGAAGAAAAAAAAAAAGCATTCCTAACTTCATTTTATCCTCTCCCCTTAAACCGAAAACAAAGAAAGTGTCAAGCTACCTAAGATAGTTTTGATTTGGATGGAGATTGAATAATTGAAGGGTTGGGTAGGGGTGGTGCTTTGAATATGGTGATTTTGGATCTAATGGAGGATGGGAGCACTCTGAGAGATTATGGAGAAAATGACCTGCGGTAGGGTTCTTCATGACCATACCATATCACCTCCCACAGTCGTACAATCCCCCCACAAAGCTTATTCCCAAGTGTTGCAGCCACAATACATCCTTTCATTGCATACAACAACTCTCTCGCTTTGGCATTAATGTCAAGGTCCTCTTCGATACAACCATCAATTTCCATTTTCTTGGCACTGTCGAGTTTCGTCCAATAGTTCTCAGCAATTGCATCAACGACTCCAATTGCACTAAAAAGTAAGTTTGTTTTGGGACACCTGGAAATCATATCCTAGACCAATAACCTATAAGATAGGATTTTTATTACGACCAAATCCAGCTATGATAGATCAGGCTAGAAACTCAAACATTTCTTGATTTCCAATCAGTAATAAGATCTCTCGCTGCTTGCGCTACTTGCACTATATCTCTATTTTGTTGTAAGGTACCTTTCGCATCCTCCAACATAACTTTGCAAAGCTCCGAATCTCTAGCCATAGTAGCCAAAATACAGTGGTTTATTTGGAAAACTTTTTTTTTTTTTTGCAGTTTCCTTAATTATAACTTGATTAATAGTGGACCTAAGATCAACTGCAACAAAAAATTTTCCCCCGAAAATAACCGCACAGTTTACAGTGCCTTTTTCTAAAGGAATTACAGAATCAATCGCAACAAAAATTCCCGGTTGCCTTTTTGAAGTTGACTCGCAAGATGATCTGACTTTTGCGTGATGCGTGAAGAATTATCCTTGGTGCACTCTCAGTGGCTTGTTAAGACCCATATTTTAAAGTGTGTTTTATTTACTTTTTTTTTCCATAGTTTTATTTCAGATAAATATTCAACATTGAAAACTTTAGGTACCAAGTAGGCCATCAGATATTAGCAACTAAGTCTGGAGATCCTAACCTTTGCACAGCTATGTTGAAGCATGCACAAGCCACCTGCCATGGAGACATACATTAGGCATCACAAGTAGCAAAACAATTTATCAGTATTTGGAAGTCACAAAATCCTAGAAAGCAATTCAATGCAGGTTCTGTCATCATCGATGGGCAAGGGAGTGATGGAAACCCCATATTAAATGCTATTAGTGGTAATTTGGATGATGAGATTCTGAAGAGTTGGTCTTTATTGCAATTGGAGATGGTGGAGAGGGTGCTTTGAATTATTTCACATAATCCGAGATTGAAGACAATATGGAAGTGGATAGTGTCAATGAAATAGACTCCGATGTGGCTATTTTGAGAGGACTCAAAGGAGCTATCATATTTTCAATACTTGAGACTCCGAGTTGCGGTCGGATTGTACGATTGTGGGACGTGAGGCAGTTTGGATATGAAAAAATATACATAAGTTCATCCTTCCACACCCTATTCGAGTGCTACAACAATTTTGGTGGATATCTCTCTGGGAAAATCTTTACATTGTGGTTCAATTTCTATGAGGATTACAATTGCACAAATTGGAGCTGGTCAAGAGGCTGCTTTGAATTATTGCACATAATCCAAGATTGAAGACAATATGGAAGTGGATAGTGTCGATGAAATAGACTCCGATGTGGCTATTCTGAGAGGACTCAAAGGAGCTATCATATTTTCAATACTTAAGACTCCGAGTTGCGGTGGGATTGTACGATTGTGGGACGTGGGGTAGTTTGGATATGAAAAAATATACATAAGTTCATTTTTCCACACCCTATTTGAGTGCGCGATGATTGCATTACCAACTCCCGCATAGTTCCTTATGCACCTTCAGACTGTCCGAGTGCATTCCCCAAAATCTACATGTGTTCGACAACTGAAGTTGTTTATGCTCTTAACGAGACTAAACGGAAGGTGCACGTGATGATTCTGGACGATGTTGATGCAAAGACATTGACTGAGATCAGAAAAGCAGCAAGGGTGCTTGGTGTCTCGATGCTGAGTGAATGAATGTCGCTCAGCCCCTAAATAAAGATTGGTAAACCGGCATTTCCTGTTTATGTATGCTTTTTTTTTTTTTTTTTTTTTTAAAGCAGGAGACATTTGGATAAGTAAACAAAAACATCGAGACAAATGCCTCCTGCCACTCTATTTCAGTCTTAGTTTGCCTCCTGTAACTCCAATTATCTCAATTTGCCTCCTGCCACTTTATTTTAGTCTTAGTTTGCCTTGCCAACCATTGAGCCAATAATAATTTGCCACGTGGCAGCCGTTAACTATTAATTAACGGATTTGGGTTACCAAGGCAAACTGAGAGTGAAATAGAGTGGCAGGAGGCATTTGGATAAATAAGTGTTTTGTAAAACCCGAACGAATCCATCCAAGATCTTTTGAGGTTAGGATCTTCACCAAGGCAGAGGAGGGTGGTGGTGAGTCTCCTCAACGAGATCGATTTGAGTTGGTAGTGTCGATGGCTTGAACAAAGACGATGACTAGAGCCACGAATCTTCCGTTGGATGTTGTTGTTGATGTCGTGGGTTGCTTGGAGACGATCATCACAGCTGCGTTTGAAAGGACGACAAGGAGTTCTATTGAATTAGAGTTGGTGGTTGCTTGGAGTAGGCCGTCGTAGTTGGCGGTGCTGGTGGCTTCAACAAAGACTGTGACTATCATCAAAATTTCCAAGTTTGACATAAAAAGCACACATCTGATGTTGTCGTTGTCGTCATAGCTGCGTTTGGAAGGATGGTAGAGAGACAATTGGATTAGAAGAGTAACGCTTGACTCTTAAATTCCTTTATTGTTGTGAAAAAAGCTGTTTTTAATTTCATTTTTAATAAAAAGTATTTTTGTTAAATTGAGATGAGCAAAAAATGGAGAATGCAGATTGCAAAAGGTGATTGGGCCACCTCACTCCTTCAGGACTAGAGGTTATGATCCCTCCGGACCCAAGCATATCCCCATTGCGCTTCTGCTTCCAGTGGCGCAATAATGTATGGTATACCAAACATTTGCAGTCAGTAAAAAAAAAAATCAAAACATTTGCAGTAGCTCCTACAAAAGGTGAGATACATCACACGTCTAAGTAATAAGAACAAAAGTAAATTGCTAATGCAAAATTCATCAACCCAATGGGTAACACCACCAGAGAAGGCATCAAAAGAATGAATTATATTTTTCTCAGAGGTCTATGGAGATACACCACCATTCTCATCCAAAGTACCCAAGACTTGTTCAAAAATAGCATGGACCTCCTTTGTTCCAGAAGAAGTAACAGGTGATGCGAATCGCATTCCTCCCGCCACAATTTCCCTTTCACTTGAATTATATCCATTTCTTGCGCTAGAGGAGAACCTAAGTATCTACCACAGTTCATCTTTGTTGATTGTTGATTGTTGAACGGCAAAAACATAGAATTAAAAAGTAGTAGCAGAGCAGCCATGCAATACTTCACACACCCCACAAAAGTTCAATCATCTCTAGAGTGGGCTTCAAAAAGGTAACATGACAGCTCATTTCATTTCCGGTTATTGAATGCCTGTGTGTCATCGTACACCATGGCAGCTCTCGAATTTCCGAGGGTATATCCAATTGAAGATGCTCATATTGGCTTTGATTCACTGTGTCGTTGAAGGAGGCATGAAATAGTCTAAACCTCTCATATTCTTCATTGGCCACTATCTCACTGTAAAAATCTGTCATGCGAACGATACAGGTTCTTTGCTTTGCAATGGTATGACTTTTGAAAGGGACATTGATAAATTGATCATTCACCCAATTCTGTTGTTCGGGGAGATAAGGCAGATAGCAATCATACCACAAAGAGAAAATCATACTGGAAAGCTTAATACCAAAGTCATCGTAGCACTCTGAGAGGACGTAGAAAAAAGACCTGCTGTATAGTTCCTCATGACAGTGTGGTTTCACCTCCAACAGCCGTACAACTCCACCGCAAATCGGAGTGTCCAGTGTTGTAGACACAATAGATCCTTTGAGTTGTTCCAAAATACCATTTTCCAATTCATTGTCTCCATCCACATCACTGTCCATGTCTGCTTCCATATTGTCTTCAGACTCTAATTCCCCGCAATAATTCACAGCGGCCTCCTTACCAGCTCCGATTGCAATTATGGATAACTTTTTCTCTTTAAGGCGGCCTCCTTAATCCTTCAATCAAGCTGTTCAAAAAATCTTAATGGGCCGGTCATTGAAAGTTCAGGCACCACTCATGATAAAATGGGTCTTCACAAGCCACTAAGAGCGCACCAAGGATAATTCTTCACGCATCACGCACAAGTTGGATCATCTCCTTAGTCGGCTTCAAGAAGGCAACCGGAAGTTTAATGTCCACCTTGCTATTGGAATACTTATAGTTTATCATAATTCACGGCAAATCTCTAATTTCTAAGGGGATATCCAATCTATGATGTGTACATTATGAACCATTGAAAGCAGCAAATTTGAGTAGAATCTTCTCCTATTCGGCATTTGACTTTATCCTTACTTGCATAATCTGTCATATGAACAGTACATGTTCTTTGTCTAGTTATACAGCCATCAATTTCCATTTTCTTGGCTCTATCGAGTTTCGTCCAATAGTTCTCAGCAATTGCATCAACGACTCCAATTGCACTAAAAAGTAAGTTTGTTTTGGGACACCTGGAAATCATATCCTAGACCAATAACATATAAGATAGGATTTCCATTACGACGAAATCTAGCTATGATAGATCTGGCTGGAAACTCAAACATTTCTTGATTTCCAATCGGTAATATGATCTCTTGCTGCTTGCGCTACTTGCACTATATCTCTATTTTGTTGTAAGGTACCTTTCGCATCCTCCAACATAACTTTGCAAAGCTCCAGCATAACTTTGTTGCAATTGGAGATGGTGGAGAGGTTGTTTTGAATTATTGCACAGAATTCGAGATTGAAGACAAAATGGAAGTGGATAGTGTCGATAAAATAGACTCCGATGTGGCTATTTTGAGAGGACTCAAAGGAGCTATTATATTTGCAATACTTGAGACTCCGAGTTGCAGTGGGATTATACGATTGTGGGACGTGAGGCAGTTTGGATATGAAAATTATACATAAGTTCATTCTTCCACACCCTATTCGAGTGCTACATCGATTTCAATGGATATCTCTCTGGGAAAATCTTTACATTATGGTTCAATTATTATGAGGATTACAATGTCGCACAAATTGGAGATGGTGGAGAGGCTACTTTGAATTATTGCACAGAATCCGAGATTGAAGACAATATGGAAGTGGATAGCGTCAACGAAATATACTCCGATGTGGCTATTTTGAGAGGACTCAAAGGAGCTATCATATTTGCAATACTTGAGACTCCGAGTTGTGGTGGGATTGTATGATTGTGGGACGTGAGGCAATTTGGATATGAAAAATATATATAAGTTCATTATTCCACACCCTATTCGAGTGCTACAACGATTTCAGTGGATATCTCTATGAGAAAATCTTTACATTGTGGTTCAATTGCTATGAGGATTACACCGTTGCACAAATTGGAGATGGTGGAGAGGCTACTTTGAATTATTGCTAAGAATCCGAGATTGAAGACAATATGGAAGTGGATAGTGTTGATGAGATAAACTCCGATGTGGCTATTTTGAAAGGATTCAAAGGAGATATCATATTTGCAACACTTGAGACTCTAAGTTGCGGTGGGCTTGTACGATTGTGGGACGTGAGGCAGTTTAAATATGAAAAAATATACAAAAGTTCATTCTTCCACACCCTATTCGAGTGCTACAACAATTTCAGTGGATATCTCTCTGAGAAAATCTTTACATTGTGGTTCAATTGGTATAAGGATTACAACGTCGCACAAATTAGAGATGGTGGAGAGGCTACTTTGAATTATTACACATAATCCGAGATTGAAGACAATATGGAAGTGGATAGTGTCGATGAAATAGACTTTGATATGACTATTTTGAAAGGACTCAAAGGAGCTATCATATTTGCATTACTTGAGACTCCGAGTTGCTGTGGGATTGTACGATTGTGGGACGTGAGGTAGTTTGGATATGAAAAAATATACAGTAAAACCTCTATATAATCATAAAGTTTGGACTATATGATTTTTATGACTATAAAGAGGTTATTCTTGAAGGGAGGTATGACCAGCAAAATTATTTTTTTACTTAATTTTTTTTTTTTAAGGATTTTCTTACCTAAGCGACATTATATGAGATTTTTGCCTCTTGCATGAGTAAATCTAGATTATGTTATTTTACATCAACTAATATCGAGTTTTTTTTTCACTTGTATTCCTAGAAAAGCAGCCATGTCACTCACGCTCTGATCTCATACAACAATGGATATATATTTAACTTCATCTTAAATTTTTATTGTAGTATTAAGTACTATATTTTTAGTCTTATTGTAATTATGACTTTATGGAGGCAAATTTCTAAGAACGGGACTCCAAAAATTTATGGAATATGACAATGTGGAGGTTATTCTAAAATATAACTTGTCCCGAATTGGGACCTAAAAATTTTATGATTATATGGAAATTATTCCATTATAAAGTATGCTTATATGGAGGTTTTACTGTATTTATTAATTTCAATTCAAAGTGCCGGTAGTTATTTCAATTGAAAGTTATGCACAATTTTTCTTATTTTCCGCCGAGCTCAAAGGCATTCATTATAGGCACATCTAGTACCCTATAATGTTCATAGTATCGGTGATGTCAAGGGGCTCTGGACTCCACAAAGGACTATCAACTCCAAATGGGCTCTGGGCTGTAGAGGGTTTCTGGGCCTCTTTGTGAACGAGAACCAGTCATATGCCAAAAAAAAGAGGATGCAAAAAAAAAAAAAAAAAATCATCAAAGCAAATTTACCGTACACGAGAAAATAGCAAACAAAAATCCTTGTTCAGTCGATGTTTGATTTGTATTCCTTTATTTGGTTTTGCCACACGCTTTTATAATATATTTCTGTTGATAAAAAAAAAAAAAAAAAAAAAAAAAAAAAAAAAAAAACCAAACCGCAAACTTGATGAATTCATCTAGACAATTAGACAAAACAAAACCATTCTGACCATTTAAATCATCACTGAGGCGGTTTAATGAAACATTTCAATATTGTATTATAATCCTTTCCTAGCACAAAGTTTATAATCAGAAATGCTTCTACAAAAGCAGTCCTAATTTAGCTATTCGCTCATTGTCGAACAAAACAAGAGTCCACAATAGTAAAACTTTCTACCAAATACAAAATCCAATGAAAATTAAAGAAAGGTCGAATGACGCCGGGGTAAAATAAAGTGATTACTCAATCAAGAAAGAGAGCGGCACTGGATGTTAGGCTTCTTTACATATCGCGCAAAAGTCCAATAATCCACCGACTTGGCTTCAAGCAGACAACGTTCACAGCTTTTGATTGCTTGTGTTGTATCGGAACCCAGGGCAACTGTCGGATTCTCAAAGGAATATTCAATCCAAGGTGCGCTGGATCCACTGGTCCCTTATCAATAGAATGTTGATGTAAAATCCGAGCATATGCACCATCCAATTCCTGCTTACTATTATAATCTACCATACGCACCGTGCAGAGTCTTTGCCGTGCTATGGGACAATGCGTGTACGACCCGTTATCATGAAAGTAGTCATTCACCCACTGGTTATGTGCCGGGCTATAAGCCTCATAGCAATAAAACCAGAGGGTTAACATTTTACTGGAGAGAAATTTACTAAAATCCTCGTAGCAATCACATAGGGTGTGCAAGGCTGACCTACAACATATTTCTTCATTTGCAAACGGCCTCACCTCGTACAACCGTACAAGGCCTCCGCAACTGGGAGTCTCGAGTATTGCACATATTATTCCTCCTTTGAGTACTTTCACAACATCATCCATTTGATCCACACCATCCATTTTCATGTTGTTTTCAAGCTGTAAGGCTGAGCAGTAATTAAAAGCAGAGCCTCCACCTGTTGCAATTGCCATAAACTGCAACTCTTTAGAGGTCCAATCATCCAGATTGCCACCAACTGCATAAAATTGGTTTTTGATCAGTCCCATGTCCAGCAATGATGGAACTAGCCTTGAATTCTTGTCCAGGATGTTGTAATTGCCAAAGACGGATAAAATCTTTTGCTGCTTCTGATGCCAGGTGTATGTCACCATGGCATTGGGCTTGTGCGTGCACCAACATATTCGTGGAGAGGGCAGAATTTCCAAACTTGGTTGCTAAGATCTGATGGTCAATCTTAAAAAACTTATTCGCAAAATCTTAAGATTTCCCAAACCAGATCTAAAGGCAGTTACTTCGAAGACAATAGCAGTTATAATTTGCTTGCCTCATCCTCTAACTGTTTGAGATAAGTTCTCATTTTCAAATTTCTATTTGAACGTTCATCATCTAACTGTTTCAGATAAGTTATGATTTTCAAATTTCTTTTGAACGCTTGCTACTTGAACGTTTGTTATGGTGGGTACTTTTTTTTTTGTTCAAAGAAATATATTGATAGATAACAGAGTACAAAGAAATTAGGCCCTCAATGAGATGAGTGCCCATATTCCACTAGAATACATCATTTATGGTTGGTACTTAATACTTATCTTTAGTCAGTTTTTTATTTATCTACCTTTAAGTTTTCTTAACAACTAACAAATTTATTTGTTGAATATTTACATTTAAGTGGCACGTGATGTTTTATTTGTTGAGTATTTTTATTTATTTTTTATTATTATATTTCAATATATTAAATATTACTTGACTTATTTATTTAAACTCCTTGTTTTCTTATTTTAGTATTTTCTTGAGTGACACATTTTTGTTTATTCACAGTGCATTCTACATGACTTCGTAACATGGAGAAGCCCGTCTTTCCAATCTCTTACATAATCACATTAAGTTGTGATATCAGGCAGTACACCATCTTATGATGAATGCACTTAGTCCTTGATTTCTCGTAACGAGGTTGATGTCTGTGCTGCATTGGAGATTATGTTTCTTTGCCTTTTCGAAGCTATCTCTCAAAAAAAAAAAAAAAAAAAAAAAAAGAGAAGAAGTCTCAGCTACTCTGGCTTCAGTATTATTTGTTCTAATTAAATTCTAGTGAATCAATTAGCAAAACCAATATTAGTCGAATACAAAGAATTCCTAAACTTTAGATACGACACAAATGGCAATACTTCACAGTGGACTAGTGTTTTTAGCTCTTTTTTTCCTTTTTTTTTTTCTTATTTGTTTTTGAGAAAGAGTTCCTTAATTATGAAAAAAAAAAATGAGTACAAATACCAAAAGTCCATAAGAGATTTTTTGACAAGTATCTGCTACTAATAAGTAGAAAACATGTAGTCTTGAAAACATCCTCGAATGTGCAAACTACTAAATCTATCCCTAGAGCAGCATCTTTTAAAACCTCAGCCACCTACAAGACATGAAACATAGTAAGTTGAGAAAAAGAACAAGGTAGATTGTAAAAAGAATAATAACAAAAAGACAACAAAAACTCCAACAATAAAGCACAAGCTTCAAAAAGTAGAGATAGAACTAGGGTGGGCATTTGGACCGAAAACCCGGACCGTACCGCAACCGTACAGAAAATACCGTTTGACCAAAAAGTCAACGGAACCGGGGTCGAATCGGATGCACTGGTATCTAAAAAGCTACTAATAAGTAGAAAACATGTAGTCTTGAAAACATCCTCGAATGTGCAAACTACTAAATCTATCCCTAGAGCAGCATCTTTTAAAACCTCAGCCACCTACAAGACATGAAACATAGTAAGTTTGAGAAAAAGAACAAGGTAGATTTGTAAAAAGAATAATAACAAAAAGACAACAAAAACTCCAACAATAAAGCACAAGCTCCAAAAAGTAGAGATAGAACCCGCAACACAAAGGAACGAAGTGGAAAACACACAAACCAAAATGGACCTTACAAAAATTCCTCGAGAAAACCAATAAGGCAGAAGCAAATCAAACAAAACCTTATAAAATAGCTACCTGAACACCAGTGATGGAGACCAAGACAAACCAAACACTAAAATACGGTAAACCAACCAATACAAAAACAAAAGAAATAAGCCAGCAACAAAGTCACAATACATGGCTAGTTAGTAGAACTATAACTACATTAGAAACCTTCTGGGATTAAAATGCCCCTGCAATTATGAAACTCAAACATGCAAACTTGAAAAAAATACTATAAAGGAGACAAAAGACCCTTAGTTTTGCAAACAAAGTAACTCTAAATGGAAGATAAAGAAAACGAACCCAGGGATAAGAAAAGAGAAACGACTAGCAAGAAAGAAAATTTAGCAGAAAAGAGAGAAGACAAAGGACAGAGCTCTATTCTACAACCTAAAGCCATGAACCTAGGACAAAACGTAGGAAAATAAAGCAAAATAGAAACCAAAAGTAAACAAAACCAGTAAAGTAACAACTAGACTAGACTCTACCCTAATCCTATGACTAAGCAAATTCGCCAAAACAGAAACAAAGAAAGACCAACTTATAAAAGTTAACTCCAGCTGCTACATCCAAAACTTTAACCTACACCAAGCAAACCAGTTAGATAAACAATGACAGTAAACTTGTTTACCAAAACAGAACGGAACATGCACTATATTAGACACCACTGACGCCCACTTCCCCACCTACCTCCTTCTCTTAGAACCTACCTGCAAATCTTTTGCAGCAGCAAAACATGGACTTTACTGGTACGAGTTCTACTTGATCATTCTACAAATCTAATGATCAAATTATGGTGTCTATTGACACTTTGAAAAAACAGAATGCAATTGAAAGGATCCCCTTACACTTCTGAAGATAGACTCAAGCCGAACCCATCATCACATGAAGTTGCAGCTGTAGAATATTTTATCTTTCCATAAACATCTAAATCGCACTTAGAATTTCTAACGGTTGTGTGCTTTCAATATTCTTCATTGTTATGGTTGGTATGGACTAGTGCAAAACACAGCAGTCAATAACAAACCAGTCATGAATTCTTTATCCGGACTTTTTTAAGTAAAAATTTCGAACTCCCATTCTCAAAACAAATTGTAACCTAAATCCAAAATGGAGACAAGAAACATACTCAGCTTTTTCCTTTGTCCTTGTAAAGACATCTTAAGGTTGACTGTGTACCTCATTTGGCCGGATTATAGAGATCGACTTGCAGCATTAGGTGTCCGGTTGAAATTTATTAAAAAAAGGTTGTTTGATCGGATTGTTCCTATATTAGCATAGTGTATTTGCCTCCAGCATCTTCAGATAAGTTTTCCAACTTCTAGTTCTTTTTTTTTAGTTATTGTTTCTGGTAACGGTTCTGCTTGGGGTTTGTTTCCTTGGATTTGCCTTTCTATGCAAGTTCATTGTCATGGCTTAGATTAAGATTAGTATTGCTCTTCAATACCTTTTTTTTCCTTTACACGATTGTGGTAGCAATAGATTTCCGGCGACATATTTTCCCAAACCAGATCTAAAGGAAGTTACTTCGAAGACAATAGCAGTTATAATTTGCTTGCCTCATCCTCTAACTGTTTGAGATAAGTTCTCATTTTCAAATCTCTATTTGAACGTTCATCATTTAAATGTTTCAGATAAGTTATGATTTTCAAATTTCTTTTGAACGCTTGCTACTTGAACGTCTGTTATGGTTGGTACTTAATACTTATCTTTAGTTAGTTTTTTATTTATTCTACCTTTAAGTTTTCTTAACAACTAACAAATTTATTTGTTGAATATTTACATTTAAGTGGCACGTGATGTTTTATTTGTTGAATATTTTTATTTATTTTTCATTATTATATTTCAATATATTAAATATTACTTGACTTATTTATTTAAACTCCTTGTTTTCTTATTTTAGTATTTTCTTGAGTGACACATTTTTGTTTATTCATAGTGCATTCTACATGACTTCGTAACATGGAGAATCCCGTCTTTCCAATCTCTTACATAATCACATTAAGTTGTGATGTCAGACAGTATATCATCTTATGATGAATGCGCTTAGTTCTTGATTTATCGTAACGAGGTTGACGTCTGTGCTGCATTGGAGATTATGTTTCTTTGCTTTTCGAAGCTATCTCTCAGAAAAAAAAAAAAAAAAAAAAAAAGAACGAAAAAAAGAAGTCTCATCTAATCTGGCTTCAGTATTGTTTATTCTAATTAAATTCTAGTGAATCAATTAGCAAAACCAATATTAGTTGAATATAAAGAATTCCTAAACTTTAGATACGACACAAATGCCAATACTTCACAGTGGACTAGCGTTTGTTCTAATTACTGTGAGAAAAAATGTTAGTAGAGAATATCATACGCTATCACACTAGGTGAGTTTTCTACGTATGTTAATGCCACTCACACTAATTATCAATCTATCAGAGGTTAACTATACAGGGCACGTAGAGTTGGAAGAATTGCTCCTAATATAGTACCAAACAAAAGCCATTTGGTGGTGACAATCAATTGTTTCTTTGACTGTCCACTTCAACTAGAGGGGTTGACCAATTTCTTGTAGCTATATTGAGTATCTAAAATTAGTTGTACAAAGCCTACACCATGCATATAAACATATGTTGTCATGACAAGGTGGGGGAAAATAGGGAAAAAAGGTAGAGTGAAAAAAGTTGGAAGGAAAAAAATGTATGATTTTCTAATGTGAAGGGGAAAAAATGAGAGGGAAAAACTGAATAACTCATCTTAACTTTTCATGTCTTCAAGTGTCAAAGAGAGAGAGAAAAGATGGTTGTGCCCACTCATGTCACATCAAGGGGAAAATTTTAGAAATGGGTGTATATTTACACCTAACGTTACATTTTCCCCCTCAAATTTCAGTTTATGCATCTTATTTCTTTAACATTATTTGAGATTTAAGTGAAAATTTGAATTTTTAGGATAGGTTTTGGGTTTATGGAGCAACATTGTTTTTAGGCACCGTATGCTGGCCATATCTTTCTACCACGTCTCTTTTCTTTCCATCCGATTTCCAAGTTAAATCAATTGCAATTGACAGCACCCACTGATAGCAGGTTTATGGCAGAGACCAAAGGTATACCATTGAGAAGTCACTCACAGGTGAGAAAAGCATTAAACGTGAATTTAGAGGATCAATAAGGCATGAAAACTTTACAACTGAGGACCGTGATTGGGATAATTATATACTTATGTATGCAAATCACATTTAGTAGCATTACGTACATCTTAATTTTATCAAAACTACCTTGCATTATTCAGCTAAACACCAAATACATAACCAACAGTACATCATCAGAGTACATAATAAATAGTCGCAGTACATACAGAAGCGGAAAGCCTAATATAAATTTCGTCTGGCCAAATCAAGGATTGGCATTACTCAACTAGGAACACACCATTTATACATATGAGAGCCATCTTGCAAGGCTGAATCAG